>CM076579.1:1639200080-1639744516 GCA_034641835.2 Pinus albicaulis | reverse complement strand
AGGTGCTTTTAATCGTGTATGTTTGCAAGATGATGTTTCAGGTCATGGTCATAAGATTCCCTTGCAAAGTAGACAGCTTAAAGATTTTTTCAAGTTTGCGGGAGGTAGATCTGATTTCAAGTTCAAAATTGCAAAACCACCCAATGTCGGAAATCTGTTCATGAAAGCCATGTTCCCAGTTTTAAATTTCTGCATCTGTGCATACCTTGATGATGTCATTATCTATTTTAAGAATGACCAAGAATACATGCATTACTTGAGGAAAGCATACAGTAAGGAAAGGAGTGGAAATCAGATATTCAGAGAGGTACAAAGGGAAGATACTGGGTTGTTTAGAGATTCTTGCATGAATCCCTATGTCATGTTAGAGAGAGAAAATTTCCCAAATTTTTCTTTTCAGGAGTTAAGTGGGCCAAGGGTGAGAGGAGATCCTTACGAGGATAAGATGCTTAAATTCCGTCATTTCCAAGATTTTTGAGTCTAAAACACTTTCAGCCATTGTACATACCATTGTTTGAAATATTGAAAAAATAGAAAGGTCAAAAATAGTAAAAGATAGGAAAGTCAAAAACAGTAAAAAAAGAAAAGAGGGCAAGTGAAGATAGAACAAAGGGCCCATGTCCCAAAAAATAGTCCTTCGGAAAGCGAGCAAGTCTAAATGCCGCTACTAGTACTTCAATGTCTTGTTCAGCTATCTAGCCTAATCATAGCTGAGCATGTTTAAATTTATTTGCTGATAATTTAGTGAGTGCCAAGATAGTCAACATTGTGTAAGATTGACTTATCACAGAGCTTAGATTAGGGAGAGATTCTGGTTCCACATGCCTAAAACAGAACCAAAGAGAGAAGCGAGGGATGAAAAACACATTGTATATCTTAGCCCCGCTTATCTAGTTTCCTTTTGTTGCAAAATAACATTTGTGTGCAGCTTGTCTTTTATGCCGCAAATGCATGTCAAATCAGACTGCCTAATCCTGATTTGATCATTTTTGAATTTCATGTTGTAGATTAGAGGATGAAATCCTGTCAAATTTCCTAATCTTGACAGTCGATTAGTTTTTAGGTAGAGAAATGAAGGAGTTCATCAGCTTAATCTGAACTCCCGGCAGATATAAGAGTAAAAATAGATAGGTTCATTTTGCAAAAAGAAAAAATATGCATTGTCAAAAGGCTGCTAGTTCAAATGCGCCAAAGAGAAGAAAAAATGTTAGGAAAGATAGTGGGGTAGGTAGAAGTATCATTGATGTTAATCATGCTGTCAATTTTTCAGAAATAACATCAAGAAAAGGGTAAATTTTGCGCCAATGGATAAGGCACTGGTCTTCATAAGCCAAAGATCTGAATTCTGGACACCTCCTGACGAGGAGCTGCCCTCCCCAAATTGAGCCACTGTTAGCCATCAATAATTTTTACATGTTAGTGATGACTATATCTACAGCTGAGTTCTCTAGAAACTGTTTTCCTTATGTCAATATGTCATCTAGAAAACCCTCCTAAAACTTTTTTCGCCCTTCTACTTTTCAGTCCGCCCATGTCGAAATCAAAACCTCATTATCACTATCCTACCTAGCTTCAGCCCTACTGGTCTGCCCATCAGCTTTAAAAGGCAAATCCAAATCTGTTTCAAAAGTCTCCCCTATGTTAGGAAGTGGCGCTTTAAGACATTTTACCCTTGGCGATCATCAAAAAGCCAAAAAGCCTCCATCTGTTACAGACCAACCATAACTGACCTCCCACTCTGCAAATGAAATTGACAAACAGCTCTAAATCGCGCCACTTATATCCCTAGGTCTCAGCACTGCATAAACCCCAATCTCAAGCTGACTATTAGGTGTTTCACAGTGTTTTATGGATTCTGCAAAGAACAGGAAATATAACTTCATCTCAGGATTAAATGCTTGGATCTACAGTTAGAGGAACAGCTGCTTCTGAATGTAGCATGAACCTGAGATGAAGCTGCAAAACAAAGAGTCACTCATCAAGACCTTACAGTTCTTTCCAGCATGAAAATCACAGAAAGACACCACTGTCACAGCAAACTGGCAAATTGTCATGGCCCAGAACCTCCTTCATTTACAAGCAGAGGGTTAGGGCACCTCCTTCATCCACAAGCAGAGGGCGCTGTCCAGTATTGACTTTGAAGATTGCAAAAGTCCAGGTTTGCCTTTTACTGAACAGTGAAACAATATCCCCAGGTTTTATGAATGTGAGTGATGATCATAACAGGGATAGAGTTTGAAATATGCTAGCTCAAAGGAAAAAGAGTCTGGTCTGATAAAGGAGGTCATCTGAAGCTTTCAAATCATGTGAATTGTTGAACTTTAGAAAGGCATGTCATTAGTAAAAATTCCAATCATAAGCAGCCTGCTTGTCCACAAGATCAAATTGAAGAGGTGCTGACAAAACATGTCATTACACAGGCAAAAGGAAAGTTGTTTGTTTTTCAAAAGGTGCTGACCTCCATAGTCACAGAGATTATCTTTCAAAAATCTGTCATAAGTTGACTAAAGCAAATAATGATATTTCAGTCACCCTCAGAGCAGTGCAGGGAGACAGTGTCACTTTGGCTAGGGTTTTTCTGAAGCACAGTGATGATTGCAAGCAGAGGTGCTAGTATTGATGTTTTTCAAGTGGTTTGCTTACCATCACATCCAGGGAAAATCTGTGTCAAACAGATTTGTCAAACAACCTTCAGATACTCTGCCTAATGAAGGGCCTCCTCCATTTATGAGTAGATGGCCAAAGCATTGCATATTATTGAAAACTGATTTGGTCAAAAGGTGCAGTGGAAAGATACAAAGGAAGTAAATAGAAGACTGTACATACGTGAAAGATGGTGTTTATATTTTAAAATGCATTACACATAGGGAAATGTCTTTCAAGAAATACATCATGATGGACAGGAAACAATATGAATATGTATGCATTGATACCAAAAAGAGCAGTTTTCTTAGGGGAAGAGGCCACACAATCACCTCTGTCACATGCCAAGAAGTTTAAAGGGAACTCCTCTTGAGTAAACAGAGAAAATATGGTATGAAGGGATGCAAGCAAGATTATGGCACTTACAATCCAAAAGGGAACTCATGGATCACCTGGAAGCAGAGACTGACACCATGTATAAGAAGAAGATTTTGTCAAAACCTGCTCATCAAAAAACCTTCAGCAGATTAAGACAGAGGTTCTAGAAATATGTTTCAGTAGCTCTGGAGCAGCGCTCAAAACCCATGAAGCACTTCACTATTACAAATCCAATCAAAAGACATCTACAAGTTTCTGTCAAACCAAGCTTAAAAAGAGGAGGAATTTCTTCTAGGATGAACATGGTGAATAAGTATACCAGTTTATGTATAGGCAAAGAAGTTGTTTTCATGGACAGTCAGTGTTATGGATAGTTTTCCAGTATTCAATAAACAGAGATGATGTGGAAGTTATTGAGTTATTTGTCAAAGTTTGAAGTTCGGTGTTTATCACCCAAAGAACAAAAGCTGGAAATCACTTTTCAAACAACTGTGTATAAAACAGAGTTCTGGATTTAATATATTTTTGTTTTCATAAAGGGGTTGGTCCATTGATTAGACAATCCAAAAGCATCGAAAACCTTCAAATGCATGCACAGATTATGAGTTCAGTTTCGCAAATACACATAGGTGTTGTTAAAAGGATCAAAAGACTGTGAAAACTTCGCAAAAAAGCCAAACAAAAATTCCACTTTACATTTAAAAAGGAAGTGACCGTTGGAGATTTGTTTTGAAACGACATAAGAGTAAATCGAAGAAGAAGTTTTCATTTTCAAAACGGGGATCAAGGTGTTCACTGCATCAAAACAAGGTTTCGGGTCAATTTTTAGTAATTTGCACTGTTTATTGGCCGAGCGACGCGCCTGGAAACCCGCGCGACGCGCCTGGGGGCGATTTTACAAAGGCGGTCAGTGTTGGCGCGACGCACCTGTACAAACAAGCGACGCGCCTGTACATAGCCCGACAGCCCGACCCGACAGTGCCACCCAGAGGAAAAATGCGCGCTGTTCTTTCTCTGAGGAGTGCCACGCAGGCCTAAGGAACTCCAGAGCCACCTCCAGCGCCCAACAAGAATTGTGCTTCGTGTTTTGAGGTATTTACACCCTTTGCCCCTAAAATTTGTGACTGTCCGAGGGTATTTGGAGCCAAAATGAGGTTTGAAACAAGCTTATTCACTGTTAAACTGCTACAAATTTTCACCACTCCACATTCAAAAATTTCAAAACCTCGTCACCATAGCTGAAGAAATAGTGTGTGCTGCGTGAGATTTTGAGGTGTAAAACTGTAATAAAATGATAGCTGTGTCATTCAAAAGCATCTACAGGAGATAAAAGGTTTTGAAACTAAGAATAGGATGTTTTCACTTTAAAAGGATCAGGGATCCTATACTTTCACAAGCATCAAAGGTCAGAGGTTTTTCTTACAAAGAAACAGTGTTTGGCTTAAAGAGAGTTTGTTGATGCAAGATCTTTGACTGCAACCTCCAAGGAAACCTCTAAAGAGGGGGTTAATTTATAAAGAGCCATTGATTGTTTTGAAGGGATAAAACTTACACAACCTCTGCCTGCAAACTTTGGAGCCTTTCAAACTCTGTCATCTTTGCTCAGGATTGTTACAGTGACTGCTTAAATAGCACTAAGGGTTGATTTCCCATATACAAGTTAGTTCAAGGTTGGCACACTTATACATGGCAGAGTTTTTAATGATTGCAAAATTTACTATGGAAAGGAGATACAGGTGTATTGGTTGACATCTAAACTCAATAAAGAACAGTGGTTTTAATGGTCGAATTTTAACTTGGAGACAGAGATACAGGTGTATTGGTTGACATCTAAACTTTCATAGAACAGGGTGGTTTTAGCACTTCTCACAGCAACTTCTCCCAAAAAAGCAGTCTGCCCTTTTTTTCACTGTGTCATTTCCTACTAAGAATCTGTTGACAAAGATATTCTAAAGGTGAACAGGACACTTTCTGAAGGGCAAGATTTTTGGATGGTTGAATTTAACATTGGAGACAGAGATATAAATGTGGTGTTGATCTCTTAAATTCACAAGCAAAGGGTGTTTTTCCTAAACACTGTGCACTGATAATTCACCTAACCTAAGTCTCCTTTTTCTTTCACTGTATGGTCTCTTCTATAGAAATCTGTTGACAGAGATATTCTAAGGGTGAGTAGGGCCACTTTCTGAAGAGCAGGGTTTTAATATTTGAGTTTTGTCTTGGAGACACAAATACAAGTATGTTGATTGGCCTCTAACAAACTCACAAGAAGAATGATTTCTTAACACTGTATACAAGAAATCTACACAGCAGTTTGTCTCATCTTTACATATGGTACCCTATTGAGAATTTTGCCTGGCTGAGGTACATCCAAAGGTGAAAGGCTGGTTTTAAGGAGAGCAAAGGTTGTGTATTCAAAGAAACATTGTTGCAATCCATCCAAACCACATTGTTTATCTGTCCAAGCAGCATATTGACACAGTTTGACTCCAGCAGAGCATTTTACACACAGTGAAGGTAGTGCGCCTCTTCCAAAGCTTATTCAGGTCAAAATGCCTCCAAGGCAAGACCACAGGAGCGGTCCACATAAAAGATATGAGCCCATCTCTACAGAAGAGATTAATGCTCATCCATCTGTACTTTTCAACTTCCATGAAGTAGGTTGCCTTGATTTCTGCCAGAAGATAGAAGAAGTCAAGAGTTTTTCGCCATTAACACACTTGTGCGCCCTGAGATTCAAAGAAAAACACTTCCAAGTGGCGGATCTTGATTTCAAAATTTCTCCAAGGTATGTGTCCAAGGCCACCAAGATCCCGTATCATGGCAAAAAATGGTTTAAACAAGCTCATCTTGACTTAGAGGATTACAAACCTTTCATCAAGCCTGAACATAGGGAGGCTGTCACTGCTATTTTCCATTTTTCATATCTCCTTGACAGCTATGCTCCACTGATGAAAGCCATAATGAAATATTTCACTTGTGAAAGGAGGTTTAATCGAATTTATGCCTACCATGTCCGTTTATTGATGCATTTTACTAGAAGTAGGCAACTGAACCTCCCTTACTTTTTGTCCAAAAGCATAGAGAAAATGGCATCTACTGTCCAAAATAAAGCCCCACCTCAGCAAATCCCTTCTCTTTTTCATCATTCTTTGATCAAGATTATCTTCTTATACCAGCTAGAGAAGAAAGAGGTTCCATGGGATTTATTTATCAGCCATCCAGACTTCTCTACTGTTCCTCCTGTTCATGTGTCTCCCACTCAGCCTATCCATCGCCCGGTACCTTTGTCTAGTAGGCCTACTCCTAGGAGGCTCAGAATGACTACTGGACAGCCAAGTCAACAGGAGGAAGGAGAGGGCAGTAAACAGCAGCAAGAGGAAAGGGATGAGGGACAGCAGCAGATAGGTGATGAAGGACAGCAGGTCCATGATGAGGAACAACAGATACAAATTAAGGGACAGCAGCAAATAGAAAGTGAAGGACAGCAGGTCCAAGATGAACAGCAACAGGTACACATTGATGAACAACAGTTAGATGATGAGGAACAGCAGCAAGTGCAAGATGAAGAACAACAAGTTGGGCAGGAAATTGAAACACCTCTTGAGCCACAAATTGGACAAGACATTGATGAAGAACAACAAGCTAAGGCTACCACCTTAACAGTGACAAAGATTGTTCCTAGCAAGAGGAAATTGCCCAAAAAGACACCTTCTAGCATGCCAAGGAGGAAAAGCGCCAGATTGGCTTTCAAAGGTAAAAGCAAAATTGGAGAAAGTACAAAGCATGGAGGTGAATTAGCTATTATCCCTATCCAAAGCGATGATAGTGACAATGAGGCCCACCTTCTTGAAAATCTCTTAATCCATAAGGAAGGGAAAATTGAGGCATTAGAGCAAGATCTTCAAAGGGCAAGGAATTTCAATCATTTCTTGGAGATTGAAAACAAACAAATGAATGTGCACACAACTGTTCATGAGGCACGGGCGATTAAGTATAAGAAAGAGGCAGAAAAGGCACAAGAAAGAATTGAAGAGCTCATTGGTGAGTTTGATGATGAAGAGGAGGGAGACCAGCCTAGGCGGAAGAGGCCTAGGACCATCGGGCTTAAAAGAGCCTTGGAAAAGCAGAGAGCAGAAGAGCAAGCCCAGCTCCAAGCCTTTCCTCTCACTGCACTTCTTGAGCAGGAAATTGAGGAAAACAAAGAGGCTTGGCTTGAAAGAGCTAACAAACATTTGGAAATGAAGCTTGAGAGGGCAAATAGAGATTTAGAGCTGCAGAGGAAAAGGACACACCACTTCCAAAAGCTGAATCAGTTTGCCCGGTGCAAACTAAAGGCAGCACAAGAGAAATTGAAGAAGGTAAAAGGGAAGCGCCTAGCACGGAAAGAAGGGAAAAGCATATCAGCCCTTGATATTTTGGCCTCAGCTTCAGAGCATGTTGCTATGGACCCTTGAGGGTCATGCATGCCAATTTTGGGCCTTTTTCGGCAACTTTTTGTTTTTTGGCATTTTTTGGGTTTTTGGCCGAAAACTCATAATTTCGCCATTTCAGTTTGATGAGTTTTCAAAGGAGGAGGATGATACCGATGGATGCCATAATTCTATGAGCAGGTCTCCAGCGATTTTCAGGGCATTCGGAGATCATTCGCCCCCTCAAATTGGCGAAAAACGCACTCTTTTTGCACATTCTGCCCGCCATATCAGCAGTCTGCTATTTCCTGGTTTTTTACACACATGTACAGTTTTGGATGACTTCCAGGCTTCTGATTGAGATGGTTTTAGTTGCGCCAGAAAGTAGATACAGAGAGCTTTCCAACGAGCCATCATGAGCCTCATTTCAACATTAGGAAGGCTGCCTATTGCATCCAGCAAGTCAGGGGACCTTTTTCAGGCATAAATATGAAGTATTTTTGTAATTTTTGAAACTCAAAAATCTGCTTTTCCCAAATGTGCGTTAAGCTATTTTTATCCTTGGGAAATGATGTAAAGTCAATATAATTTCCGTTTTTAGCAGTTTTTTAGATAATTTATGGGATATTTTGTGCCTTGGGCTTTGCAAAGCCTCAAGGACAAGTTTAGATATTTTGACTTGGCCAATGGGATAGCTAGTTGCTCCATGAGGTTTTCCTCCCTCAAGCCTATTTATTCCATGGGTTTAATTGTAAATCAGAGGCTGAACTTGAGAGAATAATTAATACATTGGTCATATGAGCTTTGAAGACTACACTTGTGTTATGATTTTTGGACTGCCTCTTGGATGCTTTTGATGAATGATGAAGGATTGGTGATGGATTCCATGACATGGTAGAATGGTATAGTGTTTCTTGCTATGTTTTTGTCTTCTAGTTTTCATCCATAATACATGCTTCTTGCTGCTATAAATCAGTAGAGATTATTTTTGAGATATGCCCATGGAGGCACCTCAAAATTCCTGAATCTTCATAGCTTGATGTTTTCTTCTTCCTTTGTTATGCTAAAGAATTCTTAACTGCTCTTTAGTAACCTAAGGATAATGTTTGCTAGTTTTATTTACAAGTTCTATGCATATTGAGTAGGATGCATGGTGTGCCCTACCTACCTATAAGTTGTCCATAGTTCTGTCCATAAAACTTTCTCTTTGACTGATTTGTTGATCATCTTGTTGAACCAAGGAGGCCTAGTCCCGATCTAGCCCTTTGCCTAAAACTATGAAATCTTGTTTGTCAAAGTGCCCAATGACTTAGAGACTATGTTTAGGCGTTCCGGCATAGTTTATGAGTTGTTAGTTTGTCTTATGTGTTTTTCCCCAAAGTCTGATAGCCATTTCCCGAAGTTAGAGGGTCTTATACCTCTATGTATGGCTGGAATGTTTGATTTCTATGTATTAATTAGCTCATAGTTACATTTAACATGATTAATGGCTTGCTATAAAATGTTTATGTCTGCTATCAACTAGTTACACTTGAAATCCCTTGTCTTTCACAAGCTTGTTGTCCATTTAATCCATTTTTCCCAAAGATCCCTTCTACCGTGAATCAAATCGTCCCTACAGCAGCCTTACATCATCACCTCATAGCTTCCTTTGACTGTTTGACCCCATAGCCAGTTATCATCTTGTTATCCGGTTTATTGTCTTTGATCGATTTCTGTCCCTCACCCGAACTTTAAAAACCCCAAAAAATCAAAAAACTCACTTCATAACTAGCTAATATCGAATACCATAAGCAAACACCGAAATGTCTTTGCCGTATAATAGAGCCCTCTCTCGAGTCCGGAAAACTAGGTCCATGGGCTCCCAAAGCTTGGTTTGATGTTACATCGTCATTTTGGCTGCGCCGATCGGCAAAATGCGGGGACTTGCTGACGAGTCTAGATTGTCCCGAAGATTAGGACAAAACTAATTTCTTTTGTCCATGGGGAAATTTTCCTCTGAAGTCCTACCTTGCAGCTGTACGATACTCCGGCCTACATTCAAAGAGGGAAATTCATTTTTACGAGACTTAATAAATGAGGGCCTCGAAGTATATATGGATGATTTCACACTATGGGGATGACTTTGAGCACATTTGGAAAACTTAGAAAAATTGTTGCAAAGATGTATTGACCTTTGAGCTTCTTAAGCAATGAAAAGTGTCTTATGATGATGTTGAAGGGTTATCTTAGGGAATTATATTTCGACATTTGAAATTCAAGTGAACTAAAATTCAAATACTCTTGTTAATTCTACTACTGAGTAGGTGCAGCTTTCTTGGATTTTTGAGTTTACGTAGAAGATTCATAGAACATTGATATCGAATAGGCACCTTTATATGCAACGGTACGGGAATGTTGATTTCATTTGGACGGATAAATGTGAAAATACCTTTAATGATATGAAGAAGCTCGTTTCTGTGACCCAATGTTGAAGGCCCAAATTGGTGGAATTTTCGTTCCAAATTTCGTACGATGCCTCGGACACGACAATTGGAGAAATACTTGAGCGAGAGGAAGACAGAAGCCATATGAAATCTTTGCTGTTGTAAAAAATCTGTCTGATGAATTATATCTTGTGGTGAGAAAGAATTTTGCTTGTGGTTCATGCTATAAACAAATTTAGACATTGTATAACGGGTACTATGGTACTATATCTTGATCACTCTCTAATTAAAATTTTGAAAATAAACTTTGTTACAAATGAAGAAGGTAGCAGTATGGTTTGTTTCTTTTGCGAAAGTCGCTTGTCGAGGACGAGATCGACACAGGAAGAGAACCACCTTAAGTGACTTTTTGTCGAGAATGCCAAAGCAGATATAGAAGCGATTCAGAGACACTTTCTAGATGAACATCTCTTCTTTGTTACTATCGAGAACATTAGTGGTATGTTGATATAGTCGAAACTATTTGGCAATAGGTAAATTACCTAAACATATGTCCCTTAATGAACGTAAGCAAATAATACACCATAGTGCACTGCTTCTCTAGATTGGAAGTAGCCTATTTTCTATGGTCTTGATATGCAAATGAGAGAATGCGTTGGGGAGGATGAGGTATTTGACATCTTAAGCATGCCATCGTGAGCGGTGTGGCGGAAAATTTTAAATACGTAGAGCGCCCATAAAGTTTTACGAATAGCTATTATTGGCCTACTGTCTTTAAAATGCTAAAAAATTAGTGTGACTGTGATAGTGGCAAAAAAGGCGGTCGCCACTGAGCGGGTACGATGGTGCCTCGTTCCTCGCTAGTGATCGAACCATTTGAACGTTGGGCTCTTGACTTTGTTGGTCTGTTAGCCCCCATCAAGCAAAAAACATATATCTGGTTTCAGCGGGTATGTAACCAAATGGGTTTGAGCGAGCTGCGTAGCTATGGGGACTGCTGTGGCCCCAGTTTCTTTCCAAATATTTGTACGCTATAGCCTCCCAAAGGACATAATCACGGATGGAGGACAGTTTGTGGGTAAAAATTAGGCGAAACATTGCAACGACCACGTTGACACAAGATTCGACTCACATATCACCACCGAACCCCGGCCCCAGCGAAGTAGAGAGCACGAACAAGGTAATCGAATCTATGTTAACAAAAACGATTTGCCTCTCGCATAGGCAGTTGAGCACAAATTGCCAAAAGCATTGTGGGCATATCGAACAATGTGGAGAACCTACCACAAGGATATTCACCATACCAATTGGTATTCGGAAAAGGAATATGGCTACAAAGTGAGAACAAGGAAACATTCAAAAAGGCTTGACTCCAAAAGGTGGGTCTAAATTTCGTAAGCCAAAATGAAGCGCAAAAAATTAATGAGATAGATGAAATTGAGCTCTCTTCACTCCCATCACCAACAATAATTCAACAACGGAAGGCAAATGGCATGACACTGTATCAAAGAAAAGATCTTCCTTCAGAAGAGTAGGCACTCTATGTGATTCGGTTTCGAGTTTCCTAGGAAAACTCTGAACACGATGGCTTGGACCCTATGAAATACAAAAATTGCATGATAATAGCCTTTGTTACATTAGTTACCATTGACGGTCACCAGACATTCCTTTAAAATCTAAATGGTCATCGGTACGGTATGTCATAAACGCCTTGTTTAGGAATCCTTTTACCAACGATTGAAGATTCTACCATGGAAATTCTCATTGAAGGAGAGCTCCTCCTCGGCATCAAATTTGATAAATCATCTCTTTTTTAATTTTGTCATAAAGCATTTTTTCGTTTTTCGATTGTTGTTTTGTAAATTTTTTTTTGTTTTGTTAATATTCTGCTTTATTTCTTCATCGTTTGTTTCATAATTGGTTTCTTAATAAATCGAAAAAATTATGTTTATTCCAATTTTTTTGTTGTTCTTCGAGAACAACTTTACTTTATTATTCCTTTCGAAAGGAACAACGAATTTCATAATTATTCTTTGTTCCTTTACGAAAGGAACAACGATTTCATAGTGTTTATTTAGTCGCTTTCGAAAGGAACGACATTTTATGACGCTTTTCTTTGTTCCTTTAACCCCAAACACCATGTTAAGCACACACATGGTGTGTGACAAAGATAAACACACACATAAGAGACTCACTTTAATGAAGGATAAGCGTGAGGCTTTCTTATTTTCCATGATACATGATGTACATTTATAGTGCAATGGTGTGACTCTTGGTTTCACATTCCAGGTCACTTGGACTCCATTTGACTTTTAACGTTCACCTGCCATGTGAGATTAGGTGTTCCAACATCCCCCCTTAATACGAAGGGGTATGTGTGAGTCCAGAAAAAAGTTGTAATACAAATACACCAAAGTATACATAGCGACACTTGAGCTGAATCAACTCTTTTGAAATTTTGGGGAAAAAGAAATTGGTTTAAGGATGACCACCAACACTAGAAGAAAAAACTTGTTACGAGTTCCGGAACTCTTATTGTGAGCGAAAACTACCTAGAGGGTGTCCTCATAAAAAAGGAGACCTTCAACCTGAAAGAGTCTACTACTGTCAGTGGTTTTAGGATGCCAAAAACTCTTTGGAGATAACTTTGGGCTTGTTCAGAACTCAACAAAGTGGCGAGAAGGTAAGAAGAGATTCTACTAGAGAAGTGTTCCTCATGTATGAAGAGACCTTTGACCTAAAAGAAAGGGGTCTACCACGCTGATGGTTTTGGGTATCCACCAACAAAAATGATGGTTTAAGGTTGTCCACCAACTTGAAAGGCATGCTCGCCAGGCATGGTGTCTGCAGCTACATCTGCGAATCTGGGAATGATGAATTGTGGCTTAGGCTGCTTGACTGCTGTGTCTTTGGCTACAACTACCGAACATGGAATGAGGCTGTTGGCTCGAGCTCGCTTGATACGACATGAGAAGCTTGTACACGACTACCATTTTCTATGGGGGGACAAGGTGAGATGATGGCGAAAAATCAGCTTGCAAGTTTATCGATATTCGTGAACATGTTCTAACATACAACCAAACACCTTCTTTCCTGCTGATACCCATTGCCAAAGAGGCAGTCATCCAAGATGAATATTTGTTCTTACCGGGGGCGGGGGCTTGTTTCTAAAACATCTTGTGTGAAGAATATGATCAATAAGACCACGGTGCTTGCATGGATGAAGATCAAAACGGTGATCTTTCATATGGCCAACGCCGATCACAGTGTTGGCATTTTACAATACGTTGTGGAAGTGGAGCATGATACGGAACAATAAATTAGCTGTCATACAGGGAATCACTTTGCTACGGAAAATATGATGGGATTGGTGTAGTTTGGAATATGAAATGACACATCCTTGTCATATCAGACTAATTCGGTGCTTCATTGTGGACAAGCTCTTCCCAGTACGATGATAGGCTTGGGAAGTGCGAGGGTGATTATTTGCATACTGCATACATACTTGCTCTAGTACGAGCCAAGATGAGGATCATTGCAACTGCGACTTTTACGGTAGGAGTCTTCAATCTTTGAACGAGAAATAGGTTAGAATGGTGACTCTTTGTGAAGTTCATCTCATGAAGTTGAGATTCCAACACAAAAACTCAATCTTTTCTTGTGCATCTTGCAAAAACTGACTTTGAATATTACCAAAAACATTCTTGCTCACTTTTATCATATCATGTGAAATTTGAATGAATGAGGTTAATCAACCATTATATTACCTCATTGATTTTAGCCATTTTGAACAACTTAGAGCTTAAAAGTAAGCGTGTCAACTTCAGCGAAAATGCACTTCTGATGGCAGTTCAACTTTCTTTCCAAAAAATACAAATGACTCAAAACTTCCAACAAATTCTGAGAGTACAAAAATACGCTCCTCAAATGATGGAGGACAAAGTAAACAATTTTTTCAACTTAACAATACATTTCAAATCTTGATTGAAGCTATGGTGAAGAAGAAATGTTCACTCACAATGTAAGTTCAATACAAAATCTCGCAAAATATTTTAATAAATGTCATTCAGAAACACTATGCAAGAATAATATTTTTATGGTAATTTGAATTTTCTTCAAATAGTTGTTTTACAAATGATGGAAAACTTGTCTTCTCATGTAAAATTTTTCAAAAAATCACCCTCTTATATATGCCACAAATCATAAAATGTAAAACTACACTTTTCTGTATCTGATCACATTTGCTAAATATGCCCGGTTCTCATTCACGTGTTCATTTTCTCTCCTTCCTCTCTCTTCACTCTTCCTCTCTTTCTTTGTTTTTTTTTGGTTTAATTAAATTAATTAAAAATTAATTAAAAAATAGATATTGAAATGGGAAGAGGGTTTTTTAATAAAAAAATTAAGATGGGAATGGAGGGGGTTAATTACAATTGTGGGAGGAGAATTAAAAGGAAAAGGGAATTTTAAAAAAAGAAGAGGTATGGAAATTTTAATTTTTTAAAAAATAACAATTTGAATTAAGAATGAGGGAAAGGCCACATTAAAAATAATGAAGGAGATATTTATTGGGAGGAGGGGTATTATATATAGAGAGTGAGGGCGAATATTAAAAAAAAATTAAGAATATAAGCGATTTTAAAAAAGGAGGGCGGTATATATCGGCGGGTTGTATTGGTTACATGGAGCGTGTTGCAATGGAGAGGGCGTTATTAGTTTTGTGGGGCGGCGGAAAGAGGCGGGTGTAGGCATGGGGAGAGCGATTGGTGTGGCGGGGAGGGTATGCACGAAGGAGGAGAGCTGGCGTTGTAGAGGAGAGTGGGTTCGTTAACGCGGAGAGGAGCATGTAATGTGAGGGAGGCTGCTTAGTAAGGGTAGGGAAGTTTGGAATGTGAGGTCGTACGAGGAGTTGTCGTGAGGGTGGATGCATGAGGGGGTGGCGAGAGGGCTGTGAGGGCGTGGTAAGGTACGCGGGGAGTGAGGAGGGGCTCGAGTGGCGTGAGGTGAGGGTATGGTGGCGTGGGTCGTGTGGAGGGAGCGAGAGAGCCGCGGGTAGTGAGTTCGGCGATGGAGCGAAAGGCTGGTAGTGAGCTCAAAATTCTTGTGGGTTTGAGCGCGCTTGTTTGTCATGTGATGAGAGCGGTGGTTGGGGTGATGGGGAGGGCGGGGATTTGAGAGTCTTGAAATTTTAATTTTTAATTTTTTAAATTAACGATGAAGGTAGAATAAGCCAGAGGACATCGGGAAAATGTAGAATTTTACGGATGTGGTTCTGTAACGAAGTTGGTAGAATTTTCGAAATTTTGAATCTTTCAATAAAAAACTAGAAATTTTTCTAGTAATAGTAGCGGAAAAATGGACTTTAAAAACCTAAATTTTACGAGAAAATTTCAGTAGTAAAATCTCATAAGCTTCAACGAGAAACCACTTTAAAAATTTTTGACTCTTCAAAATGTAGAATAAAAGGCGAGAAATTATGGAAAAAATAAACGGGTGAGAAAACACTGTGAGATGCACGAAATCTTTTTCTTGAAACACGTACGAATGCGCAATTTCGTCAGGAAGGGCTACCAACATAGCAGTCTGCGAGTGTTGCGAAGTACCCAAGAATTTTTGCGGATATGCACGAACCATAAGCTCAATAGCTCACTCAATGTTGAACGGTTATGGACTTTCGACTTTGATACTGTGTTAAACATATGTTAAGCACACACATGGTGTATGAGAAAGATAAACACACACATACACGGACTCAACACCTGATGAAGGATAAGCGACAGGGCTTTCTTACTTTTTCCATGATACATGATGTACATTTATAGTACAATGGTGTGACTCTTGGTTTTACGTTCCAAGGTCACTTGGACTCCATTGTGACTTTTCGCATTCCCACCTACCCATGTGGGATTGGGTGTTCCAACACTTTCCAAAGGAACAACACTTCGCAAAGTATTTTTTTTTCTTTGTTCCTTTTGAAAGGAACAATAGTTAAGTAGATTGTTTTTCTTGTTCTTTTTTTAAAAGGAACAACACTTTTTGTGGATTATTTTTGGTTTTAAGCCAACATTTTGAATTTTGATTAATTTTACGGAAAATAAATATATCATTTATATACAATCATAAAAAATTAAAGCTTACGTAATCAACAAATCAAAATAAATACGTCATTTTTTAAAGGAAAATTGTCTAGTAATGATAAAGAAAAAAAGGAAAAAGGCATGATAAATAACATAACTTTTCTATTTTAACCATTGAATTAATACGATCGATTATTTTTATCATGATTGGTTCTTTCATATCTTTATAACTTTCTTTGATGTATATGTGGAATAGGAATAAGGGCATAATGTTTTTTTCTGTTGAGATGTTCGGACTTCTTCACCATCCCTACTCTTAAGGGGTGTTGAGCCATCCTTATGAATGGCGAGAAGAAGAGTGCGCAAAAAAAAGAAAAAATATTTTCTTAATAATGATTTTGCGGATGGAGGATAGGGGGTCTCATCGAGGGAACGACCTACGATCGTAGGAAAAAGGAAGTGATGGCATTCCCATAATGGCCACCAAACCGGTGGTCCCGATAGACAATTGAAAAAAAAATCGGTCCTTGGAACGGAGGTCATCACCAGGCAAGCACACTTACTTTCACTTCTTCTAAGTCAGACCCAACGCTGGTTTATCTGGTCACCGAACGTACGATGGCCTCCCGTCTTGATATTCAACTAAAAAAAAAAAAACCCCGCTATAAGCATACACCGAGACAATGGTTAAGCAGGTAAGAAAACAAATGCAGCAAAGGTTATGGACACTGTGGTAAATGACTCGGTGATGGTATTGAAGGTCACATTTATACACATCAATAGTTATATTTATACATACTACTATATCTTTATTTAAATTTCAAAAAAAATATGAGTCACTTACCTTTCCTAAAGACATAAAGCCTTCGCAGAATATTACAAATTGATCATATTGAATTCCAAAATGGTAAATAACGCAATTGTATTTATGTTTATTTTACGTTGTCCCCTTCTCCTCGTATTTGAATCATTACAAAACGATTTCTATTTATTAACGATTCATCACATGCATTGATTTCGATGGTGTTGTAATTTGATTGAATGTATCATAGTCGCACATATGCTATTTTGTCTTAACTGCCAAAACCACACATACTCCTCTCAATTGACGGTCGAAAGGCAACCTTTCATTCATTCGGGGGGGCGCGGCGGATGTACGCACATACAAAACAAACTCCAAGATTCTTCTTGTATACAGTTAAAATCCTTACATTTTAGGAAATGGCTGTGAAAATGTGTTGTCTTTATTCCATTGTGATTCTTGTGTGTTGAGAAATTAACAAAATGCGAAGTAGGAGGATGGCCAATTTGCGATGTTTGCCAAGTATTGATGGTACGATCTTGCTCCTGACAATTTTAGAAAAAGCGGGGTGGATTACATATTTCTTGAGGTCTCCTTCAAGAGCGATGTGGGAATTTTTGAACTGCCGGGGAAGGATCCTCCATGGTCATAGGAAGGCAAACCAGCTATGTACGACAAGATAATTGTAGAAGTACACGGCATTCCCGCGCGAACTGTTGGACTCGAGAAGAAAGATTAGGATACGGGAAGCCATGAAAATTTTCAAGACGATGGACGAACGTTGGTTATCAAGGTAAAAAGGTCCGAAATTAGCGCCATTAGGAGAACCATGGACATAGTTGGCCAAGATTATGTGAGAGCCCATAACGTGCGGCCAAGAAAGGATGTGGTAAGACATACTCACTGCAACAAGGCTACTAGGCTGTTAAGCAATACACCATTCGTTTGCTGCCATTTTTAAATTCTTTTCTGGCCAATCTTCGCTGCGTGGTATAAAAATCGACATGCGGTGCGATGGTGAAGCCACCATTGTCTAATTCGTTTAATAATGAGTCATAGCCTACTTCAACAGCAAGCCCGATTGGGAAAATTAATATTTTCCATTGATGGAGGATTGGCTCTACCCGCTCCCAAAAACGGAAGGAAGGTGAGCGGCTCGGTTGTTCGGGCCTTCTGGTCCCTGCGATTGAGCACGACTGAGACCGTGGGGGACTTGAGAGCGAGAAGTAGCGACCCACAAGTACGGCTGAGAGGGGAGGAACAACCTCCACAATTGGAGGAAGCAGCCTAGCAACGACTAGGAGAAAGAGAAATTAGAGGAGTAAGTCATCGTCTTGATGAGGAAAAAAAGATTGGAAGGAAAATTCGCTACTTGGATGAAGAAGAAATAAGTCATCATACCCGGTAGTGAAAATCAATCCCGATCTGGAAGGAAGGAGATAATAAGGAAGAAAGGAATGAAGAAGTGCAGAGAAAAAGAAGAAATTGAGGAGAAATACGGTATTCGAGATGAAGAGAAGGAAGTTATCACACATGTGAGAGGGCGAGGAAAATCATGGCGATAATCGGGATGAAACGAGTTGGTGGCGTGTTATTGTAAGCCTGACACACGGGGAAAGACAATTGGCCCGATTTTGGCTTAATATGAACGATTATGCTGTGACTACATGACGCGGATAATATAGATATTGGTCAAATACGGTACTCGTTCGATAAAAAAACAGGCGGAAAAATTAATGAAACGACTGAAACCCCGCCGAAGCTGGGGTTTAGCTATGCGAGGGATGTGGGCGGGGAGAAAGAAAACACGCCGAAAGCGTTTCGGGAAGCCCCGGATGCTGCGAGGTTAGCGAGAATAGGATCCCGGGGGGGAGAATTGAACGAGGGAATATGGAGAATGTGAAGAGGAGCGAGAAGGACGAAGAATTTTCTTGAAGGCATGGGCAAATGTGGGCAAAATTCTTGTTGAGAAAAATAGGGTCGGATAAAGGAACGGATTTGTTCCATTAAGAAGAAGAAGAAAACAAATGAGATTGAGAAGCTTTGCGGGAGAATGAATAAGCTTCATAAACTAGTAGAATAGCTAGGGCAAACCATTAGGTTTAAAGATAAAAACACGTACCCAGCGAGCCTAAGAAAGACGACACTGTCGAAAAGCTCCAAAAAGAAGGTGGCCAGCGTGGGAACACAGTTTAAAAACCATGCCGAGCCTAATTGAGGATGACGGAGCAACAAACAAGCGTTTCTTCAAGGTTCCGGAACGGGTTTGAGTGAAAATATGCAATCATGATCCTTTGCTTTCGGGTGAGCGCGACAACGGCCATGCTTCGAAGAATTGACACGAGCCGAATAGAAAGAGCGAGGGCGGAGGAAGATACTGTACCAACAAAGTTATATCGGGGTGCAGGCAACAAATGAGAACTATTCATGAAGCGGAAAACAGCTCATGAAAAAACGACGGAAATGGGAGGTAGAGAGTGCAGTAAGGTAATGAACCATTGAAACTAGCCTACACTACGATGGACACTCTCTGTCCTTGTGTCTGCGGTGTCTTGTTGTAGATGCCCCTTCAAAAACTATGCTTTGTTTTTACTAGAAGATATTTAATTAAAGATCAAGCGAGTTAGGGCGAGGAAATCCATGAAGGCTAAAAACAATAGATGACTTGATATCATGCGCAAACTTTGGGATCAAAGTACAACGTACGGTATGTGAATTTTACTTGCATAATCTAATACTTGAAAATCACGTGAATCAAACCCTAGACCTTTTATTGGATATATTAGAGTTTAGGGCATTCATTTCCTTTGTTGTAAATCTAATTAAAATGGCTTAAATCTTCATGTGAAAAGCGGAAAATGGATGGATACGTAGATTGATGAACCTCGGGACCCACTTCAATTTTGGGCTGAACATAAAGTTTTATGACAAAGGAAGACGTTGCCAAGCTACAGGGCTTTGTCCACAAATCAATCATTTTGAATGGAGGCAGTTGTTTTTCATCCCATTGGGAACCAAGCTTATATAGTAGCCAGGGATGGGTGGAGAACCTCGAATGAGAATGTACGAAAATAGGGGAACCATTTAATTATAGAAACTTTGGAGCTGAAGCTGGAGACGTTTCATTTCCTATAGCCATCTTGTTTTAAAGAAGGACCATATTGGTTGGAGATGTGATTAGCGGCTATTATGGTACTTTGCTTTGAAGTACAAAGCTATTTATGAACTTCTTGAAGGGCAGACGGAAGGTGTGTTTTGGGGAGTTCGTTGCTACATGGTTTTAGGCTTGTGGATGACAAACCTTATTGACTTATTCATGCCTCTTACTCTCCATGTGAACTATAGTTTTTATGAGGGCATGAAAAAATATTAAAGTGTGTTAGGCGGTGAAAGAGGTATGGTGTTGTGTGTTTACTCATTATTTACCATAAATATCTCATGTTTGCCTTGGAAAGGTAATTTATCATAGGAATTACAATAAGTTAGAAAAGGTTCATGTTTAACTTGAAAAGATGACTAAAGGATACTTTTCCCGGTTAGCCAAAACGAAATTTAGAAGGTGAAACGACTCTACCAAAGGCGGGTTGAGAAAAATCTAGCTGTTTTATCATCGGCGTTGAATCATATCCGACGAAGAGCAGGGGAATGCGAAATAGGCCGGAAAGGACGGAAAAAAATCGGCCTCGATCGACTGAACGAATGGTGACTAAACACGGAGAGCGAATCCCTCGGGATCTTTCGATCACAGGGGATCGTATTCAAACTCATCTTGTTCCTTGGTTGGGTCCATAAGTTTGATATGTAAAGCCACATCCTTTAGTGACAAGGGAACGTTTGTTGTTGAAGGTTAGGGTGGTCGAAAGACTTTACATTTTCTTTGTTATTAACTCTCTGTTTTAGAAAACCTTTACGCGTAAACTTTATTTGGTTTAATATAAAGACACGTTTTATCTACCTTCTACGATTGAATTAGCCCGGTCGTATTTCTTTTGGCTTGGCTGAGGCCCAATTTGGTGGAATCACTTAGTTGTTTGTATTTTAATCTTTGCTCATTGTCATGTGGAGTGTGCTTAATGTTTGTTTTGATTACGGTGGTTTATTGTTGATCGGATCAAATACAAAGTCATTGCTATTTCATTTCTATTTCTGAAGCATAATTAGCGAACGTTATCTTCTTACTATAAAAAAGCTTAAATCGCTTGTATACGATTTGAGTTACTGTTCCTTTAGTTTATAATCGTATAATTGATTGTTGCGTGGTGGTAGCCGATAGGGTGAAGCATAAAAATCTAGTGCCTTGAATATGTTAAATTGTAATTACTGTTCATTTCACGTTGTTGTTCCATTTACATTAAATACTTATTCATAGTCTTTGATTAACAAAACGAGAGGTTGTAGTTACATGGTGTTTGTTCCTTTTAAGTTGTGTTTCTTTTAAGTTGCTTTCATTGAATACGCATATTTCAATTGCTAGGATCTCCAAGCACATGAGATGGCGCATTTTCTTCCAAGTCCCCAGTTGGTCATCTTCGCATCGATTTCTAGGGAAAATTCTGCGCTACGCATCACGATCGATGTTCGCAAGGTGGAAAGTAGTTTAATATTTCCATTCATGTCCTTGTAATTAGGTTTATTTCCAAGCATTTGTTACTTTTGTTTTTGTTTGTATACCTTCTTCACAACATTTCTCTTAGACAATTGCGACCTCGAGGACGATGCCTCTTGGAAACAAAGAAAACGTTCTAGGATTGATGATTAATGAGCTAATTAGGTGTCCAAAAGATACCTTTTGTGACAACACCATTGTTGTGTTTGATTTAGTCAATAGATTAATATTTGACTCAAGAAAGAAACTTATTTGTTTAGGCCTTTAAGAGCAACTCAGCAATTTTAAATTCCAATTTGGGTGATTTAGGATGAAACAAGGGTTTATCCTACGGTCTACAAATGATTTAACCTTCTCTCAAATTTTTCTGCAGTTGAAAACAATGGAATATAGAATCACAGCAAAGAGATGCCTGAGGTATGTGGAGAAAGGTTTGAAAGGCATAGAGTTTCCTTTAGTACCGCAAAAGCTTCTGTTGTTCAGTGCGGTGCCCTGCTCTTTGAATCAAAACTTGGAGCCTTTTCTTCTGAGAATACCAGGAAAAAATGAAGATTTTATTTCACGAGTTTCTAAAGTAGCAGAGGTTCTTTGAAGCTTCGGTCTTTATAATACTTAAATATATTGTAATGTGTAGCGGCAAAAGGGTATTGAATTTTGGTGAAGAAATAAGGTTGGTTAAGTGATTTGGTTTTAAAATAAGTTTGGCGATGCTATTTCGATTAAGCGTAACATGAAGTGTTAAAGGAGCTAGTGAAGGGTGGTTATATGCATTTTAACCAACAGTTATAATAAATGCATGGGTCTTTTCAAATAGCCAATTTGGTTTACGCAACGGGCGAGGCAACTTAGTGGTTTGCGCATGGTGAAAATTAGTCGGTGGTAAAGTTTGGATCGATGTGATCAAATAAGCGGCCATGTAGATAGCGATGGAGAACTCGAGAACCTCGGTCTTTCATAGGTCTGAGTATGTTAACGATAATTCTTTCGGATATTGAAATTGCAAATATTTGGCATTAGATCCTAGTGTCTTGATCGACGGATGAGGGCCAGTACTTAGATGTGAGGATCTAAAGGCATGGGACAGAGACTTTAAATTATGCATTGGAGTTATATTATATGTATTCGGGGTTTGATATATGTGATAGGGTTAAATAAATAACCAATGAGGTTAGGGAAAATGGAACTTTATAATAGGCACGGATAATATGATATTGTATGTTAATTGTATGGGTCGGAGACTGACATACATAAAAGGAATTAATTAAAATACGGGGTATGTGAGGTTTAATGCGGGTTAATAATTAAGGTTAAATTTTAATATTATTATGTAGGCGGGATTGTAAAAAAAATACACTAAGTTTTAACTTAATCTTATATTGGGAATGAATATTTTCACGGTGGATAAAACATGTCAGGTTAAGCATTTAGACTTGGGATAAAAAAGTATTTTGTAGGATTTTGGTGTTTTGAATAAGGGGGGGGGGGGAAATTAGTAAAGGGTATTTTTTACTTTTCAAAGATAAAATGTGTTTTAACAGGAAAAGGTATTTTTTGCAAGGGGAAAAGTGTACCAAAATAAGAAAGAGTAAAAATGAAGAAAGTGGTATTTTACGGGGAAGTGATTTTGAAAGGAAGTTAGTAAATGAAATATTGTTTGGTTTTATGCTATCATGCCTTATAGAAATTGCTTGCCTGCTACGCTTTAACTAACATTTTTCTTCATTTACATGTGTGAATTTGAGCTGCAGAGACCCCCTATTCATTTACGTTTTAACATAAAACTATCTAATTCTATCCTTATTGTTAGTACGAATATTTTAAAATCATAAAATACTCACTTTAATTACACATATGAAATAACCTAAATTCGATTGTAGGCCTTAAAATATCTTTAAATTTGCAATTAGGTAGTCAAATAATGTTACAAATCTAGATCTAAGCATAAAAAAAATACATTAAATAAATAAAATAAAATGTGTATGCTTCATCAATAGACAAAGACAAGAACAATGTATTTGAAATAATTTTATATTATATTAAAAGGGGCACCTAAGAGGAAAACAGAAAGGTGTTTTACGGTTCTCCCTTAATGGGATAGGTTTAAAAGTCCTCAACGTTTAAGTTTAAAAATTCCTCTCTCTTGTTGTTGTATAAAACTCAAACAAACATAGAACTCAATGGGAGCTCACAAGGCAAAAATGGAGAATGTGACCTAGTATAGATCCAGAGTGATCTAATGTAATGGAGGTGACTATTGAATGGGGAAAACCCTTCTATTTATAACAAAATATTAGGGTTATCTAGAACTTGGTGTATGAATAAAATATTATTAATCAAATTCTAGAACCACCCTTTAGGAATATTTTATTATATTTGTTGGAGGGAAAAGGTCTTTTGACTTGGGTCAATTCTTTTATTTATAAACAATAAATAAATAAATGATTTATTTATTATTTTAGGGAGATGGTGGGAATATAATTAAATAAATAATGATTTATTTTATTATTTAAAAATGATTTAGTCAAATTTAACTAGGAATATTATTTAAATAATGATTTAAATAACTTATTCCTAGGAAATAATCAAATAAATAATGATTTATTTAATTAATTTCCTTGTTTTGGGTTAAATATGACCGGGAAATATAAACAAATGTTATTTCACATGGTGAAAGCGATTTTACTTAGGGTAAATTTGGTCTTACATGGTGTACTTGGGTTCATCTAATGATAATAGGTTAGATGACCAAAAAAATGGTGTAACAGATTGCCCCCCAATGTACG
The DNA here is from genome assembly GCA_034641835.2 of Pinus albicaulis. Taxonomy (NCBI): domain Eukaryota; kingdom Viridiplantae; phylum Streptophyta; class Pinopsida; order Pinales; family Pinaceae; genus Pinus; species Pinus albicaulis. The sequence continues at coordinate 1,639,720,389 of CM076579.1, read as the reverse complement.
AGTGTTAGGAGAAAATCGTATGACCGAAGTACGTTGTAAGAACTCAATCACTAGACATCAAGAGGGAAGTGAAAGAGAGAAATGTAAGGTAGTCTAATGTGCTAAAGGACTAGACCCTGAGGAGACGAGACTTACAGGTGCAACAAGTCTCTAGTTTATGAAGTGGTACCTGTGCGAAAGGCGGCGGGGGAGGCATACCTATGCCCGCTGAGACAAAGTACAAAGAATAGGAAGTCCAGTAAACAGGGAACCGAACTATGAAGAATATGCTGGCGTAAATAGGAGCCAGAAAAATAGAATGATGAATCCTACATACATGCGGTGCCTGGAATAAGCGTCATGACTTATACAATAATATTTTAGTACATGAGATACGAATACACCCAAATGCCCCCTACACATAGGGAATGGCTCGCAAAATCTGACTGATATATGCAAATCGAAGAGGCGCTGCAAGCGGTTGAGGCCAATATCATCAAATGGGAGGAGCTGCATCAAGGGCTGAAATGAAGAAGTCATCCACGCATGTGGGGGGCTACCTGCAGGGCCACCCCTTCATGAGGGTTGAGACATCTCACACACACTCGGGAATCACCAATAGCTGCTACTGCATCACTGGCCCATCAAGTGTATAGATCACAATCATCTTGAAAAGAGATCGAACCTAGGTACATTTCCCCCTAGACCTGGCTTCTGGAGTAAATGAGTTGATGTTGACAGAAGCAGGTTCGCCATAGGTGAGGCAATAAGGGAACCTCAACTAAGGCATGAGAGAAAATAGTAGAGCAACTAACAGACAGACAGTAATGATGATAATGAAATGGGAGAAGATCCAAAGGGGACCACAAAAGACATGAGTACAAAATGGTATCTCATGACGGAAATTGACATGAATAGGAATGAGTATAGAGGCAAAGTGGTGCCCCCAATGAAATGTGTTGTAAGTGAGAAAATCCGATTTTGATGAGAGGTGAGGTAAGGCTTCGTGGACAACAAGTGTCCTGGTGAAGTACCGAAATGCAAAAACAAACAGATGCTGGCTATCTAAAAGAAAATAAAACATGCATTTTGAATGGGAAATGCTAAGGGTAATATCTCTTAAGATAGAGTGCATTGCGAGGATTAGGAAGGATGTGGCCTTCAAAGTCCTATAAAAGATATGTCCCCTTACCAAGGTCCTTACTGATAATGTAAGGACCTAGCCATAATGAGTCGAAATTCCCATGAACGACGGTATCGTGGGCTTGGTCATATACTAGAACAAGGTCACCTTCATGAAACGTACGAGGGTGGACTTTGCGGTCATATTGAGCTATGGTGTGCTTTTTGGCTGCTTCAATAGTTTTCAATGCAACTCAACGGTCTTCAGAGGTGCGCTCGAGCATGATAAGTCATTGTTCTAGAGGTTGGGTATGAGGGCGAAGTTCGATGGCCAAGTGAAGGGAAGGGATTTCACACTCGATCGGTAAGACTGCCTCCTCGCCAAAGACAAGGTGGAAAGGAGTGAAATCAGTGGCGGTTTTAACAGAAGTACGATAAGCCCACAAGTAGGGAAGAGCATGAGATGCCAATTAGTTTTGTGCTTATACATTCGTTGAAGCATGGTCTTAAGAATTTTGTTGACCGCTTCAACTTGGCCATTACCTTGGGGGTAATAGGAAGATGAATATTGGTGCTCAAAACCCAATAGGGAGGATAGCTCATGCCAAATCTCATCTTCAAAATGTCGGCCATGGTCAGAGACTAATTGTTTTGGAACTCTGAAGTGAGCAATGACGTGGTTAAAGAAAAAGAGGGTTGCGGTAGCTGCCGTATTGTTGAATGTTGGCATAGCTTCAGCCCATTTATTGAAATAGTCAACTACCACGATGATATATTTGTGGTTACCAGTGGATGGAGGTCGACATTGCATAAAGTCAATGGCCCATTTACAAAAAGGACCAGCTGTGATGACAGGATGGAGGGGAGCAGGAGGAGCTCACGCCTTGGGGGCGAACTGTTGGCAATTGGGACAGTGTTTGACTACTTCAATGCAATTGTTGAAGAGAGAAGGCCAAAAATACCCAGCACGCATGATTTTTTGGGCGGTGGCGAGGCCGCAGAGGTGGCCACCACAAGTGCTGCTATGATAGGCATTGAGGACTTGCTCGGCTTCAGCATGTGTGAGGCAACGACGAAGGACAGTATCTACTCCACGATGATAACAGTCATCGCCGATTATAAGGTAGCGAGAGGCTTGGCGGCGGATATATCGTTGAGCATCATGATGAAGATGAAGGGTGAAATTTTGGGTTCGCAAGTAAGTAAGGATGTCACCGTACCAAGGATCATTGGTGGTGATGGAAAATAAATGTTCATCGGGAAGAGCATCATTAATTGGAGTATCTTGCATCCTGGTAGGAAAATCAGAAATGAGTTCAGCGAGGACTAAACCTTTCTTACCTTTTGGGGTGACAAATTCAAGGTCAAATTCTTGGAGGATAATGACCCAATGAGCATAATTCCCACCGAGGATGTGTCGACTCAATAGTAAGGATGTGTCGACTCAATAGTAAAGCCATGGGGTTGGAATTAGTCACAACCTTGGTGGAACGCATGAGGATATAATGACGCAGATTTTGGACCGAGAACACGACAGCTAGTGCTAATTTGTCTTCATGAGAATAGGGCACAGGTGGACTAGAAAGGTTCTTACTGACATAATAGATCACATGTTCGATACCGTTATCATCCTCTTGGATAAGGACACCAACAACCGAATAGGTGGAAGTGGAGATGTATAGGATGAAATCTCAATCAAATTCAGGAGGATGGATCAAGGTAGCGGATGTGAGAGCATGCTTAAGGGCATAAAAATATTCTTGGGCATAAGTATCCCAGAAAAATGGGGTGTGAGATCGATGAAGTCTAATGAATCCATGTGCGGTAGTGGCATAGTCAGGAACGAATCGGTGAAGAAAATTAGCTTTACCTTGGAGACTTTGCAGCTGGTGTAAGGTACATGGCATAGGAAGTTCAAGAATGGCTTGAACCTTCAAAGGGTTGAGGGTTATCCCATATTTAGACACTATGAAGCTGAGGAGACAACTGACAGGAACATAGAAGACACATTTCAATGGGTTAAGGCAAATGATATAATTGTGACATCGGAGAAAAATGGTACGCAGATCATGAAGGTGTTGTGCCCGATGTCTAGAATGTGTAGTAAGGTTGTCTAAATAGGCAAGGATAATATGATTTAATTCATGGAAACAATAATACATGGCTCATTGAAAAGTGGTGCCGGCATTTTTAAGGCCAAATGGCATGACTCAATAGGTGAAAGTGCCCCACAGACTAATGAATGGGGTTTTAAGTTGATCAACACGACGGATAATAATTTGGTTGTATCTGGAGAAGCCATCCATAAAGGATAGAATCTCGTGCCCCGCATAGTCATCAATGATTTGGTCAATAAATGGTGTGGGGAAGTTGTCTTTGGGACAAGATTTGTTCAAATCACAAAAGTCGGTGAAAACATGAATGGTGCCTTGTCTTTTGAGGATGGGAATTGGGTTGGACACCCAAGTGGTGTATTCGATGGGGTAAATGAAACAAGCCTCCCGGAGCTTATTGATTTCAAATTTGATGGCTTCACATCTAGAGGGATGAATGGGTCTCAACTTTTGACAGACTGGAATGGCATCAGGCCATGTGTCGATGTGGTGTTCGACAATGGCAGGATCGAGTCCGGGCATTTCTCAGTAGGACCAGGTGAAAATATCACAAAATTCCTTGAAGAGTGTGGTGTAGGCTTGAATTTCTTCTGGAGTGCATTGGGCGCCCGTGGTGATATGTTCTTCAATACCTGTTTTGACAAAAAATCCTATTTTGATGGTAGGAGAGATATTAGCCATATTTCCTTCTTCGAAAGCGTCAGGTGCAAGGATGGGGTTTTTGAACCAATCAACTTTATCGGGAATGAATTCCTTAGATTTGAGAGCATATTGGTCATGGGATTGGTGTGGGAGGAAGTATACATGGTGGTGCATATCGTCCCACGGAAAATCAAGTTCGGCCATGGCTTCCATGATGTCTTTATCAGACGGAAATATGGGAAGGGTGGAAGGAATACGAGGATCTAAGGAGGTAGAAATATGAGACACCTAAGTTTGAGGGGAAAGGCTCACATGCACGTCGTCAGGAGGGGTGACAGCGGAGCAAGCAGATGAGAGGGTAGGCGAAACATCAGGGGAAGGTACTAAGGGGTCGGTTGTCGGGAAACACGGTGATGAGGAAAGGTGGGAAATAGTGGCTAAAGGTTCAATCATTTTAGTATCAGGATGAGAAATGGTAATCGGGGTAGACAGGTTGTTTGGTGTTAGTGAAGAAGGATTACGGGAAAGTGTGGTTTTGAATTGGTGGTATGCAGCTAAAGAGGCATGATACTCATCGATGCGGGGGAAAATATGGGTATAATGTCCATGGAAATCGCACAAAGAATAAGGGTGATTGGTGCGCAACTGTTTGAGTTTCGGAAGGGAATCAGGTATGGTGACATAGACCTCAGAAATATTGGATTCTGGAAATGTTTCATTGACCATGGTTTTGAGATGTGGTAATTCAGGACAGGTATGGGTAGCATGGACGAAAAAATCGCACAAGGCACATTGGATGGGATGCTTTGGAGGTTGAGGAGGGGTAGAGGTTGTCGGGGCAACCTTGTCCTTTGATTCCCCCTGCAAGATTTGCTATTGTTACCCGACATGGTCGCAACAGGAGGAGGTTCCTGATGAGGGGACTGAGGTATTGGTGCAACGGGAGAAGCCATGGGTATCGATTGAACTGGGGTGAAAGCAAGATAAGGTTTGGGTTGACCGAGCCAGGTAGTGGTTGGGGGTTCTAGGTACTAGATAGGTATACCCAAGGTAAAGTTGGGGAGGGATAGGGTGGCCAAGATAGGGATGGAATGAGCTCCAAAAGAGGGAGCAAGGAAAGGAATCTGACCAGCAGGGAAATGGCCAGGAGGAATGGGGCCAAGGGGTTTGTTCTCGGGCGGGATCAAACCAGGAGGGTTGAGAGGCTTGTGAGGAATATTCGGGGAAGGAGATTTTGAAGGAAGAAGGTTGTCTAGCAAGGGCGAAGGGCTAGGAGCTGGTGGGGTTGGGTGAGGGTGCAGTTGCTTACTAGCGAAAGTGGGCTGGGCAAGGTCAGCCTAAGATGATTGCATCATGAAAACATTCACCATGCTAGGATCAAATTTGGGAGGAGGGTCTAAAAAGGTTCCAAACAAGGGGGAGTCTTTATAGACGCCAAGGGAAACACTGGTCAAGGAATCAACAGTTTTCTTAATGGTGACAGTAGAAATGGTGGACTCAGGGGAGGTCTGAGATTTTGGTTCATGGTAAGTTAACTGGTCAATCGTGACAATCTTGCCATTATGAGGGAAAAACATTTTGCGGTGGACTGTGGATGGGACGGTGGACGTGGCATAGGTGTAACTACGCCCCAAAAGAATGTTGTAGTCAAGAGGGGCGTCAATAACTTCAACATCGACACAAACAGTCTTACCCACAAGGGTGATAGGACAGTTACGGAATAGGCCAATGGGTTGGGAGGCATGGCCATCCCACACATGAAGGGTGATCATGGAAGGGGCTAGCTCAGGAGACCGAGTTGTTTCCAAACCAAAGTAGACATCACACAGGTAGATGCCCTCTCATCAATAATACACCGAGTGACGTTGGCATTTTGGATTTTGACTGGGATTTGGAAAGAAACAAGTAGGTAGGGGGATGGTCTTAGCAATCTGCATCGAAACAATCAATTGGTCACTTCCAGATCTACAAGGCCCACGGTAGATAATAGAGCCTTCTTTGGAAGGACATGACCGGAGGAGTTCCGGCGTGTTGAAATGGTAAGGTGAGATTGCTCCGCATCATCTACTATGCTATATGAATGGGCAGCCCGACCAGAGGCAGCATTTCGGCGTAATGGGCCCTTAGGAATCTTGGTATGAACCTCAGCTTTGGGCGGAGGGATTTGCAAGGGACCATTGGGTGTCGACAGAGGCTCTGTCGGACCTAAGGATGGGGACTCGGAGACAGACGGAACGAGAGGCGTGGAGTATGGATGAGACCGAGTTTAAAGGTTAAGGTCAACAGTGAGAGGTTGGTCAGCGACCATCATGAGAATCTGGTAATCAGAGGAACTAGAAGGGGAAGGTTGAGTGGTTACCGGGGCATGAGGTGGTTGTGTGGCCACGAATCCTTGTTGAGGGAAAGGATCGGTAAACATAGCGGGTTGAGAAGTAGCCGTATTGGGAGGGACAGTAGGGAAGGAGTGTTGTCCCCGCACAGTGGCCTGAGACTCCCACATCTGCCGCATTTGTGGTAATAAGGGACAATCGTGAGTGTAATGACCAAAAACACCGCAACACGAACATGGCTTATTGGTGTGAAGTGCCCTGTCCAGCTTGGGCTGAGAGCCCTGTGGCTGGTTGCAGTGGTAGAGTGAAGACTTGAAGGATTGGATCCGTGATTACCAGAAATGGGTTGATTGCCTCTCCGCTTTCTTTGAGAAGGAAGAAGATTAGTTGCCCCTTGCTGCGCAAATACTTGCCCTGGAAGGGGTAGTAAGTGTGGTTGTGGGAGTGGAGAAGGCAAGGGAGTGGGAGGTCCAAATGCTGGAGGAGCTGGGACACCAGATGGGGGGTACGAATAAGGGGTAGGATGGGAAACATTGAGGTAAGCAGGAGTGTGGGCAAAAGGAGGAGGCATGCCGTATTCTGGATACATGCTACCTAGAGGGGCAAAAGTGCCGGAGGGGCTGGCCCCTCCTGGAGGGAAACCATAGCCCTGAAGAGGTTGGGCAGAGGTATGTGACAGAGCTCCAACGATACCGTCGGCAGAGTGAGATGCCCCTGAGACATTAGGGTCACCGGGCTTGGGGAGGTCAGGAAGGACGGTATAAACATAACCAGATTGAGCGTAAATAAGGTCATATTTCAAGGCTATTTGGAGGGCGGCTTCTTCGGTTTGGGGGAAATGGGAGGCGACATCTTTGCCAATGGGAGGTAAGAGAGAATGAAGGAACCATTCCACATAAACCCAATCTTCAAAGGGAGGAGCGCGACATAAGCTTCTTCTTCGCCGCCATTCCTGGACATGGGCGGAAAGGCGGGTCGAAGAGGATTGACGGAAAGAAGTTAAAATTTTGGTACCAGTGTCGTATCAGAGAGGGAGTTGGAAATAAGATAAAAAGGCTTGGGAAATGTTTGCAAAAGTGGTATGAGAGGAGGTGGCCTATTCAACATACCATTTAGAAGCTTCGTTGGTAAGCGTGCATTGGAACAATCCAAGACGAATGGAGTCATCAGTAATGGAATTGGATGAACACCACATATGGAAAGATCGGATATGGTTGGAGGGATCTTCACTAGCAAGGCCTTCGAACTTGGGAATGTCGGAGGGGAGCTTGGTTGGCATAGCAAGCCAACTAACATCGTGGCGGATAGGATCATTGATCAGCTGATTGAAGTCGGGGAGACTAAGGTCGGCCATATAAGGGAGCAATGGGGCAGTCGAGGTAGGTCCCGTAGTGGTTCCGCTAGAAACAGACCCAGCAGTAGAACTGGGGTTGCCGTTGGTGCTAGGCCCTGAACTAGACATGGTGAAGGTAATAGGGGGAGAACCAGGAGGAGGGGGAGAACCCGAACAATCAGAAGAAGAGTCGGAGTGCGGAATCGGGGGATGACTTACTCGATGACGACGGGAAAGAGGAAGTCGACCAACTGGAAAATGAGGGTGAAGGCTAAGAAGTCTCCGGAAGAAGCGCCTGGGGGGTGCAATGATGACGGGAAGAAGAAAAACCGACAAGGGCAGGGAGGGACAAAATCAAGTGAGGTCAAGGGAAAAGAGGTGCAGTGACAATTGATTTTAAATTCTTTGCCAGGCAGTGATAACCAGGCTCTTCTTCGCTTAGGGTCAGTGTGTGGCATGCGTTAATTTTAATTTGTTTAAACCTAGATGTTTTGAGAGTAAAAGAAAAAGTGTGCTGCGTAACTAGAAATAAATCTGCAGTAAATGAGACTGAAAGAACAGAAAATTAAGAGCTAACAATGCATCAATCTAACCCAAGAAGGCGGGTCTCTCAAAACTAGTCTATAAGAGGGAAAAAACTAAGAAAAGTACGTGAAAAAGAGGCCACTAGATCTAAGGTTGGGAGGGATGGGGATCTAAAGGAGAAATCTGCTGAAAAGAGGTGCAGAGAACAACAAAGAGGCAGAGGCAAGGTTGCTGCTAAAAATGAGGGGATCAGCTAAAAATGGAAGGGACAAGGAGGCGGCCCTAGAAATGAACCCAAAAAAACTATATTAGGTGATTTGAAAGGGAGAAGAGCTGATCTAAAGGGATCTGAAAAGGAGGTATCAGATCTGAAAGAAATAACGCTGAAACTCTGGAAATTTAGACTTCTGAAACAAAAAAAACTCTCCCAGAAAAAGTGGAGTGTACTAGAGCCCTAAGGGGAAAGATTCCCACTTATTTGAGTAAAACAGATCAGAAACAGGTCGAAACGGGCGAAGACAGAGGCTGGAAAACCCTGACAGAAGCTTCAGACAAACCCAAAAAAAGTACTGGAAAATTGCAGAAAAAAGTGCAGGTCGCAGGTTTTGACCTGCTTTCACACTAGGTCGCAGGTTTGGGATAGAAAAGTGCGACCTCAAGGCTAGGTCACAGTTTTTGGGCCGATAAGTGCAACCTGCAGATCCGGGTCTCTCGGTGGAAGATTTCAGAAAAAGTTGTCGTCTCAGCTGCGGTTGATGTCTGTCACCTGCGCAATAAGGCCAGAAACACACAGAAGTTAAAAATTTTAATGTTTGAGGGTTTTAGAGGTGAAAAGCACCATAAAAATAGGAAAAATAGAAAATGGAAGAGAAACCCTAGGGTCTGAAATAGTTGGATATGCAGGAATATATAAAACGATAGCGGTCGCAAAAGAAAACCCGTGTGGAGTCGCCAATTGTTAGTATGAATATTTCGTCGTAAAATATCACTTTAGCTACGCATAAAAAATAGCCCTAACATCGATTATGGCTGCCAAATATCTTTAAATCTGCAATTAGGTGATCCAAATAATGCTGCACAAATCCAGATCTAAGCATACAAGACATTAAGAAGATAAAGTAAAATGTGGCTCCATGCATCCAATAGACAAGACAAGAACAATGTATTTGAAAGAATTTTTATATTATATTAAAAGGGGGCACCTAAGAGGAGAACAAGAAAGGTGTTTTCCAGTTCTCCTCAATGGGATGGGTTCTTGAAAGTCCTCAGTGTTTCAGATCTAAAATTACTCTCTCTTGTTGTTGTAGAAAACTCAAACAAACATAGAACTCAATGGGAGCTCACAAGGCAAAAATGGAGAATGTGACCTAGTATAGATCCAGAGTGATCTAATGCAATGGAGGTGACTAATGAATGGGGAAAACCCTTCTATTTATAACAAAATATTAGGGTTATCTAGAACTTGGTGCATGGATAAAATATTATTAATCAAATTCTAGAACCACCCTTTAGGAATATTTTATTATATTTGTTGGAGGGAAAAGGTCTTTTGACTTGGGTCAATTCCTTTATTTATAAACAATAAATAAATAAATTATTTATTTATTATTTTAGGAGATGGTGGGAATATAATTAAATAAATAATGATTTATTTAATTATTTAAAAATGATTTAGTCAAATTTAACTAGGAATATTATTTAAATAATGATTTAAATAACTTATTCCTAGGAAATAATCAAATAAATAATGATTTATTTAATTAATTTCCTTGTTTTGGGTTGAATATGACCGGGAAATATAAACAAATTTTATTTCACATGTTGAAAGCGATTTTACTTAGGGTAAAATTGGTCTTACATGGTGTACTTGGGTTCATCTAATGATAATAGGTTAGATGACCAAAAAAATGGTGTAACAGTTACTTTGAAAAATCATGAGGTATTAGAGTGAATCATACTCAACAAGATGTGTCACAGATGTGTGTATTAACAACCAATGCAGATCAAAAGTAGTTTTAGTGACTACACTTTAAAAATAAAAAACCCTAATAGCATTTTATTCACTTACCCTACTTTACCTAAGAGGCGGAAGACTTCCTTTTATGTATAGGAGTACCTCCAATGAAGCCATGTGCGGATCAGGTGAAAATGTATATTCATGCTCAAATTTATCATACAAACTTGAAAGTGTACATGAGCATATAGAACCAACCAATGTACTTGATATGACAACAAAAGTTTTAAAAGAGAAGAATACTCCTTCGCTTGAGTCATTGTTCGGAACCAATGTTTGATATGATCATGGTATTCTTGGTCCATTTCTTGATTTGGCCCATGCTGCTCATCCTCTTCTTCCATGTCATGTTGATTGTTCTCCGTAGGGTGACTAGTCTCTTGATTACATTCTGGATCTGCTATTAGACATGTTAATAACTCCTCGATCTCAGGTTCCAGTGGGTGTTCTCCATTGATTATAGTGCATGTTTCATTTGTCTCCTTAGATGACTGGTCAAGGAAATCAAAAGAGACTTCCAAATCCTCTTGTGGTAGTGGAGAAATGGAGAAGTTCTTGAATATTGTCAAAAATTTCTCTTCCTGAGAGGTAGAGGTCAAGATCCCAGCAACTGCTAGGGCTTGTGAGAGTTCCTTCATATTTATCATCTTCAAGTCCATATGGTTGATTGATAGTCCCTGTCTCCACACACATATTAGTAACAGGGGTTCTTACAACACCCGAAAAATGATATAATGTTAAAGATTAGGATCTGAAGATAATTGATTTTAAAAGTTATTGGCTGAAATAAATCTCACCACACTTGCATAAAAAAAAGACAAAAATATAAAGGCAAAATTACCCCTATTGCATCAATATAAAATGCCTACCAAATCAAATCGCCTCCCTGGCAATGATGCCAAAATGTTGGGTGCAGGAATTTCACTTAAGCAAACTCCTCAACACTTAATTGTCAACCCAGGGGATTCATAAACTTAGAGATGAAGCACAGGAAATGCCAGAGATGGTATGGATTTTCCTGATAGAAATTCCTACTTCCTTAAATAAAATTTGCAGAATTGAAAGAGTAAAAGATAACTAAATCATCAAAGTAATCTAGTGCTGGAACAAGAAAGAATGAATTTGCAAAGGAATCAAAATAAAAAGGCAATCACTCCAACTGATCAATTTTTAATTACTGAGTATGTGTTATGTTTTTTTTCTTTAGCAGAGACACTTGGCAGTCTCATAGAATGGGCCCTTAAACCTGCTTCTTTAGAGATTTCCTTCTTGCACTAATCTGTCCTGGACTATCACAGTCTACTTGCACTAGTGCAGGAACAGAGGTTTATGTAGGAGGTATAAATGGTGTCTTTACCAAAGGATTTTTACTTCATGCAAGGGCTTGAGCTTTTCCAAGTTCAAAGCACTCAGATCCCATGGCAAGAAACTAGTTCTTGCACCATATCAGAGTTTCTTACACTTAGCATTTAATTCTTTAAATAAGTGTTTAATTACTACAAGTGTTATTATACTAGAAAATCAAATCGCACACATAAAAATGAATGTTTCTGATTTTAACTGAGTGCAAAAATAAAGAAACAATCCATATCATTTATCCTGTCATAAAGTGTTTAATGAAAGCAAGAAAATTGTGGGAATTAAACTAGAAAGGCTTGTTGAAATGAATAGCACACCAACGTGCACTGGTGCATGTTTATTTCTCCTGCTTGGACCAGGCGGGGAAACCAAATCAAATAGAACTGCAAAAAGTGAATAGCACACCAACGTGCACTGGGGCAGGGTTATTTCTCCTTCTTGGACCAGGCGGGGAAACCAAATCAAACAGAACTGTAGAAAGTGAATAGCACACCAACGTGCATTGGTGCAGGGTTATTTCTCCTGCTTGGACCAGGCGGGGAAACTAAATCAATTAGAAATACAGAAAGTGAATAGCATACCAATGTGCACTGGTGCAGTGCTATTTCTCCTTCTTCGACCAGGCGGGAAAAACCAATCCAAAATCAGATGCAGGAAAATAAATTCTAACTACTTCACACTGCGGATTTGCTTTCATTCAAACATAAATTCATGTGTTTTACATTAAATCACACTTAGCAGGATAAACATAAATTACAAGAACAGAAGATAGGGTAAACGTGCTGAGTTGGTTGGGCCCTAGCCAACCAACGCATTTCCCTTTCAAATAGAAATGCTACTCAGTAACTCAGATCAGACTCATTTGTTTAAAGGAACAAATAAGATTTGAAAAGCATGAGGTGGAGCTCCTTCTTCATATTAATTGACAAAGGCAAAGTACATCATGAAATACAGAGTCCAGCCCAGATTTGGATGATACCAGAAAAACAAAGTTACAACAACACTGCTATAGCGTCGCTCCTCTACCCCCCCTTTATAATCTTTCATAATGATTAAAACAAGTTTTTCCTTTGCAAGGAATATGGGGATTGAATCCTAACCAATTATAATTGCATAGTATAATAGTAAAACTGTTCCCCTATTAAAATAATAGAGATTTAATACGAATTTTCCAATTTAGGGATTTTTCCAGAATTCTGGAAAATTTGGTAATTTTAACAAACTGCCTCTAGAGCGCCCTTCATATCTCTTCAACCATTACATATTTTGGAAAACGACCAGCATCATTCTCAATCTCCTATACTGGGAAAAAAACCCATGTTGCGGAATTTCTTTATTTACCTTCATATGCACCTAAACCGAGGCGAAAGTTGGTAGTCTTGAAACTTGTTGACTATGTTTTCTAGAATTCTAGAAAAAACTGTCTTTTTTATAAAAGTGCTTCAAATACTTGTTCGTAACTTTTGGAATACTTTGAATCTTAGGAAAAGGTTTTGGTTAGGGGTAATTGGTTATATTTTTTAAAAACCCATTTGCTCAGATTTCCATAATTCACCTCCATTTGCATAAAAACCGAGGTCAAATTTGGCCATTTAGAAATTATGCAGTTTTTGAGCAAACTTATTAATTTGCAATGTTGGTGCAGGAATGTGTTCTGCAGGAACCTTGCCAGTACTAGTCCAAGAATGTGTGGTGCAGGAACTTCTCCTCTATCATAATAGGCATATAACCAACTTTATAAACCTACAAACACACAAACTATTATTAAATATGCCTTTAATGTTTAAATCTCATTAAAACAAAGGAATAGAAAATACTTACTTATTATCTCCGAGAATGCACAAAAATATGACAATGATATTCAAGCTAAACAAAAGCATGAGTAAAAGGTGATATAAAGAAAGGCAAAATAGAGGCTCAATAGTGAGACTGCTAAGAATCACAGGAGTAGTGTAAACTGAACTAGAAGCCACATAGACTGTAGGCTGGACTAGAACAGATGTAACAGTAACCGACGGATTTGATGTCAAGGGTAACGGTACTGATGAAGATTGGACCGAACTCTGAGGAGGAGTTACTGTGCCGGACTGTGCAATGGATGCAACACCAGACATAATCTGACTCAGAGACCTATAACCAGCTGGAAGTGACACTGAAGGCGAAGAAGATTGGACAGAGGCATGAGAAATATCTTCAGGAAAGAATTGATATTTTTTTGTGGATACAAGCATTCCGTCACTACCAATAGGACTAGAAGAATCCATATCTGAGTCTTCCGTAAGATCTTTGAAAAGACTACGAGGACTAGGAGGTACCCCAACAGCAACAAAATGTGGTCCAGACGTGAGAGAAGGAAATTATTCGTCATCCCCAAAACTAGACCAAGCACTTGAAGGAGGCCAATTGAACTCAACTGGCTCGTCAAGCGGAGATCGAGTAGCAAGGGGCTAGATAGATGGTAGAATAGGCTGCGAAAACTCGGCAGACCTAGTGGATTGAGGGGTTTCGAAAGAAATATCTGGAAACGAATCACCACTAGGAGGTGGTGAGGATGACGAAACTGGATGTTCTGCCACTTTGACTGTAAATCATAACAGGAAGGAAAAGAGATAACTAATCGAAGGTACGAAAATCAAGAATCAAGGAAATCAATCAGACCAAGTAACAAACTTTTAATGGGCATGTAATCGTAGGTGATTAATTTTATAGCACTGAAACCAAAATCTGTTGTTTCATGTTTTAAGAGTCAAGAAACAGAAAAAAGATGACTCTATTCACTTTCAATTTGAAATGAGCGTGAAAGGAGAAGTGCTCGATGATCTCTTCTCTTATTTAAAGAGTCACGAAAAGATCGAAATGACTTCTCAGGAATTCTAAGGAAGAGGGTGTACCAGGTTTCCATGAACTGCCATATACACCTTGGTGATCAAATGAAACAGAAATGATCAAGGACTTGACGTACATGCAGGTAGTCTCCCCTAATGATGTGTTCGGTGTATCACGGTTACCAAGCGGCAGACTCGGCTTCCTATGGATAAAATATTGCAACCTAGAGGGGTCTCCCTTTATATACGTGACAGTACGGGGAGCACAAGTTTGTACTAGTGTTGTCTGAAGCCGAAAGGTGAGCGACAACTACTAGGTTTTAAGATGCTAGAACACATCTCTAGCATAGGCCACTAGAAATGTTTCATTAGGTTCCAATGTTGCCTTAGGTTCATTGAGTAAATTTTAAAGTTAATCTTGAATTATGTTTCAATTTCAGGCCCTATTGAACGTGGAGCTCAACTTCCTAAATGCAAGCTATATGCAAATGAATATCATTTCAATTCGATGAATGCTAGCTATAAGAAGGACATAAATATTTTAAGCAAGCAAGCAAGAAAAATATGTGAAGAAACTTCTAATGCTCTTAATGCAATCAAGCGAAAACGAAATTCCTTCCTAGATTGAGAAATGCTAGTTTATCCAAAGGAACGTTTCATTTTCAATGCAACAAAAGAGTGCAAAGTTTTTTTTTATTTTTTATTTTTTCAATGAAATGAAGCACACATTGTACTAATTCAATGGAAAACAAAATAAACACTAGTTTAAGTTTTGCAAATGTAAATTTTTGAAATTGAATGACTCAACCAAAGCGAAATAGACACAAAATGTGCAAGCTAATGGAGCAAGCTTTCAAATGAGAAAGAGAGTTCTCAAAATGATCCAAACAAGCAAAGCAAGCGATGCTCAAATTGTTGAAGAAGAAGGACTAATCGAAAAAAACGAAATGACCATTCAATCAACAAAACAAAAGGATCAAGAAAACTCAGTCTAAAAACCAAAAACGAGACTAAAAAAAATCAAAGAGACTCGTTCTTGAATAGAAGGCTCGGTGTGCAAGAGAACCTAGAAACCCTAAGGTCTTAACTGACACCGATAAGACAACGGAAAAACGACAGAGGGAAACAAGTCTATAGTAGTTTACACAGTCTCCAAAGGGTTAAACACACTAAAAAATAACCCAGCGGCAAGAACAAATGATCAAAAAACGCATTAGGGGGGTCAATCCAAAACCTACAGGGATGGGTGCGATTGTAAGGCTGTAATCCATGCCATACAGTGGTTGGCGCGAGTGCTAAAAGAGCAACATGCTCCAATCGGCGCGATTGTCCAAAAAAAAAAAACGCACCAAGCTAGAAGCCTAAGGGAAAAAGAGGAAACAACCCTAACCGAATGAACAAAAGTCAACCTTGACTCTCTGGAGCTGAACAGAGAATGGAAACTCATCAAACAATCCAGAAAAAACATAGATAACTAAACCAAGAATTGAAACTGACCCAACAAGATGACACGAGAAAATCGCACTAATCCCCAGTGGAGTCACCAATTTGTTATGAAGGTAAATCCTCTCTACGGACAGAGACGATCCCTCTAGCCCTAGGGTGGGTCTAGTAACAAAAAGACACGCTAAAGTGTTGCTTCCTAGTTAATGAATGAACAAAAGACATGGTAGATTGACCTACCTTGAATGCAACACTATCAATGTTGCAGAAAGAGTAGTGGTCTCTCGCTCCTGCCTTGACAAGTCACGATCTGTTCGTTGTCACGCCTAGATACCTGCACATAAGACAAAGAATAAGAACAACATATAGCAGTGTAGTTTCATTCACAACTATTAGCTAGTCAAAGAGGGCTAAACATATTGTATCAAATAAACATCATAACACAATAGTGGAACCAAACAGTAGTCATGTATTTTAATGAGTAGAAGGAAGAGTACAATTGATGCTTTGACGTCGTGATCTCCTCCATCGGGGTTTAGACGAAATGCGTCTCAACTGTTGGTCAGGGAATTCGGACTCAAGCTCTCTTAGAAGTCATTGACTCAAGCTCTCTCAACACAATATTTCTTACTCTTTCTCCTCTAGCAGCTTAGCTATAGTATAATTCTCTAGTTCAGCTATTCAGCTATTTTTCTATAATGTGTTGAGCTAGCTTCTACCAAAGGAGATAGTTTATTATATAGATGGAAAAGAGGAGGTTGGGATCCCTACAAAGGTGGGAGGGAGTCCTATCCTTTAGGAGAGTTCCAAGGGAGGTGGAAACTACTAACTAAAGGCAGGAGTCCGTGGTTGTTTCAGTTCAACCACTCCCAATGACTCATCCCGAGGTGGTTGGAATGGAACCTCCACCTCTATTTTTAAAAAACATTCCATAAACAGCTTGGCCTGTGTGTCTAACTGGCACAGAGCGCCAAGTGGGGCGGTCTCAATGTTAAATTTCTAGGTTGGCGTGAGGATGTAACGGGCTACTTGCGCCAAGGTAAAAATAGGGATTTTCACAGCTCTGCTTAGGGAAATGTCAACAAGAAGAATGTTTCTTTCATAAAAAGGGATGCAAGGATGGGATTTTCAACGCATGACACTGCGTATTGGTCACAGAAACGACCCTCCAATGTGCGAGTTGGGGATTTCAGGGACAGTGAAAAAATTATGTGTAATAGTGGTTGATGTGCACTTGGTCGACATCATTCACTTCTTAAATATAGGGATGGCGCCTGCAGAATATTTGATACAATAGAAGAAAGAGCTGGTAACCCATGCAAAGGACTTTACCATCATAGCAATCCACTTGTATAAGATGGGGACCGATGAGGTGCTGCGAAGATACGTTTTGGAGCATGAAATATCAACCATCTTAGCAGAAGCCCACGGGGGCATGGCAGGAGGACATTACGTAGGGAAAAAAAAGATGTAGAAGATCTTGAGAGTTGTACTATGGTGGCCCACACTGCATAGTGACTCTCACGACTATTACAAATCCTACAACACATGCCAAAGGACAGGAAGACCATCGTGCAAAGATGAAATGCCCTTGCAATCGCAAATGGCCTTGCAAGCGTTTGAAAAATGGGCTATAGTCTTCGTTGGGCCCATCAACCTATCAGGGAAGAAGACATGTGCTCGCTACGTCATCACTACAACTGACTATGTAACCAGATGGAACAAATCACAAGCTGTAAAGAATTACACTGCAGAAACCGCTGCGCACTTTATTTTTGAACATATCCTAACCAGGTTTGGCGGTCCCAAGATCTTGATGAGCGATAGAGGTACACATTTTGATAATGAGACAATCCAGGCCTTGACTGAAGAATTTTGGATCCACCATGCCAAAAGTATGCCATATCACCCGCAGGTGAATGGAACTATGGAAGCTTTTAATAAAATTTTGGAACAAGCGTTGACCAAGATATGCAATTTCGAGCGCAGCGACTGGGACGTGTGTATCCCATCGGTCCTTTGGGCCTATTGAACCACCTGTAAGAAATTGATCGGGAAAACACCGTTCCGGATGGTTTATGGAAAGGAGGCTATTATTCCCACAGAATATATTGTTCCTAGCTTGTGCATCGTAGCCTTTACCAACATGGTAGAGCCTGATATCATGGAGGAGCGTTTAGCGTAGCTCGTTGCCTTGGAGGAAGAACGACTCATTGCTAACTTCCATCACCAAGTTCAGAAGGCACATGAAAAAGAATGGCATGATCGAAATATTCGGCATAAGATCTTTTCGGAGGGAGAATTGGTCCTGTTATATGATAGCCATTCTGCGAAGCACCTGGGGAAGTTCCTCCAGCATTGGCTAGGTCCCTGTATGGTAAAGGAAATCACTAATGGAGGAGCTATCTAGTTAGCCACATTGTGTGGTGACACGGTCCTAGGGTATGTTAATGGTAGTCAGCTCAAACCATATTGGACCGAATGACTGTAATGTCGGCGTAGCTATATTGGGTGACATACACGCAGGCCGGAAGAAGAATGCAGGCAAGCCTCTTATATGTGTAGGGGTCAGTCGTAGGTTTGGAAGCCCAGGGAGATGCACTGGGAGCGCAGGGGTTGATCGCAGGTTTGGAAGCCCGGCGAGGTGCGTTGGGCATGCAAAGGGAATACACAGTTGCGAAAATTAGCCGTTGGAACAATAAAACTAGGTAAAAAGCAAATTTAACCATTGAAAGGAGCGGGCAGTCAGAAATTAATGAGGCGATTTCCAAAGATTTTTTACGGTTTGCATGATGATAAGTTTCTAATAAGCCTCATCCAACCATTGGTCGATATCCAAGGCTATAAAATCAGAAGGGTAAATCATAAGTGGGTTCCGTGTGTCTTGAATAGTTTATTCTTTGCGAAATTATGTGACTATTGCACTCTATTAATGTCTGGGTGAGCTACCCCTTCTGATAGTAGCAATCCCAAATTTATCTTCCGAGTGAGAATGACTTCAAATGATCCGGCTAAATCATCACAGACTGTGGTCTCCATTGATGAAGTTGAAGAGGTCACCCCCAAAGTTGAAGAGGTTGTGTCCACGCCAACCAAGGGGAAGCAGGTGGAGAAAAAGAAGGGTAAAGGGAAAGTCTAGGAGTAAGGACAAGGAAAGGCTGTGAAATGGGCTGGAGGGAAGCCATGCATCTCCCCTAAAATGTGAAGTCCCCCCCCCGAACGGTGCCACAGGCACGTTCACCTAACCCATTAAAGAGAACTTTGTCTGCTCAGGAAGAGGCCCGGATCATTGAACCAATCACTTGGTTGCCACCCTATGTTTGGCCTCACCGGCCCTCGGTGCGCACTCCTAAGAACCTAGAAGGAATGCGTGCATACCTGCAAATGCCACTAATTCCGAGCAAGGTCCCCATAATTGGAGAATACTTTGGCAAATTCCACTCGATAAAATTCGATGATCACGACTTGGCCAACCTGGAAGCCTTCCTAAAATTGGCACCTAAATTGTACCTGGAAAGAATATTGGAAGACGACATGCTATGGGTTGTCCCAATGCTATGGGAAAGCGGGCTAGCAAAATCGGGTTTACTAAACTTGCTGCAAATGCCTCATTTTGGCTGGTACAACATAACTGACCAAGTTGTGCGACAACTGCTAGCCCTGGTCCACGATGACAAATTATGGATCTGGGATCGCATTCCCATTGATGTCACCCTCATTCACTGTATTACTGGTCTACCCATGGAAGGGCCGAACCCTGTGGAGCGTGTGGGTAAGAAGTATGAGCAACAGATCGTTGATAAGGTGCGTGACAGCTACAATGTGGAGCGAAACACTAGGGGGTTCCTAATTAACACCATCAGTGACCCTGGAGCACACATGGGTACCCTATTGATGGCATGTAAAATGATGCGCAAGTTCCAGATTACGATCGTCCCTGCTTATGTCATTCATTTGGCTGGCTGAAGCGAGAAGGGGGTCTGCTTCAACTGGTCCCAGTACTTGTGTAACAAATTTTTGGAGAACGTGCGCGAGGGGCATGATCATGGACAGGCATTCTGCTACTCCTGGCTGCTACTCCTCATCCCGTTGGTCACATGGGAGGCCCCTGAAGACTCGTTCCTCCCTGAGCTAGAGCCAAATATGTGCGAGGGGGCACGCTATGAAAATTTGTGGGATTCAAAGGACGAGCAGCACATTGAAGATAATAAAGTATTCTGGGTCCTATTTCAGAGCGGGCTCGCAGCATCAATCCACTTCCGGCCGCGCTTGTCACCAGTGATCTATGACAGGTACAAGAGAATCACAACATTTTAGGTCACAATGCACAATGTGCAGATCCGGGGCTGTAAGGATCCAACATGGGTATCACTGCCATACATGGTTGCTGACAAAGAAATCGACCGCCTCATTGCCACTTGGCCAGCACACTAGAAACAAGGCTTCAAATAGGGTATAGCTGACACTGCAGGTATGAGCACTAAGAAGACCACCCCACCTGATGCCACCAAAGAGATAGCAGGACATGGCAATGACATTCAGAAGGGTGTGGAGCTGGAGTCGTAGCAGGAACTGAACACAGAAGGTCTGGATGGATAGGGTGCTGACTCCCCACGTGGTATGAAACGGACCACCGACCCTCTTAAAAAAAAATGAAAGAAACAACGGGCCACAAGGTCTGACAGGGAGACATAAGTTACTTTGATGGGGGAAGACTTGGAGCATATCACAGACACAGTCACCCTTGCCTCAGAAGATAAATGGCTGGCTTTGGAAGAGCAGCAGAAGGCCATGGTTGCTACATTCCAGTTTGAGCTCCGAGCTCTACAACTCAAAACCGACACCCTGCAGACAAGTATGATTAAGGCAAGGCCACCCCCAACAACCAACATTGAATTGGTCATCACAACTGAGAGCCACCTCTGCCCCCTACCGAGCACAACATTCATCTTGAGCCCGCCTACCTTAGGTGCACAAGTATAGGCTTGCATAGAGGTGCAATTGGACTTTCCCAGCTCCCACATGAACCACTGCAAGTCCTCCACACCTCACTCTTAGAGGAGATCCATCACTGATACCATCGGGTGCATCAGCAGCTCAATATGATTGAGCAGACGATCGTGGAAAAAACTGCTGAGGTGTCCCAGGCACAGGCTTCATGCACCCTTGTCACCATGCAATAGACCGAGTTGGAATGCCAATCAGTGGGCTATGAGCAGATGTAAATGAGGATATCCTAGCTTCTGCTACTCCCTAGGCCAATATTGAAGGGCTTTTTGCTGCCCTAAAGGCATCTAACTTGAGATTCAGACTGTCAAGATAGAGATGGAGCAACAGATTGCTGCCTTGCAGGCCAAATTGCACCCAGAGACTCCACCTGAGTTACGAGCTCAACGAGCCACACTGGTTATAGAGGCCACCAATGCCATTACATGTCAAATTGCTTAGGGCGTAGAATTGCTAGAGACAACTATGAAGCTATGGTCTAAGGTGCAACGCGATCCTCTCCTATGTGAAATCACCCAAGAGCTGCGCTAGAAGGAAGAAGAGTTCGAGCATATGGAAGCTACAATGCCCATGCTGGTACCTCCTCAATGCCTGGCATGAATACATACCAGCCACGCACTTAGAGATGATATCGAAGAGCTCCGCCACAAAAATAAGGTTCTTAGTGACCAACTTAAGCCATGGGCCGATGAAGCCCTCATGTTCTCTCAGGAAGTGGATGTCGCAGTTAAGCAACCGAACCATACCTTGGAAAGTGTCATTGCTGCTACAGAAGGCCCAAATTTGACAAAATTGGTGGATATTGAACAAAAATCTATTGCGCAGAGTGAAGGAGTACTACCCCCTCTGGTTGATGCGATCAAGCAGCTTTAGGCGAAGATGCAAAACCCATGCCTGCTCTGACTCGAGACGAGTCACAAGATTGTGTTTGGGGGCTATTGGAACAGGGTTCCCTATGCTGTGTTTTGATATAATTTTGTAATAGTCAGTCTTGCATGGGGCGGGTCAAAGCCCCTAATGTTTTATAATGGGTTAAAGGGTAGCTCTAGGGTCCGAAAACCACGGTTTGTGGACCATCGGATAAAAAAGGCCACAATGTTATAAATAGATAGATAGTTGGGTCTAGTAGGTAAGTAAGAAGTAATATTGATGCTACGAGCAAATTGTTAAGATCTGTCTAGGTTGTTTTGGGTAAGGACTCCTGCAGGCTGTGTGCACAGACATCCTTAGTCCTGCTATGTGCGAACCCCGCTAGGCTGTGTGAGCAGGCTATGTTTTGGGTTGTAATTGGGTTTTTAGATACTAATGAATGTGGAATATATTTGAAGCATCTTTATGATATCTCGACTAATCGTGTTCATTACCAAAGTGCATCTGTGTTATTTAATTAAGCTGTGAATGTGTCTGTAATTTGGAATTAGCTGCGATTATGATGTTTTGTAATGGTAATTTCTGATGCGCACATGGATGCGAAGGTATTGATCAGATCTGTTAATTCTAGTAGCTCTATTATAGTTACTTTCTGATTGTATTGTTTGAAGCCTGTGAATAGACTCGATCTATGCGAACCTGCTAGTGCAACAACGATCTACCTTAATTACCTACTCTCTCACAGGGTGTGGAAACCTAGTTCTAGCACCCTCCCATATTACTTTGGGTGAGACCTTGGCCTGCAAAAATAGGTCATTGCCATAAGGGCCAGTAGTATAGGGGTTTGTCAGCAAACCTTAACCTCAAAACCTGGGTCAGGACCCCTCAAGCCAACAGGGCCCCACCTAGTGTAGGTGCTTAACTTTCACTAGGATCATCATCTTGTTGAATCTCAACACTCCCTCTCAACAAGAAAGGGATTATCCTTAACCCAAATCCTGTCTCTATGGTATTTGAATTTTCTCCTGGTTAGAACCTTTGTCAGAACATTTGCATCCTGATCTTCCATAGGAATGTACTGAAGCAACATGATCTTCTGCTGCACACAATATCTGATATGATGATACCAGATATCTATATGATTAGATCTATCATGAAACACATGATTAATTGAGAGTTTGATGCAACTCTAATTATCACAATGAATCACTGTAGGATCTAAATTAGAATAAAAAAAACTTACCAGGATCTTCCTCATCTAGATAGCCTCACATGGAACTTGACTTGCTGCAATATATTCCACTTCTGCTAAACTGAGTGCCACATATCTCTGTTTCTTGTTGTACCAAGAAAAAACTATAGATCTAATACTGAAAAACCCTCTTTATGTGATCTTTCTGTCTGTTGGGCTTCCTGCCCAATCTGCATCTTTGAAGCCATGCAACTTCACCTCATTCGTCTGTCTGTACCATAATCCATACTCAGATGTGCCCATGAGATATCTCAGGACATGCTTGCCTGCCTTCCAAAAGAGCTTGGTAGCCTTAACCATCACTTGACTAAGCCGGTTCACCGCATAGCATATGTCCAGTCTTGTATTAAATAAATACATGAGTGGAACCACCAATTTTCGATAGAGAGTAGCATCCAATACCTCTCCAGATGTAGCATTCGCTTTCCTCCAGTTTCCATGAAGAGAAGTATACATGGGTTTTCAACCCTCCATGTGAAAATTACTGAGTATCTCCCTTGCATACTTGCCTTGAGACACAAATATTTCACCTTCTCACTGTCATATTTCCAATCCAGGGAAATAGTGAAGGAGGCCCATATCCTTCATATCAAACTAATTTGCAAGGTCCTCCTTGAATGAGTGTATCAACTGCTCATCACTAGTCAATATTTAATCATCAACATAAATAAAAATGATTAAAAGCTTACCCTCCACCAAAATCTGGTATAGGTTTGCATCCGCCTCACTCTTGGTGAAGCCAAGTCGAGTGAAATAGTTGTCGATCTGAGTGTACCAAGCACAGGGTGCTTGCTTTAGCCCATAAAACACTCTTTTGAGTCTGCAAACATGCGAATCGCTACTGAAGATATCAAATCCTTCAGGATGATCAATGTACACTTCTTCCTCAATGATCCCATTAAGGAACACAGTCTTCACATCCATCAGATGAATGTGCCAACCCATCTGTGCTGAGAGAGCAAGGATGGTCCTTATGGAAGAATACCGTGCGAGAGGTGAAAAGGTTTGTTCTTATTCAATCCCATCGATCAGTGAGAAGCCCCGGGCCAAAAATATTGCCTTATACTTCTCAACACTCCCATCAACAACTTTCTTTAACTTGTAGATTCATCTTGAACCTACCATTGATTTATCAACTGGCCTTGGAACAATTTCCCAAGGACTGTTTCTAAAAATGGAGTCATACTCCTCCACCATTGCATCTACCCATGTGGGCTCCTACACTGCTTCTTGAAAGGAAGATGGCTCTGTCACAATACATTTGCTCATGAGAGCCATGTATCCATTGAATCGATTAGGAGATTGTCTTCGTCTACGCTATAAAGTAAGGACTCCTACATTCTGTGTTGCATCAAGCTTCAACCTCTTAGCTTCTGTGGTATGCCTTTTTCCAGTTCTGATGTTTGGCTTTGCTTGAGTGGACTCCTCCACTCCATGAACCTCCTCCTGTGGTTGATCCACATCTAGAGGCTCATCTTTGGGAACAAGCAGTTCCTCTTCGACATACAAGTCTAGCTCCCACTCAAGTGACAACTTCATGGATTGAATTTTATATCCCATCACACTACATTCATTTGAATTTTTGGAAAATACACACGATAATTATGGGGTGTTTCTATGTACCCCACAAATATCCCAACTTCAGCAGTCGGCTCTAGCTTCTTCCTAGCGTTCTTGGTCACATGCACATAAATAGATGAGCCAAAAATATTAAAGAGAGAAACATCCGATTTCTTACCAGTAAAATATTCTTTAGGTGTACTCATGCTAAGTACTCTATGAGGACAACGTTTTTGCACACAAACCGCAGTGTTGCATGCTTCTGCCGACAAGTGCATTGGTAGGCCTTGATCATGCAACATAGCTCATGCAACACCCATGATCGTTTTGTTCTTCCTCTCCGTGACCCCATTTTTTTGTGGGTTATGAGGCGCTATGAGTTCTCTTCGAATTCCTTATTTGTTACAAAATTATTTGAATTTTTTCGAGATATATTCACCGGCATTATTGCTCTACAAAGCCTTCACTTGCTTCCCCGACTCTCTCTCCACCAATGCTTTAAACTCACAAAGCTTTGAGAATGTTTGATCCTTCTTCTGTATGAAGAAGATTCAACATCTATGAGAATAGTCATCAACAAAAATAACATAATACCTGTGTTTTTTTGTTGAAGCAATCGAGAAAGGCCCACACATGTTTATGTGAACTCTCTCCAGGATCACCGAAGCACAATTCTCATTTTCATGAAAGGTGGTATTCACAAACTTACCCATATTACATCACTTGCCCTGATTTAACTCCGCAAGTGTACCCTTGGGAAGTCCAGTAGAAATCTATTGCAAAATATTCAGGATGCCTTGGTGAAGATGGCCTAATTTCCTGTGCCATAATTCACCATCATCTTGGCTCACCACTTCTTCTTCTTTTCTCACCATTGCAGTACAACCATCTACCTTCAAATTGTAGATATTCTTGACTCGAATCCCTATCCTCTTTTTTTGACCCATTGTTTTATGTTGCAGGAAAGTTTTTACATCGCTGAAAACAATGTCATAACCTCTATCCTCCAACATCGCGACTGAGACCAAGTTTTTCTTCACACCTAGAACAAGCATAACATCTTTCAATAGAAATGGTTTACCTAAATCCCTCTCAAAGGTAATGGTACCAATGTTGGTCGCACTGTATCTTCCATCGTCATCCATCTCTATATGCATTTCAAGATATTTCTCCTCCAAGTCACTGAAAAGCTCCGTATCTCCCATCATGTGGAAGGAAGCACCACTATCAAGATACCACACTGATCCCATTGCGCTTGAAACCAAGCATGCAATCAAAGAGAAATCAAGTTCAAATTGCGAGGCAAGGGCTTCACCAGTTGTAGCTCCAAAAACCTTGTTTTTCTTATTTTTCTGTGGGCAGTTAGTGGTGAGATGCCCATGTTCGTGACAGTGAAAACACTTCACCTTGGACAAATCCATCTTCTTGCCTTTAGCCTTGGATTTTTAATGGGATTTATTCCCCTTCCCTTTCCTGGTATTGGCAGCCAAATCAAATTCCTTTTCATCATCATGCTTTGATGAAGAGCCATCTCTAGTGTTCCACGTGAGCTCATCCTGCACTAGATTCGACCACAGTCATTCCCATTCTAGCATTTTTTCCCATCTGTTGACAGAGTCTTGATAACTGTGCCAACTCTTAGGAAGTCCCAAGAGAGAAAAACTCACCAGATCATCATCAGCACTCATGATTTCGACACTCCCCAGTTCATCCCGACATTGGACAAACTTTGTGAGACACTTAGGAATTATTTTTCCCTTCTCCATCTTGATCTTTCTAAGCTTATCCTTCAACACCAATTTCCTATGGTCACTGTTGCTTTGTAAAATATTAGTAAAAGCCTTACACATTGAAAATGGAGTGGATTTCCCATGAAGGCTTGAGAAAATATGGTTTCTCACACCTTCCAATAGAATCCTTCTCATCTTCACTACTTTGTTTTGCCAAGCGTCAAGTAATGCAGCATCTGTCAAAGTGGGCTTAGGAACATCACTGTCGATGAATTACTTCAAGCCATTATATTCAAGCACTGCCTCCATCCTATCCTTCCATGCAATGTAGTTCGAGCTGCCCTCGAATGCATACTCTAACCGCAAACCATTGAAAGCCATTTCAATGTTTACTCAACTGTCGCACCAAGAAATTCTTGCAGCAAATTCGAATTGTTTCCACCAACAAACTCAATTACTACTTCAATATTGCAATCCTCTTTGCTCCAATACCATGTAGAAATTTTAATACAATTATGTATTTCCGGATTCTCCTGATCTAAAAATTATATGCCATTGTTAGATACAGAATCCTTCTACTTAAATTCTTTGCATAAATTTAATCGCCCATTGCAAACACATAAAGAAATATCAATAACACATAACACAGATGTTTTTACTAGGAAATCATAAAGCTAAAAACCCCACTATCATATATTATGTATATATCATGTATCATGAAACAATATCATACAAAAATCTAATCCAAGATCTCTTAGTACAGTATACAATCGTCTCACACTGTCATACAAAAATTGGCAAATACATGTGCCAATTTACTACCTCTTGATAGCCTGCCTCCACTGTGCAATCCCTATTGATCACAATCCCTGAATGAATTTGATCTTGCCTTGCCTTGACTACACAATCGTCATTGGAATCTCCAATGTTTGTTTGGTTGCAAGTGTGCACCCACTAATGTCACAACTGATAGTCAAACTATCCCTTTCACCTATCATCACTTCAAGTCTCCATGAATCACATTTTGTCATAAGTTAACAATAGTAAATCTGCCCAGATTGCATGTGAGATCAAATATGTGAATTAATTTAATATTTATTCTGATCTCTGATAATCCCATCTTTAGTTACAACTGGTACAACTTGCTTTGTAGAGAGTTGCTCACTTGTGCAGGAAGTTAAAACTGCTATCTTCTGTACACATCAACTGCAATGCACAACTTTGTATCACTCGGTTACAGCAAAGTCACACAACTATTACTAATATGCAGAGCTTTAATTTTCAGCAGTTAATTGTTTTTCCACATCGATTAACTAAAATCAAGTGCTTCAAGAGAATAGATTATTATTTATTGTCTAATTATTGTTAAGGGATAACAATAATCGACATGCATTCTATTTTTAGACATGCATTCCATGAAACAAATTCGCACGTGAATTCCAAAAATAGACTCCCATCCATCCATATAATTTGCTCAATCATCTATAAATATATTACTACTAAAAATAGACATATCACCTAAAAATAGCCTGCAGGCCCCACCTAGTGTAGGTGCTTAATTTTCACTCGGATAATGATCTTGTTGAATCTCAACAAAAAAATCCTAGAGGGTGTTCATTTCAGCTATTATGGCCAAAGGAAATGGAAAAGGGTTTAGAAAGACATGAGGCATTAATTGTAATTTTATTTATGAAAATAACGGAAAATAGGAGAAAAGGAAGGTGAAAGATCACAAGTTTCATGTGAGGAGGAAAAGGAAGGAAAATAATGGAAATTTGAAGAAATTAGAGGCCTCATTAATAAAAATGCTTCTGAGGATCAATTGGTAATATTTTTCTAGTTCAAGATTTTGTCAGTGCATTTTTGGAGCTATCATTATTCTCTCTCTCTCATACTCTTGGATACTTATAATTTTCTTGGAGAACTCTTGGAGAGTGTGGATACTTGGTGATTTGGAGCAAGAAGACAAAGGAAGAGCAGGAAGGCACAAGTGGACATCGATATCAGCAACTACAATGAGATTTGATTATAGGTACCAAGTTGCATGTATGTTTTCCTCACTAGTTTTGGCACGCATGGTGTATGCATGTGGATTTGCCTAGTCTTTCCATTTCCTGGATAAACATGGTGTTGTGGATTTATTCCATTGATTCTTTTCTGGTTGTTTCTCATGATTCCTTTAGATTTGGGTTGAGTTATTAGTTCCTAGAAGCCTTGGTTGAAAAAATGCTTTGGAAGCTAGATGGACAACTATGGGTTGAGTTACTAGTCCTAGAAGCCTTGGTTGGACAAACGCTATGGAAGCCCTAGGTGGATTGAGTTACTAGTCCTAGAAGCCCTATTTTTACAAATGATATGGAAGCCTTGTAATAGTTGGGGTTGAGTTACTTGTCCTAGAAGCCCTGGTTGGAACAAACACTCTAGAGCCCTGGAATAGCTTGGAAAGAGACCAATATGTGATGGTTGTGATGTCCGACCGCGAGGTGGAGTCAATGGTTGAGGGTTGAGGTGGTTTGGCCTCTGGGATCCCTGGATTGATTTTGATTGATGTGTTTGATGATATCCCACATTCATTCTTGGAATATGGCATGGGGGTGACTGACCGAAGCGAGACTTGGCTCAACCAATCTATGTCCAGGTGGAACATGGAAGTCCCATCTCCGGTTGGTTTTTACATTCAGTAATGAAGAGCTAATTCCTCTGGTATTTTTTATGAAAATGTACTATTTTATTTTTGGATTATATTATTGTTGTATCCATTGTATTTTTGTGGTTATTGTGCTAGTTATAAGCATGTATTTGATCAGTGATGATGTCTGGCTCTATCCATGTTTTTACCTATAAATGAATGCATAATGTATCTATGGTCAATTAGGTTGTATTGAAACTAATGATGTAAGGTAGCAATGATTCATATTTATTCTCAGATAATTATGAGATTTCTATGTTTAAATATGTTGTTTACACCTATAGATTCAATGTTTGTCACATGTTTGAAAAAATTCCTGTCATCGCTAGCAGGGGTATGGTTGAGTCCTTAATGATATGTTTGCTTCTATATCATTGTAATGATGTTATTTATCATTCCCTAAGTTTTAATTAAGATATGGGAAGTTACCTGGGCTGTGGGCCTAAAACGATGGTTCAAATCCTGGAGTTGCAAGCAAAAAATCAAGTAATTGGGGCCCTAGACATAGGATTTCTATGTTGTGCCTGCGGCTATAGTCTCTTGATAAGTGGCATGCAGTTTCATGCCTATGAATATGGATCAAAATTGTCAAAAGGTCAGTCTAATCCAGGGGAAAGATGCCTTAAGGGTTGGGATACCTACCGGGGATGTTTTTGATGATGTGTAAGTTTTGTTTGTCAGGTTTCATTGGTTTCAGTTCCTCAAGGTCATCTAGGAGGTTGAATCACGTATTAGTAGCCTCTCTTAACATGTTTACCCTAGTTTTCTGGTTACTTGGGTAGATGTGGGAAGCGGGTGTTACACAAAGTTGAAGCCTTCAAATGATGCTAAACCCAATAATGAAAAATCTCAAGTATTTGCTTCTAGATCGAAGAAGAAGTTTGGAAATTTTTGAAGATTTATACAATAAGTCTCATGGAAAATGGGACATATCCAAAGTTCAATGCTTTGGGTGTAATGAATATGGATATTATAAGATGGATTTTCCCAAGAACTCTAAGAATAATAAATTCAATAGAAGGAAGGAAAGAAATGAAGCACATATAGCACAAGATGAAGAAGTCAGAAAAAAACCTAAGTTAAAAGATAACAAATAACTTTACTATTAAAGAATATGGAAAGTACTGGGTTTGCAAGAAATTTTCATTTCATTTCTTGTATATGATAGTTAGAGTAGAAATTACAATTATATTTGAAGGATATAATATTTTTGGGATTCCTAAATTTTAAAGTCATGGAGATCAAGTTTAAGAAGAAGAATATAGTCTTGAACGAATATATTAATTTAATTTCTGTACAAAATATTCTAGAATAAGCATACAGTCACAGTTAAGATGTTCATTTCATCATGAATATTTAAAGGAAACCATCATTTCTTTTAGCAACAAGGACTACAAGTTGACAATAAAAATAGAACAATAGAAGAGACAAAAGTTAATTTTCAAACATGATATTCATTTCAATATCCAGTGAATAAAAGTTGACCTCATACATCATAAGAATAAGTCAAGTGATACTACCAGAATCAAGAATTTTGAATGAAAACTAGATTTTTGACAAAATAGATGGAAGAATTGAAGGGACACAACAAAGATTATTCTACAGGAAGAGCATGAAATTTAATAATATACATTGAAGACAACATGGAAGCAAGTTTCAAAACAAATTTTCTATCAATCAAGAAGTTCTCTTACTTTATATGAAAGAAGTTACTCCTATCATGGAAATGGAGTCTCATGATCATATAATACTTTACAATTAGAAATAAAATCAAATAATTAAAAAAGGGTATTTACAGATTAAAGATATTATCTTCAAAGGGAGTTGGAGGAAAAACATGATATATGTTGGTCAGATATACCACTTCTAGATGGTTGGGCAGAAAGTCAAACAATGCTTATTACCAATATTTCTTCTAGAAGAATATAAAGAAAAATTATGTTGCAATGCGAAGATAGAAGATGTGAAGACTTGTACAACTAGCCGTTAAGAAGTTTCACTCCTTAAGGTGTTTTATGGACTAAATGATGACATGTTGGATTCGATTGATAAAGGATACATGAATATTGACATAGAACCAAGAAGGTTGAATTGTTTTATGATTCATGACATGATGTAGGATGAAATTGTGAAGAAGAATTATGTATCTATTAATAAAGCAGGTAGTTGATGCATTGATGATGTTCCTTTTCATGGAAAAAGGATGGGTATTTTTGAGACAATATTAGGCTTTTGGATATCTTCTCCTTGATTGAGAGGGAGTGAGAATCTCCTCCCTGGTTGAGAGAGAGTGAGGATCGACATTGTGTTCTCCATGTGTCACATGCATGAACAATAGTAGGGAGAATGGTGGATTGGATAAGCATTGGGGACCAAAATTATTTGGGGATATTTATTGTGATCAAGACTAACAACCGTAAGTTAAGTACATTAATCTAATATAAGAATGGTCCCGAGGACTGGAATTTCATGGTGTCAACTATTGTGAAAATGGATTATGAATGGTCTTGTGAGGCCATATCTTGGTGAAGATCTAGGTGGGGTATGTTCCTTGAGAGGCCGTGGTATCCAAATTTATGCCTCCCAAAATTGTTCTTTGCCCTAGTAGAGAGAGAAATCTTACTTTCCAAGGCCTTAGTAGTTTGACAATGTTGGATATCATTGATTCTTATCAGTCTGAATCTCTTTTTATATGAATATTTCAACTTGAGATCACCTCGTTGAGTAATTATGAATGCCTCCCAAGTTAAGACGGATTGTTAAAATTATAACTAGTATTAATGTTCATATAGTAATGAAAAATATATCATTGATGTAATTATTATATTATTCATTATTATATTTCATTTTTGGTCAAAGAATGTTCTTCATACTTATAGAGTCAAAATATTCAAAAAGAGTTTGTTATGAGAAAATATATATATATATTTGAGTCAAGTCCCATTTGGACTTTTGTAAGAAAATAATTTGAATTTTTATTTTTCAGCAAAAAGTTAAGACAAAGACCAAATCAACCCTTCTTGGGCAAGTCTACCTATGTGGTAGTTGTTCAACCCAGCTAGACAACTATATATAAGATTCAACTTGACCTCTTGAATTAATTCATCCACTCATCAAATAAACCATTAATTTTTGTGCCTAATCAAGAAGAAAGAGAGCCGAAGTCAAAGGAAAGAGAAGGGAGTCAAAGGAGAGATAAAATATGAGTTTTCTATCTTGTTTCTCCTCACACGTCTGAAGATTCTGTGGCATCTCTCAGACAACTACAAGGAAAAAATTCAACCTCCGTTGGAGGTCCAAGAATTCTGAGATTCTATCCATATTTTAGAGAGTTTGACCAACATTGACCTTCATTGACTTTGACTTGTTGGAGGAGACTTGGAGGAGTGTTGAATTGGGATCCTTGTGGTAGTTTTTGATCTTGGTCTTAGGTATTGGATATCTCATTTTGATCTAATTCTATAAAATAAGGATTGTTGGGTTTTCCCCCTTGTGGGTTTTTTCCCTAGCTTGGAGCCTAAATCTTGGCATCTCTTGTTTTCTTGTGATCATTATGTTTTACACATTTGTATAATTTATTGATGAATAAGATATCACAAGTAACAATAATCCAACTAACATTCACAAGTAATTACTAATTTAAGAGAAATCAAGTATAATCTTCAAAACACTTGGTTTCTCAACAACATAAACATGCATCTTTCTATAAGGTGTGAAAAGAGAGTTTTGGATTGAGGAGATTCAACCCAAATGAAAATACAAAAAAATCAATGTTGCATTTAAATTTTTATTAATGGTTATGTTGCAATGCAGAAATCATCAAGGGTAGTGTAAACAATTTTCAACCAAATTTAACCAGATACTATAGCCAATGATTATTAACAAATGTAAACCAAAGTCAACAACACACTGTAGTCAACCATTGAACCAAAATTTATTGTAAAATCAACCATAGTTATCCATTATGATATCTTCTCAACCAAAATCAATCAAAAATAACCATACTCAATATACAATCAACCATAGTTTAACATTAAGAACCATAATGAACCTTTTGTTTAAACACTTACAAAATTTTATAGTAAATTATGCAAACTTCCTTTTCACATTGCACAAATCTTTGTTTTCATGCAACATGTTGCACATAAAACAATTTTCTTTGTGATATAGCACCTTTCGCACCAAAAATGTCTTTAGTCACAATATATTGCATTTTTCTAAAATTGTTTCAACTATGACAAAGGAAAATTTTTAAGCAAATGATTTTCATCTTTTTTCTTTGTCACATCGATGAAAAATTTCTTGTGATGCACCATAGCACAAGGAAACATATTTTTCCTATGATGTATTGCAAGGTTGAAAAGTTTACACGTGTGTGATAAACTACAATGAACTTTTCTCACTAGCATTGTATCACACCAAAATTACATTACCCACTATTCGTTTCATCATGTCAAACTTTAATTTCATGTTATACCACTTCCCAGTTATTTCCATCTCCCAACTTTTCACAATGGAAATTTCTTTCTTATGCCATTTTTCACCTAAAATGAATTTTCCCATGATATAATGTATCACACCTAAATTTACTTCTCCAAAATCATCCCACCAAAGTTTTATTTACAATGATATATTGCATCACCCCATAATTTACTTTCATGTTGTATATTCGTTGCACCAAAGTTTACTTTCATATGATACACTGCATTGTATCAAGTTTACTTTCATGTGACACATTGCATCATGCACCACATTTACTTTTGTTCGCTACAAGCAATCTGATGCACAACAAACAAATTCTATTTTAAGTGTGATCCACATGAAACTAAAGTGTGCATTAACCTTATAACAACATACTTATTTCTCCTTCAAGAAAAATTGATAGTTTTAAATCAATTATCATCCTTTATACTAGATTTAGATTCCTTTTGAGATCATAACATGCTAAACAATAAGATGAATACGAACAAGAAGAAGAAGCCCCACCTTGCACTCTAATCTTATCTACATGAGAATTCAACATAATTACACAACAATGTTTGTTGATACCATTTCCTCACCATTATTTCAGTAGAATAAGGGATTTTTTTATGATTGGTTATAATGAGCTTTGTTCCTTAGCACAACACAAGGTACATGCAACAATTTGAGAAAGAAAATGGTTACAAGAAAGTGTTTATCATCCATTAAAATTTACAATGAGATATAATAAAATTGTATAGTAAAATCAAAATAATGAAGAGTGAAAAACAAGTAAAACATCAAAACACTGAATAATTACATCAATAGGTGTCCCCCTATTACAAAATAGGGGTTCTAGAATATAGATTTTATTATAAAAAGATTAGGTGAAACATCTAGATTTAATAATAATAAGTGCATATTCTTCGTGGTAGTCCAAAATCAAGGAATAAAACATTCTTTGTCATAGTCCAAAATCAACACTGAAATTATACTAAAAAAACTAAACTTAAGAATTTTATTTCTTTTAATTATATCTTCATAATTTAAGATAACACATTTTTCCTTCTACCAAGTTTCCACTTATAACACATTTTTCCCTCTACCAAGTTTCCACTTCAACCTTTATAATTATTTATTTTTATCTATTATAAAATGTCACCTCCCCTTCATTTGAACACATTCCTTGAAAAGAACATAGTGACCATTTCCTTATCTCTCCACTCCTTGACCTACCATTTCAATTTACATGAATTTCAATTTTGCTTGATGTCTCATCAAATTCGTTGCATTGGCTTTATAGATTTTTTTTGTAAATTTAAATTTTGTATTAATTAAAAGTTAGATTTACAAGGATATCTAAAATTCCCATGAAGAATACATATTCTCCTCAACATGCTACAACAAACAACCATAAGATCAAATACCTCATGCCCATCCCAAAAAACTAAAAAAACCATAATCTAGATTATATTAAGGCCAAAGCTAAAAACTAGCATATTCCAATTCGCAACAAACCCATACGAACAAAATCACCAAATTTCACCAATACAAACGCCTCCCACAACTTACTAACATCAAAAGATCTTCGAAGACTACAAACATAGAGCCATACAAAACCATGCAAAAATTTCCATGACCAATTTACTATAAAAGCCATACTAAGCCTGCAGCACCATGACCGACCAACATCCATCCGATAAGGAGACCATAAGAAATAGAAAGTGTTATGCATAACAGGCCAGAGACCATTACAAATACCAATATATGACTAGGAACCCAAGAGGTGACGAATACCCTGCAAAACAGGCCACGAACACCCACAAAAAACATCATGTTGCACCATCAATCCAGTGAGCTAGAGCCCTTGTGCTAAATTTTCTATGGAAGAAATATTTGCTAGAGCCCTCGTGCTAAAACCAATAGGATCCACCAAATCCCTCCTATCCGATTCACATGCAATATGGATTGCTATATTGAATAACATATTTTCCAATTGCCTCAACTCAATTTTGATTTTCTAGTTCTATTTTGCTTCAGCTCAATTTCATACTCAATTTTGTTATAATTCTACAGGTTCAATTTCGCATGCCACGTGTTCATTTCACATGTTAATTTTCACAGAATCTAGCCAATTAATATTAAAATGGACCTTACATTGTGTTTAATAATGTTCAATGACTACTTTGTCTTAATAGTTTTGAATCTTGATAACAAAATACAAA
This sequence comes from Pinus albicaulis, assembly GCA_034641835.2. Taxonomy (NCBI): domain Eukaryota; kingdom Viridiplantae; phylum Streptophyta; class Pinopsida; order Pinales; family Pinaceae; genus Pinus; species Pinus albicaulis. The sequence continues at coordinate 1,639,684,909 of CM076579.1, read as the reverse complement.
ATAACTAAAATAATTTTAATAACTAATTTAAATGAAATCTAAAAGAAACTTATGTCTTTTTTTATAACTCTATAGTAAGTTTAATAATAACTCTACATTGTATTTAATAAATTTTAATAATAACTTTGAATTGATGGTTTTAGTTCTTAATAATTTTGAATTTTTATAACAAAACATAGTTAACTAGATACTTTTTCTAATGATGTTTTTATTTAGTTTTGAATAATTTATGTTTAATTAAAATTATTTAAATTTATTCTTGATTGGGATGTTGAAATATGTGTTAATAATGGAGGGGAGGTTGCCACCCCACTTCCTCTCAATGCATTTAAGAGGGGGATGGCATGTCTATCTCACCCATGGAACCACACATGTTAACCGTAATATATTCCCTTCACATTAAGATGGCAACCCATATTTCTTCTGCAAGCTCTCGGCTTGGTAGCTCTGCCTTTATGTTCTTCTACAACCCATATGAAATTCCCCCATCATAGGTGGGATATTTCCCCCACGACGTTGGATTTATGGAGACCTTATCCTTTTTTTGTAGCTTCATGTTCCTCTGCAATCCATTTGGTACATCTCCACTTCAGGAGGAATATCTCTCACATGGTATTGGTTTTATGAAAATTCAATTGCACGATGGTTTTGGTTCCTGGGAAGCTAGCCTTTAGTACATGCACATGGTGTTAACCCTATGCTCATGTAATATGGTGATAGCGACTGAGGAGGTGACCTATGAGATGTCCATAGTGGCAACAAAAAATGACATAACTGGTACAAGAGGTGACTGAAAATGACTCAACATTTGTATGCAGCATTTCCAAGCTCAGTGGGTCGACAATTTTGGGACAATTTGTTCTTTGTCCAATTTCTACAACTCTTTCAGTTTGTTAGTCTTTGCATGGTGGACTCTGGTTTATGGTTGATGGTGTGTATTGTCATTGATGCACCTTTATTTCTATGGCTATCAAACCATGCCCATAGCTCTGATTTATTTATTTATCTTTTGTTACAACTTGTTAAGATACACTCTAGACCTTTCTAGTAGTTGAGTGCTAAATTTTTGTTAATACTATTAGAGATCCTATCAATTTGTTTCATTAGTTTTTCCATCTACTAGTGATCATCCTTAATATAGCCTCTTTTATCTCTGAGTACCATGCCTTTCCAACGAATGTGTTGTCACCAGGGGTTTGGAGAAAAAATCCCTCAAGCCTGGCCTCGGGCTAAATCCCACACTTAGAATGACATGACCCTATTCAATTCTTCTACACCTCCAGAAATCCAAGAGAAAATTTTCCAACTTGAAGCCTCAACTACAAATGACTGGCAAGCATCCTTTGATTCGAAATCTAAGATGAAGTATCCAATTGGTTTCTTGACCCTGGGCATACGAGGGGAAGATGGAGTCAAAATCTTAAATCCATTACCCTTAACTGGAAAATGAAGGCGCTCCTAAATCTTGAAGGAAAAGCATGAGGAAAACAATGATATTATTTGTTCTGTTAATGAAATTCAACGAGTCCAACACCACCAACGCTCCTTTCTCGTTAACTTAGATTCTCGTTTGTCCCACATAGAAGGCCATCTCAAGCGTGGCCTTAAGCCCCTAGCTCCAATAGGTACAAGCGTCCATGATCCAACCTCGGTAACTTCATTAGTTACTTGATGTTTCATCTAGCCTCTTGGCTTATGATTTTTGCTTTCAGTAGAATAGTTTCTTTTAACAATTATACATTTAGTAGTCACTGGTATTCGAATTTTGATATCACCAAACCTTTATTAGTTGTTAGTATTTTTGGTTTCCCTTGTTGTAAATTGCGAGAAAACTCAATCTAAACCATAATATTTGATTTTGTATGATGATATTTTAGAGTAATAGAAATCATATATATAAAATTATAATTACAATTTAAATAGTTAAAATTATATTTAATTTTAAATAGCTTTGATCTTTTTAATAACGAAAATAATAATCAATTTTAAATAACTTTTAATTAGTGTTTTAGATAACCACATTGATAATGAGCATGATAATCATTATTTAAAATTTATTGATAATGTGAAGAACTCGAGAGAATGCAAACCAAACCATTTTAATAATGTTGAATAATTGGTTGATAAGGAGAACCAATTGATAGTAAAAACTAGGATAGATCTATCTTAAAAACTAACTAATCTAATATGAGCGTGGAGGGATCAAATTTCTTTAGGTGTAAACTTATTTTAGAGTGGAAAAAAAAAAGTTTAATTTTTCATTATTTAATTGTATTTTTGAATACTATAAATATTATATAGAGACTATTAAGGGAAAATACCATGGGTTATCAATACCAAATCACCAATGATAAAAAATTATATATATTTATAAATAGAAAAAAAAAAGTTAAAAGAAAATATTTTAAATGTTGTATATAATAAATAACCATTGTGAGTTATGAAGAAAATATTTTAATATGAATTAATATTGACATATACTTAAAAATATATTAATAACAAAAAAAACCATTTTAATGTGTGTTGATCTATTTTGGTTATAACCAACATTACTTTGGTATTTATAGAATATTTATTTTTATTTTAAGAGGTACACATTTCAACTCCAAATTGAGGATAGACATACTTACACATCACTTTCAAACCGAGCTATAAAATAATCCTCTAGTCTCAACCAAATTAATATGAAATTGAATGTCTAATATGTTTAATGACCATATTCACAAAAGAGTTTCAACAAGTCAAGGTTTAAAAGTGAGGTTCGATAATTAGGTTTAATGATGTTTAATAACTATGCTTAATAAAATATAAATAAGCATTATCCAATATTTCGACCTGTGAGGAACATTACCCAAAATCAAAATGTGATGAGCATTACTAGACCTGGATCTGGACCTATGAGGAACATTACCCAAAACGCGGTGAGCATTACCCAAAATGTAACCAACATTACCCTTCACATCCACGAATATAGCCACCACACCAGTGTATGCAATCTCGTCCTTTTAATTTTTTTTTCAAACTCTTTGCACAAAACAATGACGAGAGACAAATCAATAGAAATTCGCAGAGATTAAACAGTGCACATTTTGAAAACTTCATGATGTAGTTAAGATTTTATTGGGTATTTTCAAGGAAATTTGTGATCTCTAAAGGTCTCTAAACATCGACCCCTCGACCCCTCTAAATTTTAAACAGGAGCAAGTGATTTTTGGTTAAATTTATTTATTTATTCGATATCTATTTGTTGTTTGATAGAAATAAAATTTGAATGCATGACAACAATATTTTTTATCATACTTGAAGCAAGCATTCATGAGTTTATCTTTGAAATCTCATTTGTTGTTTGATAAAAATAAAATCTAGATTGCATGATAACAATATTTTTTTTTATCATACGTGAAGCAAGCATTCATGAGATTATCTGTTAAAGTTTTTTTATCATACGTGAAGCAAGCATTCATGAGTTTATCTCTTAAAGTTTTTAATTGCATATCTCACATTTCCACTAAATCATAAACACATCCAACGTTTTCTATTGAATAACCTGTGCCAATGAATTATGTTTAATCGCCAAATCAAAATTGAAGACACATGTTGGTAAATGATTTTGTCTGATAATTGTTTGACAGTGGGAAAAGTGCAGGATAATTATCTCAAAATTTACTTTTTCTTAGCAATAAGTATGCTTTAATGGTTATTCGTGAGATCATTTTGAGATGTTCTTTGAACTAGTTCGTCTGGGTGCAATTTAAAAAAAAATGATATATAGTTATGTTTTTTTATATCAGTTTGATAACTATTAATTATAAAAATATGAAACAATGAATCATTTTACTATCTTCAAAAAACATGAAATATAAATCAATATTAGATGTATTTCATTAATGAGTTTGGTTAAGCAAAACATTCGCTAATATTGTGATAGTAGGAATGGTATAGGAGAAAGAAACTCCATTTTTCTATGATTATTAATGAGCATTTTAATTGAAAAAAAGTTAATTCAGAATTAATCACATTAAAAAATTTGTTCAAAATTTATGGTATTTGGAAAAATAATGTTAAATTTAGTTGTATTTTGCAATAATTGTTAAGAAAATATGTTTGAGTGGTTTTTGGGAATACCTAGCATGAAAAGTGATTTTGCATTAAGATTTAATGTTGGAAACTCTAGTGAAAATCATTTCTTGTTAAATATAATGTTGCACTGTTGCTGAAAATTCCACTATTTTCTAGATCGGTGCTTTGTTTCTTGTAATGTCTTTGAGTTCTTGATCGTACTCATCCACTTAATACCAACTCCACATGATCAAAACATAAACTACAACACCAATACAATTTGAATAGCTTTGTAATTTCACACGTGAACCTCAAATTTTCTAGCTTTTAGCTCTCGGCACCAAGTTGCATGGGATCATATGACCAAGTGCTTATGATCATGTGTTAACTAGTAATACTTATACTCGATATCATATTGAAGGTTATATGAGGATATCATGTGTGGAGTGATCTTGGGATATCAAATGTGCAGCAATATAAGGATATTAGGTGTGGAGTGATATCAGGATATCAGACGTGGATTGATATCAGGATATTAGATGTGGAATGTGTTGATGGGGGAAAATGTACCACCAATAGTTATGGGTTCTCCCTAGTGTGAAGTCCCAATCATACCTCACACCATTTGGGATAGAGCCCCATCCGGTATGTGGGCTCGATTGCTAGTATGTGTATGTTTCTCTTGGATGTCAAATGAAGATAGATTAGTGTGAAAGCAAGAGTGAAATTCTGAGTATAAGGATGAAACCAACCTTCTAATGGAGAACTTGTAGAACAATATAAAATAACAAAACAACAAAATAATAAGAACAATATGCCTAAAAAAGAATCAGTTAGCTAATACCATATTAAGACACACAAACAAGAAAATGGTAGAGGCTAAATGCAAATTAATACCTAACATTTGCATGGAATAAGATAGAAGAGATTTGAAAGCAAACAAATTAGACATACACCACAAATTAGTTCATAAACATATACCCTATATATAAGCACACATGCACACATGCATGGAGTAGCGGTTAGCCATTGCAACCAATAAAAAAATGTATGGGAATCAATGCAAATATGGAAAAAATTCTCATTAAATTGCTGATAAATAAAAGTACATGCACTACAAGTTCCTCAAAATCCAATAGTGGAATGAGGGTTGTTCATACCACCTCAGACAAAAAACCCTAGTGTCACTATCACTCTACCTACCAGCTACCAAGAGCAAGAGTGCTCAATGTCTTGAATGCTACAACTATGATACACAATTCAAATGCCAAAGTCCCCCTCCTGAATGAGGCATGAAGGTCCTTTTATGAAATTTGATGAAGTCACCTTTCAACTCAGCTTCGTTCATTTCCCATACGACTTTAAAAACTTTTCAAATTCTAAATGGATTTTAATTTTTTTTTCATCATTTGTTGTTCTCATAAATGTGATAAAAATATTAAAATAAGATAAAAGAATGTAGTGGGCTTTGAAGCAAGAACTTGTAGACTTTTAGTATCATCCACCTTCAACACAGCTACCAATCAAACAATAGTGGTAGCAAAAAATCATCTGATTTTAAAAAGTGTCATTTTAAATTTTCTTATGTATCAACTATAACCATTTTTTTTTAAATGTTAGTGATTTTAATGCTGATTTCGAAAAGCATTGAAGCAACATCAACCCCATTTTTTGGAGGACTTACTTTTGACACTTTAAATTTTCTAATATATTAAGTGTGGATAATTATTTTTTTAATTTAACCATGTTTGAAGTATTCATCTTCTTCTTCTTCCCTGAGATATTTATTTTTAAATGTTTTTCAAGTTTGTGTCTTTTTGTTTTTTTGTAATAAAATCTTTGTTATTTTGCATAGTTTTAAAAAAAGGGTCAATATTTTAAAGTTATGATTTTTATATATTTATGTATCATTATTTAATATTTAAATGTACATCAAATAATTGTTTGTTATGCAACCAACTCAAAGAACAAAAGAAAAAAATATATATCAACGACGTGAAAATTGTCCTCTTCGAGGGAGAAACCTCCTTTACATTACAACAATTCTTGGATGATACAAATGATTAGACCTCTTTTGTATATATAGGAGTCTAATGGGTCACAATATAATCAGAGCCTACATAACAATAATAATGTAAGGACACAACAATAACAATAGTGCGCTTCTATTGGGCACAACAACAACAACATGGGGGATACATGGGCACAACAATAACAATAGGGGGCTACACTAATAATAACAATAAGGGGAATACACTAGTATTATAGGGATCTAAAATGCCCCTCTCCTTCAAAAAAATATTATCCTCAATGCTTGAGTAGTTTCAGATGCTTCTATATAAAATTCTCATCCTCTTATGTGGAGACTTCAGTGGGTAAGTTCTTCCACTTAATGAGATACTCTGAAATTAATCGATTCCATAGCCATCAGGATCTTGTTTCTGTGACTACTTCAAGCTAAAATATGATTTTTCCTTCTTTTTCAAGTTCAGGCAACATTGTTTGAACTGAGAGCGTGTCACCAATAACCTTTTTAAGCACAAAACATGGAAAACTGGGTGTACTCATGAAGATGCAGGCAACTCCAATTTGGCTTCCATAGTACCAATATTTTGCAAAACATTGTAACGACCATAGTACTTGGGTGAAAATTTATTATCCTTCTTATCTTGCTTGAGGGACATTTATTTATATGGTGGTAGCCATAAAAATACCTAGTCACCTACATACAAATTTCCTTCACTGCAATGCTGATTTTCTTGTTGTTTCATTCGATTCAGCGCTAGAATGAGGTTATCCTTTAGGATTTGGAGAACTTATTGTTGATGCTCGATGTGATATTCCATTACTTGAACCTTAGAATTTTGTCTTAAATATGATGTGATGGATGGTGGATGATGTCCATAAAGTGTCATAAATGAGGTCATTTTTGCTGCAATATGGAAGGAAGTGTAATACCACCATTCATCTAGATGTAACCACTTGACCCATTTTTTTTGTTTATTATATACAAAGAAATGAAGATATACTTCCAAACATTTGTTCACTATCTCAGTTTTCCCATCATATTGAGGGTGATAAGATGAGCTATGAGCTAGTTGAGTACCAAGACAAGGAAATAATTCCATCCAAAAATTTCTAGTGAAAATGAGATCCTATCAATTATAATAATCTTTGGGTTTCCATGTAGCTTTTGAATTGTTTCCATAAATTCAGTAGAAACTATATTGGCTTTAAAAGGATGAGATAATGTACAAAAGTATGCATACTTGGTAAGTCTATCAACTACCACCATTATGACACTCTTTCCTTTAGACTTGGGTAAGCCTATGATAAAATCCATTGAGATATCCTCCCAATACTAACTTGGAATGGCTAAATATTGTAACAAACCTGAGGTCTTAAGTGTCTCAAATTTATTTTGTTGGAAAACCAATATTCTACCATAAACTTTTGAATATCAGATTTAAGGCCATCCCAAAAAAATCCTTCTTGACCTTGTGGTAAGTTTTTAAAAATATTGGTTTCCCTCCTAAGGGTGAGGCGTTCATTTCCAAAAGAATATTTTTCTTGAGTTGGTAATTATTAAAAATATATAAGCAATCTTTGTACCATAATGAATCATTTTTCCAGCTAAATGTATCAGATATACTGGGATATTGCTGAAAATTTTGAATGAGTGTCCACACCTCTTCATCATTCTTTCATTCATCCCTTGCTTCAGTTATCCAATAAGGCTGGATAATATAAATGGCACAAAAAATTGGTTCCACATCCTCATTCTTTCTTGAGATTGCATCTGCAAAAAAAAATTTCTTCCCCTTTTTGTAGATGATTTCAAAGTCATAACCCAACATCTTTGTGACCATTTTTTGTTTCTCTTCTAAAGATAAGTTTTGTTCCAAAAGTATTTAAGACTATCATGATCTGTTTTTACCTTGAAGTGTCTTGCCATTAGGTAAGGTCTCCATTTCTTTAGTGCATGTAGTATTTCCAACATTTCCTTCTCATAAATAGGTTTGTGTAAATAATTTCCTTTGTTTGGACAACTTTCAAAAGAAATTTGTCTTCCTTCTTGTATTAAAAAAACATCAATTCCATTTGAGGCATCACATTCGAAAATAAAGGTTTTTATGAAGTCAAGAGTAGGTAAGACCGGTACTTGGCGCATCTTCAATATTTTCAAAGGCCTTAGTTGCTTCTAGAGTCCAAGGAAATGCATATTTTTTCAGAAACGTTGTTATAGGTGTTGTTATTCTCCCATAATTCTTAACAAACTTGTGATAATACCCTATCAACCTGAGAAATCCTCAAAGATGCTTTATGTTTGAGGGCATTTTCCATTCCTTGGTGGCTTTAATTTTGTTAGGGTCTACCTTAACACCCTCATGAGATACAATATGACCCAGATATTCCATCTCATGTATTCCAAAGAAACATTTGGAGGATTTTGTATATAATTGTTTCTCCTCCAATAAATTGAGGACCTTGTCAGCATGTTGAACATGATTCTTCCAAAACTTGTTGTAGATTAGTATATCATTAAAAAATAATAACACAAATTTTCTATGGGAAGGGTATGAAAATGAAATTCATCAAACCTTCAAATGTCGAAGGTGCATTAGTAAGGCCAAACATCATGACCAAAAATTCATAATGACCCTTATGAGTTATGAATGTTGTTTTTAGAATGTATTCAGTCTTCATTTCAATTTGATGATATCATGAACGAAGATCCAGTTTGGCGAAGTGAATTGATCCATGTAATTCATCCAACAATTCGTCAATGACAGGAATGGGAAATTTATATTTAATAGTGAGATTATTGAACTCCGTATAATCCAGACACATACGCTATTATCCATACTTCTTGTGCACCAATGCTACTGAAGCAAAGAAATAACTTTGACTAGGTTGAATTATACCATCCTCTAGCATTTATGCAACCATACGTTCAATTTAACTCTTTTGGTCTTAGGGATATCTCTAAGGTCTCATGTTTGGAGTAACACTTCTTGGAATCAAATGAATAGCATGATCACGATCATGAATATGTGGAAGGCCTTTGGGGGTCTCAAATACCTTGGAATGATTTTCTAAGACTTTTTCGAGATCTGGAGAAATAGATGATTTTTATGTTTGAACCTATAATGAGAATAATTGTTCAGTTACTCCACATTGTTATTTCTTCAAAAGTTTTTTCATGCCATTAGAGCTGATTATATTTCCTATTTTCCCTACAATACCCCTTAATTCAACTTCCTTTCATTCCCAAAAAAAATTCAATAAAATTTCTTGAAAATTAAAAGATATTGTCCCCAAAGATTCTAACCATTGGACTCCTAGTATAACATCAACACCATCCATTGGAATGGAAATAATTGGAATATTCAATACATATTCCCCCATGGTTAGACTTATATTACGACACTTTCTAGAGAAATTTATATTTCCTCCATTTGAAACCATCACTTGACACTTTGGTGTTGGATATAGGAAGAAATTCAATTCCTTGGCTATCTTACAATGAATAAAATTATGAGTATTGCTTGAATCAATCAACAATATTACCTTTTTCTTCTTGATATATCTGTTTTCCTTGAGCATTTGAGGAGTGGTAATTCCTGTCGATGCATTTCAATATATGGTTTGATTCATTTCTTCATTTGTAGGGGTTGGTTCCTGTTGTATATCCTCCTCTTTTGATGTTTCTTGTTCTTTTTCTTCCTCCTCTTCACAATCTATGTAGAATAATTTCTTCTCAGCACACTTATGAATTTTTTTTCATTTTATATCACAACTGTAACAAATCCATTTTTCTCTTTTTTCCTCCAATTGTTTTGGCATATACTTTGTAGGTTGTGGAAGGCTAGGAGCAACAACACTTCCATATTTATAGTTGTGAGTGGTAGACTTCCTTGTTGCCATAATTTTTCTTTCAATTTTTCTTGCCACCCTGAATGCCTTCTCCAATGGATCAAGTTCCCAAATTTGAACCTCATCTTGGATGTTATCCTTCCAAGTTCCTATGAATAAAACAATCCTATGCTTCTCTATAATATCGATTACCTTGATATTCGAATTTTTGAACACCTCAATATGCTCTGCCATTGAACCATTTTGTTTGAGATTTATCAATTGGATAAAGAATAGGTTACTCTTTGTATCCTCATAATGTGCTATCATTTCCTCCATAAAAATTGACCATGTGAAAAATGGTTTATCAAAACAAATTCATCAATACCATTAAAACTGATTGAGTTCTAAATATAAAGTTTCATTGCATACCTTTTGTGTGTGTTGCACATCATGGAAATAAAAATATTTCTCCATATGTAGTATCCATGTTACTGCATCCTTTCCATCAAGCTTCCTCATATCAATCTCTGGAATGTGGTGGTTCTTAAACCCAACATTGGAGTCTCTGAAATCCTGATTACTATTCCTTTTATTCTCATCATGAGTTTCAGGGAATACCTTTTTCGCTATTAGGAATAATTTCTTGTAGCAACTTTGTCAAACATTCCTTCAACCTTCCATGTCTGCTTTTAATACATCCTTCAAACCTTCCATGTATGATTTTAACCCATCCTAAACACCTTCCATGTCTAATTTAAAAAAATACTTCAAACCATCCATTTTAGCTTCCATTTCGTTTTTGGTTAATTTTTGCGAGAGCAAAATTTATTGCACTTGGTCACGTAATTTTGATATCATGTTGTATTTCTTCCTCTTCTTCATGTATCACAATATTTCTTTCTGGTTGCTTACTAGGTGTTTCCATTTTTTTGTTTCAATGTGTTTTGGAATCAAACAATGATATTTATGCTTCACAATTCCCTTTGAATCACTTCAAACTGATTTTTAAAACACAAGTTATGCAATTTAAAAAAAAAATACACACATATTTCTTGCCTTTTAGGAGCTCAATATTAAAATTATTGTATATCTGTAATTTCAGATTTATAAGGTTTTAAATTTCTTCCTCTATTATCCCTATGAGTCTTCTTTCCGACCCCACAAGTCATTCCAGGATTGGATTCTTCAAGAAATAGTTATGCCCAATCTCCCACGATGACTTGATTATACTTTAGTTCAGTAGAGTAAACTTGTATGGAGTTCCATGTGTCATTGCTTCAACATTTGTCCCTGAAATTTATACCTAAACAACTATAGTCCATCCGATTTCAGTCACTTGTTATGAAATTCAACTCCGATGCTCAAAGATAAAGTTATGATGATTTTCCCTAAGTCACATGTTTGAGATGGAATTATGGATCCTGCAAAAAGCCTAAATTCCTCAGATCATATCTTCGAAAATATAGCGAATCAAGATATGAAATGCATACGTGAGGTTCACTAATATTTTGGATCCACGTGGTTGCAATTTAAGCTTATGAAGCTTCATATAAGAAAATTTATAGTGAAAATTCCGTGATGGACTGTTTGAAGAAGAGAAACCATAGAATCCAAAAATTTGATACCAAATGTTATGCAACCAACTCAAGGAACATAAGAAAATATAGATTAGTGACTTAAAAATTTCTTGTTCTAGGTGGAAACCTCCTTTAAATTACATAAATGAACATTTCTTGTATGATACAAATTATTAGACCTTCTTGGTATATATAGGAGTCTAAGGGATCACAATATAATGAGATCCTACATAACAATAATAATGTAAGCCTGTACAAAAATAACAATACTCAGCTTCTATGGGCACAACAATAACAACACGGGGGATGCATTAGCACAACAATAAAAATAGGGGGTTACACTAACAATAACAATAAGGGTAATGCACTAGTATTGTAGGGACCTAACATTGTCAATTAAACAAAAAAATGAACATTTGACCAAAAAATGCACATTTTGAATATAGATATTATAATAAAAAATATACATTTTGAGAATTTTTTTCTAAAAATGACATGTGAAATAAATGATTTTATGGGAATTTTTTAACAAAAAATGTTAAAAAAATAGCATTTTTTATGAACTTTATGTCAGAAAAATAATATTCACACTTTTTTTTTCAAAAACTATTGATTCTCATAAAAATTAAAGTGAAAATTAGATAACACAAATATTAAATATATAACAATAATAATTGAATAATTATTCTTCTCATAAAATATCAAAGTCAAAACATTACAAGTATAACAAATGAATAATTCTCAAAATTGAGCTTGATTTGCAAGCATAACTTAAATTTAATCAACAATATGAGATAATCCATGCTCATCATTTCTAGAGTTTCATTATTTTCTTCTCCCATAGTATTTTTTGCTTCAGTTTGGTCATTTTCCTCTTCCGTTGGATCTTTGATGTCTGCAAATCTCCCAAAGTATCCCTTTCCAGTCATTCCATCCAACAATGGTTCAGGTTCCTTTGCCTTTTTTGCCATACGTGATTCATTAAAATCCTCTTTCCTTAAAGTAACTTATGGCATTGCATCTGGAAGAAATTGAATAACATTAATTCTTTGCTAAATAAAACTGCATTGTAGTGAGTCTTTTTCAATGACTATGCAATTTCTTCCTTTTTGTATGCAACATGCTAGTGTTGTACCGAATCATCAAGTACAAAGGTAATATTTAATTTAATTATTATAAACACATTAAAATTTAAAAAGAAAATATTGAAATTCATTTTTATATAATAAAAATTACCCGAACCTCTGAATAAATCCAAAACCCAATCTCCTTCATTTGAACATAAATCTAAAAGATAGTTAATTAATGCCCATGGTTTTTAATAAATGTTAACAATGTATCCTTTTGCATATTATCCTCATATGCTAGTTTTCTTACAACAAAATCATGAATTAGTACTTGGCTATGACTCTTTCCATCCACTAGATTCATAAGAATAAGCTTATAACTATCATATTTTGTCTAAGATTCAATATGAATGAACTCAAAATAACTTATAATTCATTGATCTCCGCAACTAATAAGATTTGAATTTTTCTTGTAATATGAAATGATAAAATTTCAATTAACTTGTACATAGATAAAAAAATTTAACATTAATAAAAAATACAATTTCAATGTCTTACCATTTAAGCTGCATTCTTGAGTTTGTTTTTCCCTTGAAGCTTGATAACAACATTGAAAATTGTGTGTCCAAATGAAATTTCACAAATCTCCAAAGTGGTGATGTTGTGACTTCGTGAAATCTTGTAACCACTTTATTAAAAGCTTCATAACTATAAGCCTCACTATCATATCCAATGTTTGAGAAATTGAAACCATGAGGAATATCTACAATAACTAGGAAATATTGTCTTTTAGGTATGAGATTTGCAATGTCTTGACAATCACTTTGTATTATTTGATATTGGACAATGTTGAGCCCATTCCAAATGTAATGATTAAGATGAGGATGTTCAACATTCTTAAGGCGCCGCTTTCTTAGCCTTTCCAACTTATTTTTTTCAATAAAGGTTTTGAACTATCTGGTAGTTGATTTGTATCGTTCTTCGACATATCTAATGAAATAAACAAACATATGTATAAGTAATAAAATAAAAATAGTTTACATATGAATAAAATGAATGTATAAGTCAACATACATTTTTTAATGCAAGATAAAAATATTTTAGTGTTGTTGTAGAACTTGAATCTGGTTAGTTCCGTACAACATCATCCCAACTCTCTTCACTGAACATTTTAAACATATGTTTTTGTATTTTCATATAAACTTTATGGATGAATAAATAAAGTAAAAAATTTAATATAGTGATATGTATAACAAATACTACCAACAACAATATGTTATATTTAAAAGAAAATTATAATCCAAAAATAATTCAACAAACTTACTTTTGAAATTCCTCGCACATTTCATCCAATAATAATTCACTTGACTTCACATGAGATAATATTGATTTGATAATTTTTCCATCCTTCACTCCTTTCATTTCTCTCCAAGGTGTTATATTCATATCATCTGGAATATTCTTGATTTCAGGGCCTATCTTACTGCTGATACATATTAATGGTTTAGAATTTTTAACATTTTTATTTTTTATGCAATGTTCTCCCACATGTTGAAAATATCATCAATCAATTCCCATATTTCCCCAGTTCTAAATTCCAATTGGAAATTGTTATCCATACATCTAAATACATGTGAATTTACTTTTCCATGTTTTGCATTTATGTTTTCCTCAATTTGATAACTTATTTCCATAAAAATTCCTTCTGAGAGCTTAGAGAAACAATTTTCTTATACCCACCAAATTTTTCTTCAAATTCACCATGAATAAATCTAAGATGAAAGGAATAGATATCATATACTCATTATTTGTAGTATGATCTCATGCCAATAACTTTGCCTCTATATTTTTTAAACCAACATAAATTATACATTTCATTATTTCAAAATGTGAGTTATTGGGATATTCCTCCATCAATTGTCTTCTAGCCTCTACAGAATGGTTCCCCCCAATTACATAATATTTGTATTCAAAACATCTTGACCTATCAAATAGTTCTTTGTTGGGAGCATGAATTGGATCAATAAGAACCACATAATCGACTACATGTGCATATACATTGTACATAATCAATGTTTTCAAATTATGAACATGCATTTGGTATGTATTTCTATTTTGATATAGATTGTCCTTCATTTGCATTATAGAATTGGCTGACATTAAGTTGGAATTTATGACCACCATCAATTAATTTTATCTTCATCAAATGATTTCGAATGGAATTTTGTTTTGTTTTAATAATTCCACCCTCTAAATTAACACTTGGTGTTATGCTTTCCCTGCTTCCTTTATAGCTTTCATTATGATCTTCACTAGTGCCCATGATTTTTTCAGAATTTTCTCTAAACAAACAATCTCCTCATCATCAACTCGAAGAGAGACACCCGTGAGAATTCTTCTTTTTTGTATTTTATAGGTTTTCCCCTTTTCAATAGTAGTTCTAATCTCATTGTTACTAATGGCAACATATTCTTCAGCTTCAATTTCCACATCTTCAAAACTAACATGTATAGCTTTACTAGACTGATGCACTTTAGTTATTCTTTTTTGATCCCCTATTTGTACTCTTGTAGTTTCATGACATATTGTTTTTTTCTTCTTTCTCCTATCTTCTTCTGTCTGTGTGTGGAAATCATAGGTCACATTCATAATATTTGGCTCTAGATAATTAATTTCCTCCAACATAATTGAAAAACTCTTAACAAAATCCTATCAAATAAAATATAATATGTCAACGATAAATAAGTTATAAAAAATATAGTGATACTTAAAATAATGCATAACACCTGAATATAAGTAAACTTAAAATATTATTTGCATTGTTGATTGTGATTGCTTCACACATATTTGTAGAATATTCATTTGTGTCATGCTTGATATTTAAGAGACAATATTTAACCTTCTCACAATATTTCAGGGCCTATCTTACTGCTGATACATATTAATGGTTTAGACTTTTTAACATTTTGATTTTTTATGCCAATGTTCTCCCACATGTTGAAAATATCACCAATCAATTCCCATATTTCCCCAGTTCTATTTGCCAATTGGAAATTGTTATCCATACATCTAAATACATGTGAATTTACTTTTCCATGTATTGCATTTATGTTTTCCTCAATTGGATAATTTATTTCCATAAAAATTCCTTCCGAGAGCTTAGAGAAACAATTTTCTTATACCCACCACATTTTTCTTCAAATTCATTATGAATAAATCTAACCCTTTGGATGAAAGGAATAGATATCATATACTCATTATTTGTAGTATGATCTCATGCCAATAACCTTGCTTCTGTATTTGTTAAACCAACATAAATTATACATTTCATTATTTCAAAATGTGAGTTATTGGGGTATTCCTCCATCAATTGTCTTCTAGCCTCTACAGAATGGTCCCCCCCAAATTACATAATATTTGTATTCAAAATATCTTGACCTATCAAATAGTTCTTTGTTGGGAACATGAATTGGATCAATAAGAACCACATAATCAACTACACGTGCATATAGATTGTACATAATCATTTTTTTCAAATTATGAACATGCATTTGGTATGTATTTATATTTTGATATAGATTGTCCTTCATTTGCCTTATAGAATTGGCTGACATTAAGCTGGAATTTATGACCACCATCAATTAATTTTATCTTCATCAAATGATTTTGAATGGAATTTTGTTTTGTTTTAATAATTCCATCCTCTAAATTAAAACCTGGTGTTATGCTTTCCCTGCTTCCTTTATAGCTTTCATTATGATCTTCACTAGTGCCCATGATTTTTTCAGAATAACCAACTTTTGATTTCTTCCTCCTATCAGTTAACATATTTTTCTCTAAATAAACAATCTCCTCATAATCAACTGGAAGAGAGACATCCGTGAGAATTATTATTTTTTGTCTTTTATAGATTTTCCCCTTTTCAATAGTAGTTCTAATCTCATTGTCACTAATGGCAACATATTCTTCAGCTTTAACTTCCACATCTTCAAAACTAACATGTATAGCTTTACTAGACTGATGCAGTTTAATTATTCTTTTTTGATCCCCTTTATGTAATCTTGTAGTTTCATGACATATCATTTTTTTATTCTTTCTCCTATATTCTTCTGTCTGTGTGTGGAAATCATAGGTCATATTCATAATATTTGGCTCAAGATAATAAATTTCCTCTAACATAATTTAAAAACTCTTAAAAAAATCCTATCAAATAAAATATAATATGCCAACGATAAATAAGTTATAAAAAATATAGTGATACTTAAAATAATGCATAACACATGAATATAAGTAAGTAAACTTACAATATTATTTGCATTGTTGATTGTGATTGCTTCACACATATTTGTAGAATATTAATTTGTGTCATGCTTGATATTTAAGAGACAATATTTAACCTTCTCACGTGTCTTCGGAAGTTTTGCAAGAACATAAAAAATATCTATATTCAACACCAAACATATTTCTCGTACTTTTCCCATCACCTCATAATTTCCACCATTGTAAATCATACCACAACATAGATATATTTGTACACCTTCATATCTTTCTCTATCTTTAACATGCAATGTAAATTGTGTTTTATCTAGTTCTCGTGCTTTATTCCATTCTAAAATAACCTTCAATGGATTTGAGGATCCAATTTCTTGACTTTTACCATGTGACTCAATTTGGTTTTGTTCAACAATATTCATAGAGGGTCCGACTTTGAACTTAAATGATGTAATTGCTACACTTGTTTGAGAAATATTCACATATACTTTCTTTGATTCCACTTTCCTAATAAAAAAAATAAAGAAATATTAGTTTATGTTTTAACATTTAATTTTAAAATTATAAAATATAAAATTAAAAAATTAAAAATTAAAAATTAAATTAAAAATTTCCAAATAATTTTTTTTTGTATCCGAGAGGAACCCAACAACCCGCCTGACACATAACTACTAGTAAACCTCTAGGGGTTTACGACGTGTTGTTGGGAGCAGCCTAGCTTGGTCCAATTTCGGTCGAAGACTCCACATTTTGAGGAGTGGAGTGTGTGGTACCGCAAAGTTATATTTACAACGCAATGTTGTAGGGGCTTCGGGGTGGGTCGAAGCCCCTCATTTTTTAACATGTGTTGGGGTTTTATTTGGTTTTTTTTGTCGAAGCCCATGGCATGTGGACAATGGTTTTGTAGCTATGTAAATGCATATAAATAAATGTAATTCTTGGTCAAAGAAATCATAAATGAATCATAATCATAAACATTGAGCGGAAGTCATTGTCTCTTTTATTATGTATTTTGGGCCCTAAGGAAAGGCTCCATAGCTGAGTGCGTGGAGACCTTGGAAGAGTATGCAGTTTTAGTGCATAGACCACTTGCAACTGTGTGCATAGATTGAGAAGCTAAATTTACTAGAAGGATTCATATTAATAAAGAAGAATAAGTTTTGGGAAATATTTTGTGTTTATGTGCATTGTTATGTTTTCCTTATATCTATGAATATGAAGTACTGATTGCTAGTAAATGTTATGATAACGCAGTTTATATTGTTCTATGATATGCTTCTGTTAAACTGAGTGTGTCAAAGTAAGTAGTCGACTTATACAACAAAGTAGTGATATGTATGCGAGAAGACTAAGTAAAATACAAAAAAGCGAAGTAAAGGCCATCTCGTGCATTCCCTCAAGGTTGGAGAAACCTGGTTCTATAACCACCCATAACCACCTTAGGTGAGACTACGATCTTCTTAAAGGTGATTTCTAAAAGGGATGATGTCTGAGGGTTTTTTTGGTGCGAAGAACAAGCCGAACCTGGGTCAAGCCCAAAAGAGCCAACAAATGGGTATGTTGTCAGGACCAGGATCTATTTGAGGGACATGTGGATGTGCCATCCATCAAAGAAGGAAATACAATATTGGGTAAATAAAAAATAACAAGAGTTCATAACCCAGGAGAACAGAAATCCGTGGTTTACGACTGAAGCCTAGATGCAGAGGTATCTTTTCACAGAACAACAAGAGATTTTCTTCGTTTCGTTTACTAATGAACTATATGAAGGTTGACCGAAACAAGACTTTTTTTAAAAACAATGAGCCTAATGCGTGTAGCCATGAATTGATACAATGACTCAAGGATACTAGCAACAACATCACAAGAGATGTTGATTTTTGGATTGACAATATCCTGGGAGGATTTATTACCAAGTTTGCAATAGACACAACTATATCTTTTAGAGAAGCTGAGCGTATTATTCAAGGGGCCACAAGATAAGTATCTAAACTGTTTGAATTTGTGGATTAAAATTATTTTTTGTGAAAGGGGCGTGCTACAAATGCAATCAGATTAATGTTTGGATGAAGAGGGAATAAGTCTAAACCAGTAACTTGGTCTATGTGAAGTGGAAAGTGATAAATAATAGATTATGAATTGAGTAATTTTATTAATAATGATTATTATCCCTTGTTAGGAGAGTCCGAGAGTGAAGAAGAAGGAAGTAACATCAAAACCCCATGATATTCCCCCCCGCCCCCCCCAACCTGAAGGTGTGTTGAATTCAGAAGCTGAGAATGATCAGGGAATATTTGGGTTTCCCCATCCCTCTACTCCCCTTACCCCTCATCCCCCTCCCCCTAATTCCCCTACGTCCCATCCCCTTCCCCCTAATTCCCCTACACCCCATCCTGCTCCCCCAACCCCTAAGAAAACACATGGTCGATGATATTAAGCTACCTATTTTAGAGGACTTAGATCAAAGGATCCTTACAAGTTTTGGTTTGTAGCTGATTTTGTATAGGAATCAAGACAGGTTATTGAGGAAGATGTAAATAAGGTGTAACTCATCACGGTGTTGCAAGAAAGAGTGTTGACATGGTACATGAAGTATTCTTGGACTCATCAGGCTGCTTCATTGGATGCTATTAAGAAAGTGTTGGTATAATAATTCAAGAAGCTGAAGTCTGAATCACAGTGCATTACTGAGCTAAAGGAAATAAAACAGATGACTAATGAATATGTTTGGGATTTGGATCAAAGATTCAAGGTGTTAATGGGACAAGAGAGCTTTTCATACGCCCATAGAAACACACATAATGGTTTATAACTGCGTTGTTGCCACATATTAGGTTACCCTTGACACAACAGAAAATAACAACTCAAGATGAAGATCTGGAAATTTCAATGAAGTTGGAAGCTTCACCGATAGGAGATACTCATGAAGGAGTGCAACAAATTCAGAGTCAACTAGAAAATTTGACCTTGGAATTACAAGTTCTAAAGAAAGACAAAGAAGTTAGACAGGAAGTGTGGTGTATAAAGTGCAAACCAAAGGGCCATTCGAAGGAACAATGTCCGGTGTTTAGAGATTACTTGGCTAGTGGAGCACCTAATCCTGGGATCAAGCCTATGGTGTTAGTTATTTAAAACAAGAGGCCAACATCACTATGAAAATTTCTATTTATTACAAAATATGTGCAGACCCCAAGGCAGTTGTTTTGCAACTTTTCTAACTCAAGAGGACATTATGAGAAAAAATGTCAAATTTATGACTTGACTATTGATCACATTTCTAATGCTTATAGAATGCAAGATGAAGTGTATGCACATGAGGATCCAGGACAACATGCTGGTCGAGGAGTTTTCCAAGGAAGAGGACGAGGATGCGGAGGAGGAGTTGGTTGAGTATGTGGCCAGACTGTCTGTCACAATTGCAGACAAACATGACACTTTGCAAGAGATTGTCAGAACCCTACTACAACCTGTAAGTATTGAAAATATTTTAATCATGTGATAGAGGAATTTATGGTACTCATGACAAATATGCAGGAGCAAAGGAACTAGCAACCTGTACAAAATTTGCAAATGATGATCACCGAATCAAGGAAGGATGAACCACACATCAACATCGTAATAAGGAGTGGAGCTGTGATGGGAGATGATAAAGGAGAAGATAAGAAGAAAATGGAAGATAGATATGTAAGAAATACCGCAGAAAAAGCCCCTAGATTCTGTATTCAGGAGGAAAAATAAATGTTCATGGAGGCAAAGAAAATATTCATGGATAACGAAGCTTCAAATTCTAGTGTGGAACCGAAGATAATGCCAAAGAAGGACTGCACTAAATTATCTACTATGACACAAGAATTAGATCCAAGTATCTTAAGGTTGTTCTTACATACTTGCATGAAGTTGTTGAGGAATCAGAGAGCTATTGAAGAACTCCAGGTGTTAGGAATCTGTAATCTTAGCAGATTGGTGAGACTAAAAATGCAGAGAAAACACTTGAACCACTTTGGGATTCTAGGATCTAGCCCTCCTGAATCCAGAGAGGGATCTCTCTATAAGTGCAAAGATTGGTTTATCTTTAAGATTTTTATGTGTGATGTTAGGCTAGTTATTAAGAACGAGGTTTTTTTTGTTTTGGTTTTGGATGGTTGAGCATGATTTTTAGTTGAGTGGAAAGTCCTGAAATGAAAGAGTTTCAAATGTGTGAAGTTGCAAGCAATCAGAACAAGACTTGGCTGATAGGATAGATATAACACTGGTTTTTAGTCCATTGGGCTATGGAGTCAGAAAGGTTTTAATTGTGCAACAATTTCAAGAGTGGTCCAAGGGGCAAGTCATCTATATCACAAGATCTCTTAGCTAAAATGATGAAATGGAACAATAAAAGTGTTGAAGGGGTGGAAAAAGACAATAATTTCAACTAGGATTTATCAGAGTTTCCAAACAAGAAAAGCCTTTTAAGTAACTATTTAAAACCAACCAAAGGATAGGGCTAACCATAGACTTATTTGAACAAGTTCGTATTAAAGCTAACTCATTAGACAAACAATCCAGTAATCCACATAATTACTTTCATAAGGGATGAAAACAGATAAGAAAAACAAAGTGCAGCCTAAGATTAGATAAGATGCTTTTAAATCTAACTGCTTTCAGCATACTCTTAGGGAAACTTTCAGAATTACCTTTGGAGAAAGAAACTTGAAGACAGGGCAAACCATAAACTTTTCTAGTCAAAATCTACTAAGCATATAATGAAAATATCATTCAATAACTTCCTTTCAAGCTTTGCACATCAAGACAGGGGAAAACCAACATTCCTTGATAATGTTTACACTTAACTTAAGCCATTCTTAAACACACAATTTGGAGGAAAACATTGAGATAAAGCTTATCAGTCAGAGAAGGGTACTGTAAACAATAAATCCTAACTCTATGCTTGTTGTTCTTTGTCAGAGAATAAATGGACAAAATGGCATACATGAAAAAAAAACAATAACACAGAAAGAAGCACTTCACCAGTGATATAGACCAGGATCCCAAGAATCAACTTGTATATTGATGTCAATCTAGTTACATTCTTCAAGTCCAATGTTTCAGTACAGCAATCACCTTCTCTTCTCAGCCTAACTTATTTGATTACAAATAGAGCTTCAAGAGCCTCTGAACACTATTAACATGTAGAAAGTTTCGAGCACAAGTATTACATCAAAGTTCTTTAACCAACCCTTTACAATGTGCTCCTCAAGAAGATTTTATAAGAAAATGAGGAGGTGGATGAGAGAAAAGATCTATTGGTTCAATTAATACAGTTTAATGCTTCTCGGCCTTTGAGGGGCTCAATGGAGAAGATTGCAGATATTCCTCTACATTAATTGTTTTACATTAAGTATTAAGCTTGATGGGAAGATTTTGTTGACTTTAAGGCTCTTCGTTATCCTTGTAATAAATCTGCTGACAGTTTACAATAAGTTCCTCTGGTTGAATTAACTGCTCAGCTGTCTTTATGCTAATATCTTCTTTTCTGGCAATAACTAGGCCTTCTTTCGAATGCTTTGAGGCTACAGGTGGCTTTTGGTAGCTGAGAGGATTCAATTAGCCTCTGATGTGGCAGTGGAGGCTTTCTCGGACTGATAGATATTTTTGTTTTTCTTTAATCATTGTTAATTTTATTTAATTCTGTGTGTTAGGCTTAATTAGGCCTAATTTATGTCTTTTGTTCTTCAAAATGCGTTTAATTGAGTGGATTAGGCTTTAGATAGTCGATTTAGACTGTAATCCTTCAAAACTGTGTAAACCATCTTCAATTCTTCATCTTTGCTGTGACTGGATCTTTTAACACTGATACTTTCTGTTTGATTTAGCTTTGTAGTGTCTTGTTGATGTGCAAGTGCATAGAGGGATTTTATAATGTTTCCAGTGTTTATGAGGCACCATAAAATCTTGATGGGAAAACCTGCATAATTATCTCCTTGATGAGTGATGGCCTGAGGGATCGTCATCCCTGGCCTTTGATTTTCTTTTAACACAATGGAAAAACCATTATAACCTGCACAAATGAAGAAAAATTAAAAAATCCCGCGGGGTAAGGCTTAAACTGCTTTAGAGGCTGGGGTTAGATCGTGGCCATTGGATCAAAACATCCAACGGCGAGGATTGCTCGATAAGGTTAGATGGGAGGCGGTTTGAAAAAATGATGGAGAGATTAAGTCAGATCCGTTGATCCGTAGAGATCAACGGTTGAGATCAATCAGGAAAATACTATGTAGAAGGGCCATATTATCACGCAATGGGAGAAAATACAAAGGAAATGGGTAAATAACCTTTGGTGGAGGAAATAGGTTAAAATGAAATCTGGGGTTTCCAAAAGGATTCTGGGCCGTCAGATTAAATTGGCCATAGGGTTGAACAATGGAGATTTACTTATAAATCCCCTTGGAGAATGGGTGTAGGGCGACGAACAAACGGCGAGATTGAATGCAGGTCGTTGACCTGCAGAGATCAACGGTGAGGATTGATTTAGGGAAAATGAAATGAGAACGGGAATGGTGGTTTCGGCTGGAGAAACATCTAGTTTCGCACGACAAAATGGAGGAAAGGCAGTTTTAGCTTTTTGAACGCGATATGTGTTACTGGCCAACACGTGGCCTTTTAAAACCGCCCATATCACGTAACTTTGGAGAATTAACTTTCGGGATTTAAAATCACGCGATATGGAGTCTTGGCCGTTAGATCTCAGATGGGTAGATCCAGCGGTTGAGGTGAGAGAACGATAACACAAGTTGCGCAGGCGGAAGAGGTAGGGCAGAGCTAACGCGGTATTGATCTGGATCGTCAGATGAAAAGAATGAACGGTCCAGATCCAATCTTGGGATTAATGCAATAAAATATGAGGTGAGAGGTAAGCAAAGCTTGGGTTAATGTGAGCCATTGATCTGCAAAGATCAACAATGGAGATTCGCCGAAAAAAATTACACAGCAGGATTTGAGAAATGTCAAAGGGAAGGAAGGATTGATCTAGACCATCGGATCTTAATGTATGGACAACCCAAATACAATAGGAAGATTTGCGTTTGGAGGAGGAGAGAGGAAAGGCACAATGGATTTCGCGATGCGATTGAACATAGACCATTGATCTTAGAACCAGATCAATGGTGGGGAATGAATCTGCGGAAGTCGAAAGGCGAAGGGATGGGCCTTATGAAAAGAGCGATATGGGCCGTCAGATCTAAGCCTAGTGGGGGAGATCAACGGCTGAGAATCCATCGAGAGGTTGCCAATCGGGAGGGGGAAATAAAATATTTAAAACACAACCAATGAAATCTCCGATGCGAGATTCCGCAGATCGTTGATTGGTTTAAGATCAACAGTGGAGGTTCGCCCAACCAATGAACCGTTGGGACTCTTTATAATATGAAAAAATGGATTATTTTATGAAATACAAGGGGAAATTAGCATCGAGGAGGGTTTTATATAATTTTTAGCGCCCGATTGCGGGGCTTTCGGGTTATATGAAGGAAAGCAGAGGGATCAGGGGTTATATACAAAAGGAGCCAATCGCATCAGAAATTTTAATGAAACAAAAGGAACGCGCTTCACATGAATGCCCCGATGCAATAAGCGTCCTGGGCCTTAGCGCTTGGTTCCAGCGCCAAGTCACATGGTGGGGAAGTGGTTTCGGGGCTAGGGCCAAAAGGGCTTAAGCCTTAGCACAAAAAGACTCATTTTTATGATTTTTCAAGGATTTTTAAAGGATTTTGAGGGTTTCGATAAGGTTTAAAAAGAAGTTTTAAATCTTATTAAAGGGTTTTTTATGAAGGGAAGAAGGGAAATGAGGGAAAATAGAAGAAATTCATGGGGAAAAAGGGGATAAAATGGAGGTTAATCTTGAGTGAAAGAAGGGGTAAAATGAGGAAAAAATGGAGTTTTTGCAGCAGTATTTTCTTCAGGAAAACAACAGATCTTCATAATTGAGAGGGAAACAGCAGTGAAGATTAACCCAAGGATAAGTCATATTCATAATACTTCAAGAACTAATAATTTGGCAATAAAAATTGTTTCTTGAAGGCTTCAAAAATGATTTAGCCACCATTTGATATGACAAATTTTATAGGTGGCTAACACCAGGCTTTGATAGATTCCTGCAGTGATAAAGAAGCACCATGAAGTGATCTGTACGTAGTGAAAATTTTACTTCTACATAAGAAGAGAATGGGGAAGGAAAATAGACTAACTGCACAGATAAGGGAATATTATATGGATCAGGTAATCCTATACTTAGGATCTGATGCCAACGTGTTACCTAAGAAAACTTGGGAGTTAATGGCAAGACCAAAGTTGCAATGGTCACTGATCTAGTTGATGATGACCAACCAACAGTTTATCCTCCCTATGGGAAGGTTACCCGGCATTGTTGTAGATATTTAAGGAGCGCACATTGTTGCAGACTTTGAGGTGATTGAAATTATGGATGATAACAACCCCTATCCAATGTTGCTTGGATTGGATTGGGCTTTCGATACTGTGGAGATAATCAATTTGAAGAAGAGACAAATGGTGTTTGAAAAATACAATATGAGGGTCATTGTTTCTTTAGACCCATCAAAACAAGTGTGCTATACAAAGCCTATATAGGATGAATACTACAACGCTGATGTCGAAAAAATTTACCAAATAAAATCTAAGGAGAAATATTTGATTAATCCCATTGCAGAAGCTAAACTAAGTTGGGAACAGGACAATTCCTGTACTTCATATTTTTTGGAGGAACTGGAAAATTGGCAGAACAAGTTACATGAAGTATCTACAAGACGATGTGCCAAAATCACAAAATCACTTTGCTGCATAATTTCATAGGTATGTAGTCTGCCTTATTATGATGAGATATGAGATGTAAGCCTTTTTCTTAATTAATATGAAAGAGAAATACCATAACAACATAGGTTTCAAGCTTTGCATGTAACCTTGAGCTGTACACCTACTAGATGGTGGGGTAATCATAAGAAGAATATAGAAAGTTGGGAAGAGTATCAAAGGCTGATGTGGGTCAAATTTGGGCCAATAGATACAGAAGTCGAAATAAAGTATAATGGTAAGGTTGACCCCCAGGAGCATATTCATCACTGTAAGCCAGCTTGGAAAGAAGTTCTAGAACATGAACGGGTACATGGGTTTCTCCACACACTAGAAACGATTCGTATGAATTGGTATCTTGAGACACAATTGTGAAATGGAACTACAAACTGGACACATTTGGTTGAAGGGTTCATACTAACATTTAGTTTTGAATATAAATTTCCATAAATAGATTCAACCCTTCAGAAAGTTAGAGAAAAGGTTTTTAAAAACAAAACTTTGCTAACATGGAAGAAACCAAATTGTACGTGTAGTTGGAGCAAGCATTGGAGTGCTATAATGTTATTGCAGAAGATGATGATGAGGATCCACGCAATATTGATATCGTGGAATCAGAAGGACACCATGAATTTTTTGAACTAGAACCTGAATTACTCGATATAATGAAGCCTGCAAAAACGAAGAAGGTGAATATTGGATCAGAAGAACCAAAATTTGCAATGATTGGATATTATTGCGATGAAGACACAATTAGAAAAATTATAGAGATGCTGCATGAGTATTAAGAGCTCTTTGCTAGGAAATATTTTGAATTGAATGGCTTATTAGGGGACCTTGGAGTTATGAGGATTCCCCTGAAACCTGAAGCAAAGCCTGTAAAGCAAATTCCCTGTAGGTTGAATCCGAAATACAAGGAAAAAGTAAAGGAGGAGTTAAATAAAATGATCAAATTTGGGATCATTGAAATTTTCGAAGAGTCTAAATGGGTAAGTCCTATGGTGGTGTAGGAAAAGAATGTGAAGGATGATATCAATATATTTGTAGACCTAAGAAAGTTGAATGATGCATGCTTACATGATCCTTGTCCTACACCATTTACAGATGAAGTATTGGTCAATTTAGGAGGAAAAGAGGCATATTGTTTTACATATTTCTTTTCGGGTAACCATCAGATCAGAATTGCGCAAGAAGATACTCATAAGACAACTTTTGGTATAGAGTGGGGTTCTTAGCAGTACATGATGATGCCTTTCGACTTGAAGAATGCTCCTACCATATTTTATAGAGTTGTAGTTGCAACTTTCAAATAATATATACACAATTTTTTGGAAGTTAACTTTGATGACTGGACAATCTCTGGGTTGTTGAAAAGGCATGTTGCAAACTTGAGAGTGATGTTGGATACATGTAGGAAATAACAAATATCATTAAATTTGAAGTGTATCTTTTTTGTACTGTTTGGCATAATGTTGGGCCATGTTTTTTTTAAGCATGGATTAATGGTGGATCTTGTGAATATCACATTTATTGTGAACTTTCCAATGCCAAAAACAGTGAGACAATTGCGCAAGACACTTGGATACACTGGCTATTACAAATTTTTTATAAAGGGGTATGCATAGATAACTATGCCAATGGAAAATCTATTGAAGAAAGATGTCACTTTTCAATGGGAGGCAGAATTCTAGAAGAGCCTCAATGTACTAAAAGAGAAAATGGTAATTGTGGCTATTCTAGTTTTCCCATAATGGAATAAGTAATTTCATGTACATGTCGACGCATATTGCATAGTGTTGTGTATAGTACTGGCATAACCAGGATCAAGAGAAATTGATCACCCCATAGCTTTTGCAAGAAGAAAAATATCCAAGATAGAAAAAAAAAATACTACCACAGAAAGGGAAGGTTTAGCTATGGTCTATTCATTATAGAAGTTCAGGCAATACTTGTTGGTAGCCAGGGAAAATTTTAAGGATGGAAGTTTATCTTAAAGTTTAGAAACATTGGCGAATCTTAGTAGTCCCAAATATGTAAATTGTAAAAAATATTATGTTATTTTTGTAAAAATATTTAGTTTTATAATAATTTTATATTAGTATATATAAAATTGTGGCAATTTTTAGGGTAAAATAATTTTATACTATAAAATCTGGGCGAATCTTTTTTTTGGAAAAAGCATGGAAAATTAGCCCACCTGCAAATATTAGCCCCTAAAATTTTCCCTGTTGGTAGCGCATTTCAAGATGTTCACTGATGACTATGAATTGAAATATTTGGTGAATAAGCCTGTTCTAGGAGGAAAAATACGTCGATGGTTGTTATTGTTCAATGAATATGAATTCAAGGTTATAGTAAAACCAGGAAGATTAAATGTTGGTCTTGATCATCTGTCAAGGTTGGAGATAGGAGAAGAACCCACAAGTATCGAGGATAACCTGCTAGACGTGCATTTATTCACAATCAGGGTCATGGATGATCACTTCACAGATATCATTAAGTTTCTGGCTATAGGAATTGTGCTCGCGAAGTACACTATGCAACAAAAGAAGGAGTTGATGATCAAAGCATTTTATTTTTTGTTGATTGCAGGACACTTATACAAAATGTGACCAGATGAAATACTGCACAGATACTTCCCTGAACATGAAAGGCAGAGTATTTTGGAAGAAGCTCATGGAGGAGTCGTAGATGGATATTATGCAGGAAAGGGCGCTGCGTAGAAAATATTGAGAGTTGGGTTATGGTGACCCAAAGTACATAAGGATGCAAAAGATTTTTGTCGAGCATGTGATGTATGCCAAAGAACTAGAAAGCCACCCCGAAGAGACAAAATTCCATTAAATCCATAGGTAACATTGCAAGTATTTGAAAAATGGGTTATTGACTTTGTTGGACTTATTAATCTACAATGAAAGAAGACCGACGCACGATACATAATCATTGCAACTAATTATTTGACGAGGTGGGATTAGGAACAACCAATGAAGGATTGTAGCGTAGACACTGTGTGAAGTTCATATTTGAATATATTTTTTCCAGATTTGGGTGTCAAAAGATATTGATGAGTGACCGGGATTCACATTTTTGGCATAGGAATATTAAGGTGCTAGTTGAATAATTATAAGTACACCATCAAAAAATTACCCCATATCATCCTCAAGCGAATGGGACAGTCGAAGCCTTCAATAAGTTTCTGGATAATGCACTTACGAAAGTGTGCAATGTGAAGAGAAATGAATGGGATCTAAGGATTCCAATGGTGTTGTGGGCATATAGGAAAACATGCAAGAAAATAACATGACAAACACCTTTTAGGTTGGTATATGGACAAGAATAAATCATTCCTATTGATTAAATTATGCCAAGTTTGAGAATTGCAGCCTTCACAGGTATGAGAGACTCCAATATAATGAAGGAAAGGATGGAACAACTTATTTCTCTAGAAGAAGAACATTTTATAGCAGGTTTTCATCAGCAAGTACAAAAAGGAAGGGATAAATCCTGACATGACACACAAATCAAGCAGAAGACATTCTGGGAAGGAGATCTTGTACTTTTATATGATAGAAAATTTGTGAAGTTCCTAGGAAAATCTAAAACACATTGGTTAGGATCATATATCATCAAGGACATCTCTGATGGTGGTGCAATTCAGCTCATGAAGTTAAATGGTCAGATGATTCCAGGACAAGTGAATGGTAGTAGACTGAAGGTATATAAGGACGATTATTTCCCTGGAGCTTCACAATGAAAGAAAAAAGGAGAAGAGTCTTATGGCACCTACAGTTGAAAGTGGGCACTGGACTAGAAACTATTGTGAAGAAGGGACTTCGCCAGAGGAATATTAATATGCGATATTCAGGAGTGTGTAGAATTCCAAAAGAACGATGAAGGAAGGATTGTTGCGACACAAAAACGTATGTGTCGAAGATAACCAGAAATATGACTGTTGGAAGGAAAAAGATGTTAAAATAAAGTTTCTGTTAAGAGGTGCAGGAGAAATGCATTTATGATGACAACTAGTTGGATCTAGCGCCATATATGCATTAAATGAACAATATCTAAGCTATCATGAGGTTGAAAATTCAAATTATCTATAAAAGGAATGTCCCGCTCCACATTTTACACTTTGATATCTGGAGAATTAAGTTTGAGAATTTGTGACCAAGAGTGATATAATTGTGTCGATGTATTTTTGAGAGAAATTTCCAAGAGCTTGCCAGAGAGTTTGTAAAGAAAGGGATAACATGCGTCATGGAAGACTAGAATGGTAAATCTACAACACCAAGTGTACCTTTGTCCTCAAGAAATGTGAGGTGGCCGCGAAAACAAGTATCCATGAAAGAACAGCTGAAGAAAGGACAAGAAAAGAGACTAGCTGAAGCCTCTGGAGTAAGGACATCCCTAAGAAATAATGTAGCGAAGGAACAATGGATGAAGAACAAGAAAGATAAGAAAATTTTAGAGAAGGGAAATAAACCAACATCGCAGAAAGAACCAGAACAAATCCATGACAGTGAGGAGGAATCTGAGATATCGCAGATGGAGACAAAGGGTGCATAAATTCCCTCTGTGTTGCCACCATCCTTGCCACCAAGGGGGATTCAAACTAAAAAGTTACCAGCTGAAGCATTACAGTTTGAATCCCCCGAGACTAGAGAGTGAGAAAAGGGGGCGGGGGGGAGGATTATGTCAGTATGAACGTCGCTGCACTACCAACTCAGATATTGCATGATTTCCATGAAGGTATAAAAGTTGGACTGAAGGAGTAAGAAAAATGCACTTCGTTGTTAATAATTTAGGTGGAGAAGGAAAGTGTTGGTCGTGGAGCCTAATTATCATCCTGATTTAGAGGTATTTATTTCATTCAGATGTATACCCCAGGAGAACTGTACACCCCTCCACGTGGGGGGGTGGGGAGGGGGGGGGGGATTTTCCCCCACGTGGGGGTTCGGGGGGGGCATCCCCCCAGTTGGGGGCTCTAGGGGTAGCACCCCTGAATCTAAAACAAAAATGTAAAATTTCCTTGTAAAATATTGTGATTTCATACTCAATCTGGGCCATACATTAGGCAGATGATTTGACGATAGACGTTATGTTTAATTTAGGTTTTTTTCCCCTAAAAGGAAAACCCTTGGTTCACATGAGGAAATTGTATTACGGTTGTGTGTTAAATATGTATTATGAGCAAGAAAGAGAAAGGAGGACTATGTGAGAGACTAGAAGATATTAAAATGGACCTGTTGTAGGTCGTGTCTCTTCATTTTTCAGGATAATAGAAAGGAAGGACTAGTTGTTTCTTCGTGGATGTAGCTCAAGTTAGGTGAACTACATATATTTGTGTCTCTCTTGTTTTATATGTTTACTGTATTTGTATGTATGCATATTTTTATGTGTTTCATTGCTCTATAATATATAATTTTCTAACAAATGGTATCAGAGATGAAGTTATATTTGGCTGATAAACTCGTGGGAAAGAAGGGTTCTTGGTTCGAGTGGGAGCAATGGCGGAAGATGGTAGGTTTAGGGTCGAGAAATTTAATGGCCAAAACTACCCATTGTGGAAGATGCAAATGGAAGATTATCTGTATCAGAAATATTTGTACCTACCATTGAGCGAAAAAACAAATAATCCATCGAGTATGATAGCCGTAGAATGGGAGATTCTCGACAGAAAGGCACTTGGAACAATATGGCTGTGCCTCACGGCGTCGGTAGCCTTTAATATTTCGAAGGAAACGACAACAGAGGGTTTAATGATGGCATTTTCCAGACTATATGAAAAACCCTCAGCCTCAAATAAGGTATTTCTTATGAAACTTTTATTTAATATGAAAATGTTGGAAGGTGGATCTATTGCTGACCATTTAAATGAATTTAATACGGTTACCAGTAAATTAATTTATGTAGGGGTAAAATTTTATGATGAAGTTAGGGCTCTGTTATTTCTATGCTAATTTCCAGAAATTTGGAATGGTTTATCTATGGCCACTAGTAACTCTATCTCGGGATATAGTACTTTAAAGTTTGATGATGTTGTCAGTGACATCCTTCGCGAGGAAATGCGACAGGAAAGCTCTGGTGATACATCAGGTAATGCTTTGAGTGCAGATACTGGGGGAAGAAAAATGGAAAGAGGAAATATCCTATGATATTGTAGTAAGTCAAGGAAAGGAATATCCAAGTCCATATCAAGGATAGTGTGCTGGAAATGCGAGAAGAAAGGACACCTGAAGAAAGGTTGTAAGTCTTGCAAGGGAAAAGAAGGAGATGCAGAACATGAAAACAATCATGAAGTGAATGTGACAGGTGATGTATTGCACTATGCTTTGATTCTTTCTTTAGAAAATGTTATTGATGCCTGGGTGGTAGCTTCAGAGGCCTCATTCCATGCCACACCAGATAAGAAAAATTTTCATGACTATATTCAAGGATATATTTTGGACAGGTTCGTCTGGGTGATGATAAACCATGTAAAATTGTTGGAATGGGTAAAGTTGTTGGAAAACAGTAGAATGGAAACCAATGGTTATTGAAGGAAGTAGAGCATGTTCCATATATGTAGAAAAATCCGATTTCAACAGGGAATTTAGGCGGTTATGGTTTTGTGACAAATTTTACAGACAAAACCTGGAAGGTCACTAAAGGATCCATGGTAATAAGAAAAGGAGAAAAGGTTGGTACATTGTATTTATGCAATGTTTTTTCTAATTGTTTTAATGCTTTAAACTCCATAGGGGCAGATGCAACATTATGGAATCATACGCTCAGCCACATCAGTGAGAAGGGGATGAATATTCTTCACTCAAAACATTTGTTGCCAGGTTTGAAGAATATTGATTTGGATTTCTGTGGGAATTGTGTTTATGGAAAATAGAAGAGAGTAAAATTTCTTAGAGTTGGGAAATAAAATAAAAGCGAAAAATTAGAGCTTGTGCATACAAATTTATGGGGACCTGCTGAGGTATCATCTCTCGGTGGCTCTTGTTATTATGTTACTTTTATTGATGATGCAACTAGAAAAACTTAGATTTATTGCATTCAAAATAAATTTGATGTAGTTAATACTTTCAAGAAATGGAAATATTTGGTTGAGATTGAGACATGAAAGAAGTTGAAGTGTCTCAGATAATACAATGGAGGTGAATATTGCAACAAAGAGTTTGATAGGTACTATTCAGAGCATGGAATTCACAGAGAGAAGACAGTTCCAAGAATAGCATAGGAAAATGGCGTGTCAAAAAGGGTGAACATGAAAATAATGGAACATGCAAGGTGTATGAGATTGCATGCAGGATTTCCTTTACAATTTTGAGCAGATGTTGTAGATAATGTTGTTTATCTAATAAATAGAGGGCCTTCAAGTTCCTTGGATGGTGATATTCTAGAGGAGGCATGGATAGGCAAAAAGGTAAACTACTATTTTTTAAAGCCTTTTGGTTGTGAAGCCTTTGTCCATATTAATAAATAAAATAGAACAAATCTTGAGGAAAAATAAATGAAATGTTAATGATTTTGTTTATCGTTGATATGATTATGAAAATAAAAAAATAATTAGGAGAAGAGATGTAATCTTCAATGAAACGGTCTTGTATAAGGATCAAATGTAGGAAAAGAAACTAGATAATGAAAACAAAGAATACAAAGTTCTTGATTACATCACAGTAAAAGTAAAGGTGTCTAAAAATAATAATAATCAATAGCCAGAACAACAACAACCACCACAATAGCAAAAGGCACCTCAAACACCTGAAAGTGGTGTAAGAAGATCTACTAGGATAAGTAGAACCCTGAACGATATTATCCTTCAATATATTATGGATTGTTGACTGATTCTGGTGAACCAGAATGTTATGAAGAAGTAATGCAGGTAGAAACCAAGAAGAATTGGGAGCTAGCAATGAAATAAGAGATGGACTCCTTGGTACATAACTAAACGTGTGACTTAGTAAGGTTGCCCGTAGGTAAAACCAAATTGCAATATAAATGGGTTTACAGGTTGAAGGAAGAAGATGGAGGAAAAAAAAGGTACAAATATAGACTTCAATCAGAACTATTTTAAGTCTTGTAGCAGTGAAATATTTTCATCTTCAACAGTTAGATGTAAAGATAACATTTCTCCATGGATATTTGGAGGAAGATATCTATATGCAACAACCACAAGGATATGAGTTCAAAGGGAAGGAAAAATCAGTGTGCATGTTGAAGAAGAGCTTGTATGGCTTGAAACAGGTTCTAAGGAAGTGGTATCTAAAACTTGGCAGGTTTATTCATTAACAAGGTTATACTAGATGTCACTCTGATCATTGTGTTTATCAGAAAAATAAAAATTATGGCAACTATATTATATTGTTATTGTATGTAGATGAAATTCTTGTTGCAGGGTGTAACATGCAGGAAATAAATGTTCTCAAAGGAAAATTTCCAAATTCATTTGCAATGAAGGATTTGGGAGCTGCAAAACAAATCCTTGGTATGAAAATCATTGGAGACATGAAAAATTACAAATTATCATTGTCTTAGAATGAGTACACACAGAATGTATTGGAGATATTTAATATGAAGAATGCAAAACCAGTTAGTACACCTTTGGCTAGCCATTTCAAACTTAGTAAGGATATGTTCCCCAAGACCCAAGAAGAAATGGATTATATGTCTAAAGTTCCATATGCATCGAAAATTGGATGCTTAATGTATGCAATGGTCTACACAATGGTTGATATTTCACATGCAGTGGGAGTTGTAAGAAGGTACATGAAAAATCCAGGAAAATAACATTGGATGGCAGTGAAATGGATTCTCAAGTATTTGAGAGGTACCACAAATCAAGAATTATGATTTGGTGGTTCAAAAATTGCTCTACAGGGATATTTTGATGGAGATATGGTAGGTGATAGAGATAACAAGAGGAGCACTATAGGGTATGTATTTATTATAGGTGGAAAAATTGTCAGTTGGGTTTCAAAAATGCAAAGTGTTGTTTCACTTTCAACAACAAAAGCAGAAAATGTTGCTACTACAAAGGCTAGTAAAGAAATGATTTGGTTACAAAGGTTTATGGATGAATTGGGTAAGAAGCATGAGATGGGTAGGTTATACAGTGACAACCAAAGTTACATTCATATTGTAAATATCTCAGCATTTCATTCCAAGACTAAACACATACAAATCAAGTACCATTTCATACGGTTAGTGTTGGAAGATGGACATTTGAAGTTGGAAAAGATACACACTAGCGAGAATCCTGCAGATATGTTAACAAAAGTTGTAACCGGGGAGAAACTGATGTCCTGATCAGTTTCAATTGGTCTTCAAATATGATGATGAATATTAGAAACATCTAGGTCCAAAGTGGGGTCATTCTCTAGCAAATGAAGCGGCGATGGAGTTTCTACAATTAGTCTCCAAGTGGGAGATTGTTGTGTGTGGGGTCTGATTATCATCCTAATTTAGAGGTCTTTGTTTCATCTGGATGTATACTCAAGAAAGAATGTACTCCCCTCCACGCAGGGGGGGGGGGGGGGGAAACCCCCCCCGTGGGGGTTCGGAGGGGCCCATCTCCCTCGGCTGCGGGGTCCAGGTGCAACGCCCCTAAAGCTAAAAACATATGTAAAATTTCCTTGTAAAATATTTTAATTTCATAATCAATATGGGCCATTCATTAGGCAGATGATCTGATGGTAGAAGTTATGTTTAATTTAAGGTTTTTTTCCCTCAGAGGAAACCCCTCGGTTCACATGAGGGAATTGTATTGCGACTGTGTGTTAAGTGTGTATTCTAAGCGAGAAAGAGAAAGGGGGACTGCGTGAGAGAGTAGAGGATATTAAAACGGATCTATTGTAGGATGTCTCTTCATTTTTCTAGATAATAGAAAGGAATGATTGGTTGTTTCTCCGTGGACGTAGCCCAAGTTGGGTGAACCACATATATCTGTGTCTCTCTTGTTTTATATGTTTTCTATGTATGTATCTCCACATATTTTTATTTGTTCCATTTATCTGTAATATATAATTTTATAATAGAAAGAGCTTCATTGAAGAAGGAGCTCAACCATATAATCAAATAAGGGGATGAATCACGTTAGCAGTAGAAGAAAATAGAGGAATTCATCAAAAAAACTTGTAGTGAATTTATAGATGTAAAGGTCTACGAGGAAGAGTCACCAATAGAGAAGGTCGCGAAGCTCGAGCTCACAATAAATGATTCCAAGAATAAGTTCGTAGAGATCAATTTTGAGTGTGAATTAAATATTACTGAGCTGCACATGAATCTTTAGCTAGTCACGCCACTAGAAGTACATGAACAAAGGGACATGGATCTAAAATCTGTAGTATAAGGCATCTTCGATACAGTGGTAGAGTGTGAAAAACTAATAAATCTCACTATGCATATTTGGACCTCATTGGAGGAGGATCCAAATATTCAGAGGATTGAAGAGGAGCTCTAGACAAAGCAGAAACAACTGGAAGGAATATGGGAAACTACGAAGCCCTTACCATTCTAACATAGGCTCACCCGCATCACTGACTCTTCAAAAACAGATTGAATACCTTCGAATAAATGAACAATTTTTTATGGAGAGAACTCAGTCGTGGTAGGATGAGGCCCTCTAGATTTTGTAGACAGTAGAGGAAAGGCTCAAGGAGTTGTGATAGAGGGATAAAGAAGTGTTGCAGAAGACTGCCAGACCAAAAACATAGGCACTACTGGTAGAAGTGCGGTGAGAGGAAAAGTAGGTAGCATAAATAATTCAAAAATATAATGCATCCTACATGAGAATCGTAGCAATGATTCGAGGCACAACAGTTGAGTGACTCGGGACGAGTCACATGTGAGTGTTGGGGGCCTATTGATTGTGGCATAACTTGGTCCAACTTTGGTCAAAGACTTCACATTTTGAGGAGCGAAGTCCATGATTCCGTGAGGTTATATTTACCGCACAGTGTTCTAGGGGCTTTAAAACCCTCATTTTATAGCAAGTATTGGGGTTTTATTTGATATTTTTGTCAAAGGCCATGGTATGTGGACAATGGTTTTGTAGCTATGTAAATGTATATAAATAAATTTAATGCTTGGTAGAGGAAATCATAAATGAATCATCATCATAGACATTGAGCGCACGCCATTGTATCTTTTGTTTTGTGTTTTGGGCTTTAAGGAAAGGCTCCATAGCTGAGTGTGCGAAGACCTTGGAAGAATCTGCATCTTAGTGTGCAGACTACCCACAACTTTGTGCGTAGGTCGAGAAGTTGAATGTGCTGGAAGGATTCATATTAATAAAGAAGAATAAGTTTTGGGAAATATTCTTTGTTTATGTGCATTATTATGTTTTCTTTCTATATGTGAATACGAAGTATTGATTTCTAGTAAATGTTATGATAGCACAGTTCATATTATTCTGTGATATGTTTATGTTAAACTGAATGCGTCGAAGTAAGTATTGAGTTATAAAGCACAATAGTGATATGTATACCAGAACAATAAGTAAAATACAAAAAACAAAAGTAAAGGCCACCTTGTGCAGTCCTTCCAAGCCGCAAAGACTTGGTTCTAAAACCACCCATAGCCACCTCAGGTGATACTGATCTACTTGTAGGTCGTTGCTGAAAGGGCCAATGTCTGAGGGTTTTGCTGGTGCGAAGAAAAAGCCAAACCTCGGTCAAGCCCAAAAGAACCAACACTTGTCCTCCTTGTCGTAAACTAAGTCACCTCAGGGGAATTTGAACCTAGGTATGCCTTGTTTAATTGATTTTATAAAGTTTGAATTAATGAATTGCACTTCCCACTAAGACGAATAATTAAAAAATATATATATATATTTTCCAAAATAAAAAATGGAACACTGGTTTTTCCATTTCAAAGCCATAAAAATATGATTTTTCCTCATTTTTCTCCAAAAATCCTATAAATATGAGTTTCTTTTTCAAAATGTTTTGTATAAAAATATAAAAAAATTGATATTTTATGTGGTTTCTTCCCTAAAATATGATATAAAAAAATCTTCAGAAAAAAATAAAAGTAGTGAAAAAATAATAATTTTTCAGCAAAAAAATAAAATAAAACAACATATTTTCCACAAATTCCTCTTTAAATGGTCAAAATAGAAGGAAAAATAACCTTTGAAATGTGAAAAAATCCCATTGAATGTCTTCTTGATGACAATGTATCTCCTCCACAAACTCGCTCCAAGTTTTTTAACGAATCCTCCAGAAGACTTGATGTGATGTAAGGAATATAAAAAATGAAAGTTATTATAAAACAAAGAATGCAATATTACTTCAATGTTTCTTGAGTGTGAAATTAAAATTAAAATTAAGAAAAAATAATATATAGTTGATATTATAGGTTTAGATTAACTTTTGTTAAATGTGGGATAAAAAATAAAATACAAATTATAAAAATTAACTTAATCACCTAGTTAATGTTAAATAATTTAAGTAAAATAATTATTTTATTTTCGAAGGAATGCATGTTACACCAATTTTTGGTCATCTAACCTGTTACAAAAATAAAGAAATATTTCACAAAAGTTGGATCTAGATTTGGTTAATAATATTTTAATTATGCACTAATATCTAGACTAACTCAATATTTTGTTATAAATATAAGGGGTTTTCCATTCATTCACTACCTTTTGTTGCCATAAGATAACCTCTCGATCTATACTTTTGGTATAACTTTGATCCTCCCATCATTGTCATATTTTTCTACTTTTTTCTTGTGAGATCCCTTTGAGTTCCATTTTGTCTGGATTTTTTGCACCATCAAGAGAGGGAGATCTTAGATTTGAAGCACTGAGGACATACATGAACCCATCCCATTGAGGGGGACTGGTAACATCTTTCTACGTTCCCTCGCTAGGTGTCATAATACAAAAAATTATTTAAAAAATCTTTTCTTTTTTGTTGGATGCATGGAGAAACTCTTGCTTATTTTTGCTGCTTAATGTCTTTAACTGCATAGATCTAGATTTTTGTAGCATTTATTCTGATCACTAATTGCACATCTAAGGAAACTGACAGCCATCTTTGATGTTAGGGATGTTTGTTATGTACAGCTAAAGTGAATTTTTTTCGTATGCTTGCGATTAGAATTTAGAATAACCACTGGAAACTCCATAAGGGTTGATAATTATGACCGCTGTCATTTTTCAAATCCCTGCATGACCAGCTGCTTCAAACCCTAGGGTTTTTCTTCAGCTTCTTATTTTTCATTTCTTGATGTTCTTTTTAAACTTTGAAAACCTAAAACAATAAAAATTCTAACTTTCGTGTGTTTCTGGGCTTATTACGCAGGTAACAGGTATCAGCGGCAACAAAGACAATAATTTTTTCTGAAACTTCCTCTCGAGACAGCCGAAAGTGCAGGTCACACTTTTTAGGCTGAAAACTGCGACTTAAGCTCTGAGGTATCGGAAAACAACCTGAAAAATGTGACCTCGGCGGAAAACAGGTCAAAACTTGCAACCTGTACTTTTTGCGGGATTTTTTCTGTGATTTTTCTGGGTTTGTCTAGGGCACTGTCCAAGGTTCTATGAACTCCCTCTTCACCCATCTTGGACTTGTACTACTTATTTTTACTTGTTGAAATAGGAACCAATCCCGTTAGGGCTTGAGTACATTTCCACCTTTTTAGGAGGAGTTTAGTTGAAGCAGGTCTTCTGAGATTTCAGTGTTTTTCAACCATTTTTCAGATCTGAACCTATACTTTAAGATCCACTTCAGATCAGTTATTTATCCATCCAAAACACCTCTTTTCAGTTTTTCTTGGTCTTCCTTTAGGGTCCACCCTTTTTCCCTTCAGGTTTTAGCCTTTCACCACCTTTTTTTGCAGCATTTTTCCCTCTGGTTTTTTGTTGTTTTCTGCCCCTCTTTCTAGCATATCTTATATTTAGATCCATGTCCCTTCCAACCTTAGATCCATTGGCCATTTTGTGTGTTTTGAATAGATTTCTCCCACCCATAGACTAGTTGTTCGGAAGCCATCCTCCTTGGGTTTAAATTAATGCATCTTTATCTGTTTATTTTACTGTCGCATTCAATTTCCTTCACTGTCATTTTCAGTTTTATTTACAACTATACATCATATTTTTTCTTTTTTCTCTGCACCTATCTAGGCTTAATTAAAATTAACACACTTATCACATACATGCACACCCTAAGCGAAGAACGCCGGGTTTACACCGCTAGACCAAGACTTAAACATTGTAATCAATTGATCATGCACCTCCCTGCCCTTGTTTACCTCTCTTCCTTATTAGGTTCCGTGTCTCTTTACCATCATTGTGCCCCCGAGGCTTTCATCCTGGAGACTCCAAGGCCTTCACCCTCAGTTTCCGTTAGGATCCCTTTCACATATGTACACTCATCCTCCTATGGGTTATGCTTTCCCTTAGGGAGGTGCCAGCTCCTCTAGCACTTTTCCCCCTCCCGGCAGCATGTATCTAAGACACAGCATTCCTCATGCCTTTGCCAAACCGCATCCTCCAATGTCAGGGCCTTCTTTTTCCAAACCTATTTACCCCCATGTTTCTAAACCTCCTTGCTATCTGTATCCACAGCAGATGCTCCAGCTCCTCTAGCACAAGCAACTCCGCCTCCCATGCCTTCTCAAGCTATAGGTAATCCAAGAAACAATCCCTAAGGGAATACATCTAACACTGCAACCCAGTAATAGGGAAATCAGTCAAAGAAGAGCAGGCCTCTTCATACGAATAATCCTTGTTCTTGTTGTAGTTTCCATGGTCACTATACCCATGATTGTCCCCTTTTACCTCAGATGCGTCAACTGTGGGAAGCTCAAGTAGCATCTTGAGGACAATAAGCCTATGCTTCGGTTCCTCCTAATGCTACCCCTACTCAACCAGCTGTGTTTGCCCATCCTTTCCCCCAACAAGGATATGTGGCTACCCAACTCCCTGAAAGTCAGGCGATCACTCAACCTCCTCAATCCGGTACCTCTGATTACTAGATCCTTATGATGCAACCTGACCAGGCCAATATCGCCACTCTCAACCTTCAAACTCGGTCCCGTTAGTACAACAAGCCCCCCGCTACGTCTGCCACTAAGCCCCTGTCTTTAGGTCCCATTGAGCCTCTTTCAACACCCAATGGTCCTTTAAATATCCCTCAACTTAAGGCAGTGGTTCATACCAAGATCCCCAAGGGACCATTACGCCAAAACGTTGCTTTTGGTAAAGTCGCCCACTCCTACAGTATAGTAGATGACTTGGCACAATCTCCTGCCGCCATGTCAACGTTGGAAGTTATCCAGTTGTGCCATTCATAATGAAAAGCTATACTAACTGCTATGGGCACTGTGGATCGTTCAGATTATTGTTTGATTGTCTTCGATGTTGACAAGTTAGAGAATCCACCCCTTCCCGCAGTCGTCGCCTTCCAAATACCTGTCACGATTTGGAATTCCAACGTCTCTCGTTGTATCATTGACGAGGGGGAATCCACTTATGTGATGTCTGCTTCTCTTTGGAAGCATCTTGGATCACCCGAGTTAGCCCCTTCCACTATCACCCTCTGTGCGTGTGATGGCCACTCTTCTTAGCCCCTTGGCATGTTCCGCAATTGTGCTATTACTCTTACAGGTAAGACTATTTGTGTTGACATTGAAGTCATTGATGCCCCCTTAGAATATAATATTCTATTAGGTCGTAGATACACTTATGTGATGTATATTGTCTCATCTGCGGTTCACCATAATATGTGCTTTCCTGACAATGAAAATATCATCAACATCGATCAGTTGACATATTACGAACCGAAGTCTCAGACCTCTCCAGAGTCCATTATCTCTTCGGTGGCCAATAAAAAAATAGTCGAACCTCTTACCGGTGTCTCACCCGGAGTTTATAAAGATTCATCTTTGCTTGGTTCATTCCTTGGTCTCCCTCCTCCCATCTCCGACCCTAGCTCGCCGAATTTTCGCATGATGCAATCATCTCGGTCCGACCTCAAACAGATCGGTTGAACTAGCTAGAAGCCCTGCCCTCCAAAACCTACTTCTAGTACTTCAACTTAACCTTCATGACCCCCTCCTCAAGGCCCCTCATCTATAGCTGGTGTCCATGATACTATCTATCCCCCTGGAATGGTTCCCCTTGGCCTTAACCATCTCGAAGTTGTCCCGTTTGGCCATTACACCTCTAGTAAGATACCGTTTCTTACTCCCCCTCCTGGAATATTTTCGGTCCATGTTATGGCTACCTTGTCTCTTCCCAACATGACCCTGGGGATCAAAGTCTAGTACATTGATCCCCTAGCCAATACCCTGCCTGGTCAACCCAAACCTTACACTTCTTTGACCCCGGCCCAATCGATCACCATGACCCCTCCCTTTGCTTCTGTGCCACAACCAACTCAACAAGAACCTACTCCTGTTGCGAAAGCCTAGGGTGAGGGGGGCAAAGCCCGCAAAAATGCACCTAAGGACAAGGTTGCCTAAACAATCCCTGCTCCTCCTCAGCCTTGAAAGTGTACACCTCTATGTGCTTTTTGTGATGTTGTCGGTCATGCCACCCATAATTTTCCTGAATTGCCTCGTATCAAGCCCATGGTCAACATAGCGTTTCCTGAGTCTAAGGTCCCAAAAGCCCCAGTTACTTTACCAACTGCAGCCAAGAAACCCAAGACTGTGCACATAAACCACCCCTGTGTTTTTTGTGATCTCCATGGCCACTATACCCACCTTTGTCCCCGCCTTGCAAACTACTGCACCTCTTTGGAAGTAGTTCACCAATACGAGACTGACCACAATGATTCTTCCTCTCCTTTACTTACATGTTATGTTGCGATAGAACCAGAGGAAACATCCACTCCCATTGACATTCCCCCTCCTGATGTCGAGATGATGGAGTCTTCGGCCACTATCCTCTACTTGTCATCATCTATGAGATCCATGGTGGAAGACCCCTCTAGGACTTCCCCTTCTGTTTCGCCTCACCTCCCTTCATCGATCACCCTGGGCTCAACATCGGTGGATCCTTCATATACTTGTTTTGCGCTCACCCTACGTGACGATGTGCATGTGAACCTCTCTTCTCATGATGATGACTTAGGTAGCTTCGCCGCACTACATGGTGTTTCTTCCACCAGTCACCTCCTATTCTATTGCGATGATGACATTATGGAAGCATTTACCACCCCTGACTTTATCTATCCCCCCTTACATCGAAACCATACATTCGAACCACATACACCTTGTGGTCATTACATTGACACCCAATGTTTTGGTAAGGGGGCACTCGTATTTGAGAGTCCAAGAGACGCAATTCTCCACAACCCTCCTAGTGCTTCTGGTAGTGTCGAATCTAGTGCCATTATTCTTCCCCAATTAGAAGAACCTCTAGAGTCCCATATCACTTTAGATCACTCTAGGGATGATCCCCCTCATCATTCCTTCATCTCATATCAACAACCTAGTCCCTTAGACATTGTTGTTGACCAACCTCTATATTTTCTCAGTGAGCACCAGTTCATTATCTCCAAAGGCACTCTTTGGTATAGTGACACCATATATCGCGCTCCATAAACTCCTCTGGCTAGGGACAACATTCCCACCTCTGCATACTAGATCAGTCCCCTCCATCACATATGCTTAGGGGTAGTATCTCATGCTTTGGGGCATGATGGCACCCTTGGCCATCTTCTCATATGATTACCATAAGTCTCAGCCTAGACCCCATCAATCTAGGTATGATCGATTGTCCTCCCATTCTTTGGATAGTTGCACCAACCGGCCTCTCCGGCGAGCCATATTATATCGCAGATGTTTGATACCCCATCTTCAAAGATTCTACTTTTTGTGATACCATGTTTACCACTTGGTCCCTCTATTTGACTTGGTGGGCAGGGATGATTCTACACCTTCTCTAGTATTTCATTCTCGTATTCTTTTCTTACCTTGAATCTTCATCAGGACCCTCCTTCCAAGAAGAATTAAGGCCATCCTTAGAAAATCAAGGGCTCTCCTGCCCTCATCAATGGGTTCTTAACAATTTGAGGACCCCAAACTTGGCCAATGCGGTGCGAACTACATGATCCCCTCAGATCTCATAACGTAATGCATCCAGGTCTCTCTCTCTCCAGTTGATCCTCAACTCTACCATACCTACAGAAAACCATCATGTTCGTCAGCGTACAGAAAGGAAACACTGCATCATAACCATAAAATCCCATCTCTTAGCTAAAACACAACACTAAAACCCCTTTCCCTGACAGGTCGCACTTTTTTTCCCATTCCTGGGACAGGTCACAGTTTTCTGCCAAATACCTGCTACCCAAGTCACAGAAAAGGCCCCAAAAAGTGTGACCCAACCGTGAAAAGGAGCAAGGGTATGTTCCTGAGCTCTGGGTGCCTAAACTGAAATTTTAATCCACTGAATTGAAATATTATGGTTAGGCCTCTTACCTGCAACTAACGGATCTCGATTCCAATGGTCAGTTTATCCACTACGATCACCACAAGATTTAGGGCCTTTTCTCCTGTCTACATTCACCACATCTACACTTGCAAATGAATCAAATTGGAGGGAAAATGCCTTATTAAAAGAGAAACCCCCAATTTTTATTTCGCCAGGTGTGACCAAACCGTAGCTTAGTTTTAAAAACCGTCAGCATCATTGGAAAGCTCTCACCGAGCTCTCAAATGGGTATCCTTTCCTTTTTCATAATTTGATACTTCACCCTAACGCATTTTTTATAAGAAGGGTCACTTCACCGATCCTAAAAATTGAATTTCTTCACTTGCGACACTTGTACTTGGGGCACCACCTTGCCTTCATACTTGTCAATGCTTGTGTCTATTTTCTTCATGATTAACCATATTATACTCATGTTTTTATGGCCCCCACCGGGCCTATTTTTGTGTGGCAGCATCATCGAGTTGCCCTTGTTTAGAGCATTCGATTCGAGTCATCATCGCATCCATGGAGTCTATCCCGAGTCCCTTTGTCTCTCACCACAATATTCCATCCTTCATTGATTTGTCCCTCTCTCGTGTGACACATTTTGGCCCTCAG
Organism: Pinus albicaulis; assembly: GCA_034641835.2. Lineage (NCBI taxonomy): Eukaryota > Viridiplantae > Streptophyta > Pinopsida > Pinales > Pinaceae > Pinus > Pinus albicaulis. The sequence continues at coordinate 1,639,640,195 of CM076579.1, read as the reverse complement.
TCATACTTTCCCCTATCCCCTCCAGAGTCGAGTCAGTAGTTGCCAGGTCATCCCTGCCCTTTATGCACTAACAAGGGGAGTCATCAGCTCGCTACTCAATACCCCACATTCTACCATCATCCCTTGTGTATGTCTATCAGTCACTCTACTATTATCCCTCGTTCCTTAGTTGAGGATTCCTTATTACCTCACCTATGACAGACCTCCTTCTGTCGACATCAGCTTATTCATTCCAAAAAACAGGTCTAGAGGGTGGTGTACCTTGGTTCCAGTTTCTAGTCTTGTTGAGTGCTTCAGATCACGCAAAGGGACACTTCATTTCCCTTTGAATTGATTGTTTCTTAGTTCCAACTCCTTATGGCATGATCGAGATCTGTATACTCGATGGTTCAGTGATGCAGCAGATTGTACCAGTGATTTGTGGGTGTGTGTGAGATGTTTTATACCTCATGAGGGGGTGTCCCTTCAGGTAGCCCCCCACACGCCCAGATGACTTCTCTACTACAACTTTGGATGCAGCTCCATAGATTTGATGGTTCTAGACTCAGCCGCTTGTAGCACCTTTTTAGTTTGCATGTATCAGTTAGATTTTCAGAGCCCTTTCCTATTTTACATGGCCTCTTTGGTTGTACTTATATCTCATGTACTCAGATATTATTGTATAAGTCCTGGTTGTTGTTCCAGACACAGTATGTATGTGGGATCCATTATCATGTTTTCTATCTAGCCCATATTTATGCCATCATGTACCATATAGTTGAGTCCCATGTTTTTTGGATGCATCATTATTCTTTGTACTTTGTCATCTCAGCGGGCATAGGTATACCTCCCCTGCGTCATTTGAGAACATGTACTCACTCATAAAAGAGACTTGTCACACCTGTAAGTCTCACCTCCTCAAGGTCTTATCCTCTCTCGATTCATTCCGCCTTATATTTCTCTCTCTCTGACTCCCCTCCGATGTCTAGTGATTGTGTTCTTACAACATACTTCGGTCATACGATTAGCTCCTATGCTCGCACGTTGGGGGGAAATATGTTACACCAATTTTTGGTCATCTAACCTATTGCTATTAGATGGAATAAAGTACACCACGTAAGACCAATTTTACCATAGTAAAATTTCTCTCACTATGAAAAATAATTTAATAACGCATAGTTTGTTAAGTTATTTCTAGTCTAAACAAGAAACCCCATGAGGAATAATTTAATAAATCCTTATTTGTTTGATTTTCCTCAAGGGATAATTAATTAATCACTATTTAATTAATATTCATGGTCATATTTAACCCAAAATAGGAAAACTAATTAGATAAGTCATTATTTATCTTATTATTTTCTAGGAATAATTATTTAAAACATTATTTAATAATATTCATGGTTAAATTTGACTAAATTATTTATAAATAATTGAATAAATCATTATTTATTTAATTATTACTTAGCCAAATTCTTAAAATAATAAATACATCATTTATTTATTTATTATTTCTAGATAAAGGGATTTGAACAAATTCAAATTCTTTTTCCCTCCAACAAAATAATGAAATATTCCATAAAAGTTGGATCTAGATTTGGTTAATAATATTTTAATTATGCACCAATATCTAGACTAACTCAATATTTTATTATAAATAGAAGGGTTTTTCCATTCATTCACTACCTTTTGTTACCTTAATATCACCTCTTGATCTATACTTTTGGTCTAACTTTTATCCTCCCATCATTGTCATATTTTTCTACTTTTTTCTTGTGAGCTCCCTTTGAGTTCCATTTTATCAGGGTTTTTTGCACCATTGAGAGAGATATCTTAGATCTGAAGCACTGAGGACATACAAGAACCTATACCATTGAGGGGGACTGGTAACATATTTCTATGTTCCCTTCCCAGGTGTCATAATACAAAAAATTCTTTAAAATTCTTGTCTTGTTCATTGGATGCATGGAGAAACTCTTGTTATTTTTGCTGTTTAATATCTTTAACTGCATAGATTTGGGTCTTTGTAGCATTTATTCTTATCACTAACTGCAGATCTAAGGAAATTGACAACCATCTTTGATGTTAGAGTCGTTTGTTATGCATAGCTAAAGTGAGATTTTTTCGTACGCTTATGATTAAAATTCACACTAACAATGCATTAGAGGAAAATTTGAATAGATAGTAGGGTCAAAATTTTCAAGAATAAATTTTACTAGAATGTTTTGAAATAAATGTTAGAGGGAAATATTTCAAACTATTTTTTTGGAGGGAAAAATTTTCGACAAATTTTTTTGGGGGGGAACTTTGGAGGGAAATTTTCATTCTCTACACTATAAATTTTCATTGTGAGAGAGTGCATTTGTATCATTCAACATATTCTATGAAAATTCATGGATTCTTATGATAGTGAAGTATCTCTTTCTACAACATCATCTTCCTCACGTAACAACTCTATTTATATTGATGAATATAACATGAATTATTTCACTATGAATGGAGAGTCAAATTTTCCACTTAGTCCTTGTTACGGGAAAAGTTTCCGTAAGGTCCTGGGTTGAAATATCTAACAGAGCAGGGGCATGTCATCACAAGAAGGACTCAAATTACCAACTTCTATGCTTTAAACTAGAAAGTGAGGATTGCAGACCTTACCCGTTTATCATTTGTTTGTAGTAGATCCCGTAGGGTTCAAACCCCTTGCAACTCCTTCTTCTCCAGAACCTGCAAATCAGTCAACAACGAGCACAAAACCTAGTTGTACAACATATATGTCCTAGATGTTATCAAATTAACATACCTTATCTCATAAATATAACATGAAATAAAATATTCAATATTATTAAGAATGTATAAGAGACATATAACACATGAACATTAGGAAAATGATGGTACTTCTGTTATTGATAACATGTATAGAAAATAATAGTGGAGAAATCACCTGAGATATGCCATGGCCTTGAGCAAAAACATCCTCCAGATTCGTCCAGCCTTAGCCTCAGAAAGCTTCTTCCATAAGTGATGCACAAAGGATGTCACATAGAATGAGGGTGATCATCACAAGGAAACAAGGGTTTCCTGAAACCTGAGAAGTGTAGGAGGCACAGGGGAAATATTATACTTGATCAGAGCTATAACAAGCTATAATATCAATAATACTCTACCTCTATTCCCTTAGGAAATTCCCTTGAGGTGTATTTATACTTCCTAAAATTAGTTTTTTCAATTGGGGAACAGTTAGGCTACGGGATGGGGTAGTTAATTTACAGGAAAAATCGTAAACCCTGCCTCAATAATAGGGAAATTTTATATTTTTTAATATTTTAAATAGCATACGTGGGTCAGCTATGGATGGACCCGCGTGTGCATGCGGAAAAAACTGAGCAGAGTCACGCATGGATTTTAAAATATTTTTTTTTGAGAAATATGACCAAGTCTGAATGGAAGGGCTACCCAAGGCCAATGCATAATTCATCAAGTATATAGAGGTGATAGATGATGCTATAATATTCCTAATCCTAAGGATTATGAGAACACCACTGAAAAAGGGTAGGATGAAGAATTTCTTCTAACTAGAGAGTCAAATTGTCCACTTAGTCCTAATCGTAAGTATTATGAGAGGTGACTACTGACGAAGGGGGGGATGAAGAATTTATTGTAAATAGAGAGCCAAATTTTCAACTTAGGCATAATCCTAAGGATTATGAGAGCACCATCGACAAATGGGAGGATGAAGAATTTACAGTAAATAAAGAGTCAAATTTTACACTTAATCCTAATCCTAAGGATTATGAGAGCACCATTGATGAAGGGGAGGATGAATAATTTGTAATAAATATAGGAGTCAAATTTTCCAGATAGACCTAATCCTAAGGATTATGAGAGCACTACTAATGAAGGGGAGGATGAAGAATTTCTCATAAATAGAGAGTCAAATTTTCCACTTCCACTAGTCCCAATCCTAAGGATTATGAGAGCATCACTAATGAAGGGGAGGATGAGAAATTTTCAATAAATAGAGAGTCAAATTTTTGACTTCGTCCTAATCTTAAGGATTATGGGAGCACCACTGATGAAGGGGAGGATGAAGGATTTTATGCAAATGATAATTTTACTATGAATATAGAGTCTAAATTTCCACTTAGTCACAATCTTAAATATTATGAGAGTACCATTGATGAAGGGGGGATGAATAATTTCCTACAAATTATAATTTTACTATGAATAAAGAGTCAAATTTTCTAGTTAATCCTAATCCTAAGGATTGTGAGAGCACCAATGACAAATGTGAAGATGAATAATTTAGACCAAATGATAATTTTAGAGGCATGGATGTGGATAATGCATTTTATCTGAGTCAATATTTCAAAGGCCCTCATGGTGATGATGAATTTCCTCCAAGAAAGGATTTCAAAAGAAGATATGAGGATGGTAAAGTATTCCTCTAGGTAGTTATCTGAAAGGCAGAAACGATGATGATGAAATTCCTTCAAGTGAGGATTTCAAAAGAACGAATTAAGATGATAAATAGTTTCGTCCGAGTTAGGATTTAAAAATCACATATGATGGTAGTGAAGAATTTCCTACAAGTGATGATGGTGATGAATATTTTCCAAGCAATGACAGTGACGAATTTCCTAACTATGTTTAGAATTATCATAGTGAGGATAATATTCCTCTTAATGATGATGAAAATGCTTATAGAGGGGATAATGAAATTATGGAGATGTTGAAAGAAAATATTGTATCGAGGATTAGGAGTAGACATGTTCATATCAATCCAAGACATTCTATCTATACAAGGGATAAGAAAAAATATCTCACGAGAAGAAGTTCTATTAGTGATCTGATTTCAAGTGAATGTTGTCAAAAGGATTGCTTGAAACATATGGATTTCAAGTTTTCATTAGAGAAAATGAAGAGATATTTGTCAATGAATAAAAGCATGAAAATTTCATATTTAGTAGGTGTATGAAATCTACATTGGTAGGTTATGATCATCATATTGAGAATTTATTACTTTGTAGAAATGATTTCAAAATGTTTCATTCAATTAGTAATTTTTGTTTGTCAAGAATACAAGTAAGATTAGAAAAATATCCCACATTTTATTCAGAAGTACATCATAGATGAGATATTGGGCCATTCACAACTCCAATTTCATGGATGCAAGATTTATTTTCAAAGCATGGAGAGTGTATGCCAAATAAGGACATAATACATATTCCATATATTTTTTCAACACGAGAAATCTACAACTTATACAAAGAATATGCAAAAGGTGCTAAGGGAGATGGTAACTTTATTACATATTCATATTATACGAGGATATGGAGGAACAAATTCAACAATGTCTGAATTCATAAGAAGACAAGGATGGGGGTTTGCAGTACATGTGCTTCTCTTAAATAAAAAAAGCGATAAATTGCAAGGGGCATAAAGAGCTATGCATTCATAACATTATTTTTTAAAATTGGATAGTTCAGAGAAATGTATTTTAGACAAAGAAAATTTTAAGGATGGAATTTTATCTTAAAGTTTAGAAACTTTGGAAAATCTTTCTAATCCTTAATGTGCAAATTGTAAAATGGTTGGCAATTTTTTTTTTTAAATATGTATATTTCTAATGATTTTATATTAGGCTATATAAATTTATGGCGATTTTTAAGGTAAAATAATTTCATACTATAAAATGTGGGCGAATCATTTTTAGAAAAAAAAAGAAATTGGCGAATATTTTTTTTGGAAAAAACATGGGAAATTAGCCCACCTGCGAATATTAGCCCCTAAAATTTTTCTTGATTTCATATTAACCACATCATTAGGATTTGTTGCAGATTCCATTGTCAAAGCACTTCAAGATAATCGCAATTAGAAAACAAGTGAAAGGAAAAAGTTGCATAAGCATTAAAATAAGTGTTATAATAATCAAAATAAATATTTGGGTTTGATAATTGATGGTACGAACCAGAAGAAAACACTTGTACCACATTTTGTTTTCACACCAAAAAATTTACAGGACAAAAATTTTATTCAGTTTCACTTGGTCAATTGTATGTTCAATAATGGGAAAATGTGGCCTAAGGGTTTACTTCACAACTCCAAGTATTCATAATTATTAAAATATGACCATAACCATAATTCATGATGTGCTTTCTTATTGGTCTAGTAATATTCCTGAATTTTTGTATCTGCACTTAGACAACACTAGTTGTGAAAAAAAAATCAAATTATTTTTTCATATCTAAACATGCTTGTTGAAGTGCGATTTTTTCAAAAGGTGAAGGTTGGTTTCCTTCTTGTTGGACACACTCATGACCATATTGATTAGATGTTCAGTCGTTTTTCAATAACATTGATGAGGAGGGATGTTGGGATCTTGCCATCATTAATTGAATGTATTAAGAAATCATATATTCTAAAGCTTATTTTCATGTGTTGAAAGAAACTATTGACATGTGAAGGTTTATTTTGGGATCACATGGTGAGGAGAAATGCAATGAAAAATTTAATGACATTAGCTTCAAACATCAATTTCGTATCAAAACATTTGATGGAAAAAAAATTATATGGGGTAAGAAGTATTTGGTTGCTCCAAAATGGGGGTTGCCATCAAGTTTAGCATTTTTGATGTTCCTTCCAAATCATCTAATATTTGCATCAAATATATTTTTACTACAATCAATTGCTGAAATCCATAATGCATAAAGGCATAAGAGACATATAAATGATTTTGAATGCTTGGAAAATATTAAAAAATATATTATAGATACATATGATTACTTTGATGTTGTTGACTCGGTTTGGTGGGTGTATTTTTTCAATAGAAAAAGTGATATCACTTCAATATGAAGAAATGAAGATATAATTTTGAAGAATCCATTTATTTGGCCACAAAATATGCCAAATGAACATGAAGAAAGAAACATCGTTGAACAACAACAATATAAAGGTATTATTAATTCTTCACGGGTAGAGGAAAGAGAAATGTATATTGGTTCTAGAAGATCACATGCACAATGTGAAGCCATGGAAGACTTTTACAGGGGTTTGGTGTTGTATGTTAAGGAGGGTTTTGTGATCGTAGTGTTAGAAGATGAAGATCCACATGGCTATTCGTTATGGGTTTCCAAGGTTGTAAATGTCATTAAATAAAATTAAGATCTTACATCTATTGAATTACATTTGTATGCCACAAATACATAGCCATTTAATGGTGTGTACAAGCCAGAGATGGTAGTTGATAAACAAACTGAAAAAAAAAAAAAGGGAAAAAAAAAGGGTACAAATATAAATAATTGCTGCACAAACCACTTAAAATTGGAGGATGTTAACATACTTGTTTATGTATTCAATTTAGAAAAGAGAGGAACTATTTTCTTCAGGACCGTAGGGGTTATTAGGAGGTTGCTACTAGAAGAAACAATGTTAAGATGAGAGTTTGTTGAACCCAATTGTAGATCTAGAATACTTTTGAAACTTGAAATGGTGGGCATGCATGTTAACTCCACTGGTGAACTATTTCATGAAAGAGAAGAATATGGGTGATATTCATTTGCATCTATTCATTCATTATAAGATGTTGTATATTTTTATGGTGTGCCAGAACCTGAGAGTGACTTTTAATAATTGTCTAAGACATCTTATGTAAATGATGTTCACATAGTAACTTGAAATAAATATTTTAACTTCCATATGATCATCTTACATGAAGTGATGAGTCATTTATATGTTTGTTGGATTATATGTTTTAATTATGAAGAATTCATTTGTTTACAATGTCCACAATGCAATAATAACATAGGTAAATAATTTATGTTTCATTCAATCTACCAATATTGATATGATTAAAAGTAAAATAATATTATAAATTAATGTTCATTTTTAAAATTATAGAGTGATAATGCAATGATATTATTTATTGTTATCGTTTGATATACCATAGTAAAAAAAATTGTTGCAATTTTAATGCCTTATTAAAAAGGGATACTTTGTTTTGATGGTTGATTTTTAGGTTTTTGTTGCAATGGGATAAGTTGTCTTAAGCTAAGATTTGAAAAGAGTTATACTTTTAGCCTTTAAAAAATAAATTACTCTTTGTATAATGGCTCTTTTATTCAAGTGTTCATTTTTAAAGTTTTTTTAGTCATATAATGTTTCCATAATGCCATGGTTGAAATATGTTGAAAACTTAAGCTTTTTTGTAGTCATGATCTTTGGTTTTAATTCCATGGTTGATTTTTTTTCAAAATTTTAAGGTTTTTCCAAGTCATGATAATTATATTTAATGTTATGGTTGAAAAAAATTATACATAGTTTATCTTTAACACCATTGCTGGAAACTGTTGGATTTTTAAGGTTTTTTAAAGATGTGATATATCTTTAATGCCATGCGTGAAAATCATTGAAATTTTAAGTTTTTTCGAAGTCATGATATTTTATCTTCAATGCCATTGCTAAAAAATGTTCAAAATTTACCCCGAAAAAAAAAGTGTTGATGCAACATCAAATTTTTTCATTTTCAGAGTGTTTTTTGCACCAAAAAATTGGTTTTTACTGTCATTTTTAAAATATGTTGAAAAGTTTACCCCCAAAAAAAGTGTTGATGCAACATCAACACTTTTTAGGTTGTTTTTAATGTTTTTTGGGCTACAGTTATTGTTTTGAGTTCATAATTCCTGTTTGATTGGTAACTTTGTTCTTCTTCACACCTTTATCCCCACAAAAACACAACCAATAATTGGGATATAAGATGGAAGCCTCTCAAAATAAGAAAAAATATAAAAATTATCTTTATATTTCTCAAACTAATAGTGAATGGTTCAAAGGAGTTTAGAACATTGAAGAGTTAATTTCATATTGATGCTAAAGTTGATCATTTAATTTCGTTTTGGTGACTTCAAACTTTCAAGGCATTTGGTAAGAGTAGAGTTAACCATGCCTTGTTTTTTAGCTTTGGATTCAAAGAGATTGTTGTGAATTTCACTGTGTGATTTCTTGAATGTTAAGCTAATGATTTTCTTTCAACTTGGTCTTTAATAACCATTGGTTATCCAAGTTCTCGATCTCAAAAAAATGTTAAAAATGATTTCTCATATTATCTGGGTTATAAGTTTCCCATCTAGGTTATACTTTCTTTTGAACAAACTTGCTCCGTCATTTCTTAGTATTGCTAACTAGCTCATTTCTTCTACAATATTTACTTCAATTGCATTTGACACTTTAATAAACTTGGATGTTTCCTATTTTGATGGGAGCGTCAAACCTTATAAGGGAAACTTGAGAATAGATTGTTTGATAGGTGGAAATTAATATTTTATAGCCTGCAAATTGAGGATGTCAAGGAACATTCTTAAGGCATCCTTTTGTCCCTAAATATTAAGGGATGCAGAAGATGTAAGGGTGAGACCAAGCTCCTCGAAGATACATCCATTGTGGAACACTTAATATCCCTGAAAATATAACCGTGGAGAAGGTGAGCTGAAAAAATGTTGAATTATTAATGTTGTTCCAAAATGTCATAATGAGAAGTTTATACCTATATCATAGATGATGTCAAAGAAACCAAACTTAAAAAGGGAGATTTGATCAAGCTTCATATTTATCTTAAGAGGGAACCAAATTTTTAAGGGGATCATTTAAACCTTATTGTATAAGTCCACTAGAAATCATTCACAAAGCTTTTAAGGTAGCCAAGCAAGCTCCTCTTCATTATCTAGGACTTCAATCTTAGCCTGTGGTTCTTATGTAAAATAGTTTTTCCATAGTTGTTTTTATTTTACAACCAATAGTAAATGTTTTGGCCTTTTCTGTTTCATAAGAGTCATTTGAAATGTTCTACGGATTTTCCAAGCTTTATGTATGTGAATAATTTTTGGTGTTTTTCTAAATATGCATGAGTAAGTCAATAATTGAGGGTCTTGGAAAATCATGATGGCAAATATCAGAAGTCTTAGCTTTTATTTAATCAATGCAGAACCTTTTCATAAAACCGTAACACCTACAATGTTCTGTCAAATTTTGTAGATAATGTCCCTTGCATCATATATGAGAAATAATATCGTTAGGTGGCTTGAGTGTTTTAGTTTCATCCATATTAGTTGTCCAATGGTGAATACACTGCCATTTCCCATTTTCCTTAGAATATTACTAATTAATTATTGATTATTTACTACTTCGTCGACCTTTTCATGTGTTTTGGTTAGTGGATGATATCCCCAATGATGTTTTGTGGGAATTGTTAGCCCCCCTATAAATTTTGACAAGAAAATAGGGGGCTAAATTGTTTCATGAGCCCCCAAGGAATGCATTTCTTTTGAAAACACATCATCCTTGAAGCCTCTTCATGTTCCCTTCCCTTTGATCAGTTCCCCCTGCTGTTCTGGAGTCAGTAAGCCTCACTGATTGTAAAACATTGTGCTCCAAAAGGCCTTTATTTGCCCCTTGTATCCCTGCAGAATGTCCCATTTTACCCTTTTTCCCCTTTGTCAAAATTCCCCTTTTTCCCTCTAAGTTCCCCTTTACCCTCTAAATCATACCCAAAATTCCCTTTAAATCCTACAAATTCCCTTTGTTCGGCCTAATTCCCCCTTTTTTTCCCCCGATCGTTACCTTTTCCTAGCCTTGAAAGGTGTTTAAAAGAGGCAAAAAAACCACTTTTCACTTTATATAAGGGCCTAGCCCCTTTGCTTCCAGCCTCGCAAACCACGTCCCCATATGCCCTAGCGCTAAAAACAAGTGCTAATGGCCTGAGTGCTTATCGCAATCGGAGCTGTCGGGCAGACAGTTTCCTTTGTAATATCGATATTTTCCAATGCGATTGAGTTTGGTCTATAAGACCTCTACCACGATCTCCACCATTGATCTACTGTTTGATCAGACAGCCCTGCGCCGATCGCACTCCTGCCCCGATTGCGATCGCAAACTTCCGTCGTGCCACTCCTCCACTCCTCCCAATTGCGATCCGCCGATTGCTTTTCCACCGTTGATTTCCCCTGTTGATCCGATGGCCCGTGCTCTCTCACTCCAATCGCAATCGCAAGTTTAGAATGTGCCACCCTCTACCCTTTGCGATTGTGATCCGCCGATTTAATCTCCGCCGTTGATCTGTCACTCAGATCTGACGGTCCAGCGCTAATCACACCATCGCTCCATCGCCTCTCTCCATATCCCGCCGATTGAATGTGAGTCGTCGATCTGGTCCCAGGATCCAATAGCCAGCACTCAATCGCCCCAATCGCAATCGCAAAGTTTGAACGGTGCCACCCTCTGCCCCTTCCGATTGCGATCCCCTGATTCAATCGTGACCGTCCATTCAAACGAGATCGACGACCCATATTGCATCGTGTCTTCCTCCGTGTTCTTCCATCGAACCTTCCCAAATAGTTCATCGTTCGATCTCCGCCATTCGTTGATCTCCTCCTAAGATCCAACGGTCTAAGTTGAATCACCCTCTACCCATGCCGGGTCCCACCACTCACGATCATATTCATCGCATTTTCATTCATTTCTTTGCATTTCCACCTATGTCCAAACTTTCGCAATTTACATTAAAGTTTAATGTTTCACATTCATTCTGCCCGACTTCATATGCCATCCCACGGATTAATCTCCACCGTCGATCTTCATCACCAGACCATGATCTAACGGTCCCCGCTCATTTCTCCACCATAGCCCTATAGGTCACAGTTTATGCCACATTTATGCATTTTTCACCATTGCTTCATCATTTTATCACCACCGCGCTTCCATCCGCTTGACTCCCCTACATCCACCACCTCCATGCATGGTTTTCTTAACAGTTTTCGTGTTTTGCAGGGTTATCAGGTGGTGGAAGCCGCCATGAGTACACAGTCTTTTATACAGTGTCAAAACGACAAGACGTGCATTAAAAGAACAGAGTTTAAACTCTGTAAAGTCTTCCCCTGAGCCTTTAAAGCATAGATTTCACAGTCAGAAGCAAGCGTGGAAGCGAAAAAGAGTGTTAGCAGGAAAATAAAGTGTTTAAGGCCTGTTATTGAATATTTTGAGCCTTAATCTGATGATTTGAAGGCAAGGACATCATGGATCACATGGAAGGCCCAGCGCACAGAAAAAAATACTATCAGGGTAGCTACATCAGTGGAACGTTCTTACCTGTGAAAGGACGAAGCGCCCATATCGTTCCCTTACTTACCGTGTTCCTAAGAAAATTTCCACTCTGACGGAACAGTCCTATGCTACCAGAGCATTTGCTATGTGGCATGGCAGACCTCAATCTGCGTTTTTGTTTATTCACCAAAAGTACTACAGAGTACTGAAGCCAGAGTGCATCAGAGCCATACTGGAGTAAATGGAAGCCTGAAGAATATCATTCTTTCACCAAAGAGTGTCAGAGATAAATGCACAAAGTTTAAATAGAATAGGCTTCGGCCCTCTTTATTTTCTGAGTTTAATGCTTCATTTAGTGTTTCACCTACCTCCTCTGCTCTCTTCAGCTATAAAAATCAAGAAGGAACTCATTGTAAAGGTTGTTGATCGATTATCAGAGAGTTGCAAGCTGTTTCCTTTGAGACATGTTCTCTATGTAAAGTTGTAAGATAGGCTGAGGAAGATATATTCAGACTGAAATTTCTAGCTGTTGGCAATGTTGTACTTGACTGGTTTTTCTCTTAATATGACAAGCACATTTCTTTGGATCCTGATTTAAAGTAGCTGGTGATGTTTTTCTATCTCTATGTTTATTCCATTTCATTACATTTCTACAGCCTTGCATCAGAAATTTGGCATAGGATTTACCCTTGTTAGGTACCCTATGTTTCTGCTTTCCTTGCCCTTAATTTTTTTCTGCTATATGTGTATGTAAGGATTGATTTCAATTAATTTAACCAATGTAGTGGATGTTATTGCCTGCTAGCTGATGTATGAATTATTGAGGTTAGTGTTTCAGATGTTCTTGTTGAGGTTTAATTGAATGAATTGGGAACAGTGGGAGGTCCAGAACTCTGTCTTTTCCTCACTAGGATCCTTTTCAATTAATCGAACCTTTCTAAGATCCCTCAAGATAGAGGCTGAAGCATTGAGAGTTCAAAGTCTCTCTCTGATCTCAGGTTTTCAACTTTTTGTTCTGAATATTTAATTTTTCCTTGCTCTCACCTTCCCTCTTGCCTATCCTACCACACTATCATCTTTAAGATCCAATGCTTTAGATGACTAGCCCAATTAAAAGCCTACATATTGAATAGCAAGCAAATCCTTTCCTGACTCCATTGCCCAATGGTCTTGCATGTTCCCTGAATTATCTCTCCTTTTGCCTAAATCTCCTTTGCTCCGCCTTGTCTTATAGTGAACCCTTCCTTCCTGATTCTCAGCAACCAAACATACAATTAAACAAACAAACTCCGAGCCTTATAACTAGCCTAATATCTAAACCTTTGCACTTCAAAGACATAAATCCTTTGCCAATCATAGAGAGATCCCTCTCTGGACTCAGGAGGGCTAGATCCTAGGGTCTGAAAGTGGTTTGATGTTGTCTCATATTTTGGTATTTCCAACCTTGCCAAAACATGGGAACCCCAACAGGAATGGTTTTGATGAATGGAATAAAAATCCCTTCTACATAATAAGGAATGATTGATCAAATAATACAACTACTATCATGAAAAACAAACTGATATGAACACTTTTATTTCCTATTTGGATTTTTACTCTAACTAGTGTTGAAGATGGATGCATAAAATTCTTATCTTCTTTTAATAATTCAATATTTTATTGCCTCACACTTAAAGGGAACAATAGTACTCCAAAATACCATGTGATGAATATTCTTTCCAAGTTTGTTTTTGCATCTCTTCAGAAATGGATGTCATTCAAAATTATGTGGGGATATTGCATTAGCTTATGACCAACCACAATAATGATAATTGGAAATTACCAACGGTGGCAGCTAAATGACTTTACTTTGCATTCAATCTAAAAAATATATCAACCTTCTTTATTGCATGCCATCCACACCATGTTATCAACTTGTAGTTTCACATGAAAACTTAGCAAATGTATGATCTTCAAACAATGTCCTTTATTTTTATGATTTGTCTCTATAGTTGTACATGCATGAGTAGAGACGCCGAGTCTAGAATTGAGCTCTATCGATACCTTCTTCATGATTCATTTTGAATTCACACTTCTTAAAATGGCGTACTTCTCAAATTACAATAACCCGTTGAGAATCCATCAATTTCATTTAGAATTGGTGATAGGATCTATTGATCTCAATGTTTAATATTATATTATTCAAGGGTTATGCAACTCAATACATTAATAGTTTCATTTAATTGTAAGATTTCTTCTTAAAATGAGAATGGATAGTAGGAGAGGATAATGAAAATTCTTCCTACTATTGAAATAAATATGAAATATCACTATTTAATCAAATAAATGACATGAAAAATATGTATACCCTGTATGGTACAAACAAAACTTTGAAGTGTGCAGTTTTTGTGTTGTTAAGCGTATACTTTCTCTGGATTGTGCCCCGTAATTTATTATCATATTGTCTTCATCTTCTAGCAGATATCAGTTCTCGCCACATTTAGTGTAATCACATAGAAGGATAAGTGTTTATTTCTATTGATAATATGTATTAGGTGGGTGTACATGTTCTATTCCAAGATGATCTGCCATAAATTTCTCTGACCAATATTTGGCTAACTGAATCTCAGGCTAGAGAGAAAATCAAGGAGATAATATCGCTTAATGCATCCTAAGCATGGCTTAGAGTTTCCATAGAAACCCTATAATTATATAGACAAAATTTTGAAGAAAATTATGTAGCTAATAATGCACTCCTATCTAACCCAAAAGCTACAGGTGACTTTAATTTTTTCTTGAACAGTAATAGGGAGTATGCCCAAAGAATAAAGAATATGGAATCAACATGAATTCTAAGGTATCAACCTTTTCTTTCAAATTCAATCTCCCATCCAATGGTCATGGTTTCATTTATTAGAAATTTTTTTCTCATTCCTTAATCATTTTTGGCATTACATCACTTTCAGTAATGCGAGAAATAACACCATCGCAATGGTCTAGGTGGGGCTCAGTTTTTAATTTCGTAACCATGCTAGGATTCCTTTCTTCAACTCATTTATCTTCAAAATTTTCTCATATTTTTTTGTACACATTTGAATCTTGAACAACCTTGCACAAGTATAAATCACCGCCCACATTATCATCATTAATAATGGTTTCTTAATCCCAATATTTGCACCCGATGCAACTAGTGGAAGAGATATCTAGTAATTTTAGACTCTTTAAGTTGAAATTCATCAAATGCCACATGTTTTTGTCACCATAAATGTGACACTTTTTCATGATTGTATTCATTAAGTTCTAGTTCCATTCAACCTCAATATGATACTTGTATCAACTCTTCTCGAGTGAATCATAAACTAGTTGCAAGTGGTAAATCATGATGTAGGATGTATATCATAATGCAAAATTTTAATCCAATGAGGATATATAATAAAAATTAATTGTTCCACCCATCTATATTTTTCATCACCCAAGTAATTAAATAATTCCTTCTGACCCCACGACCATTAAATGGGATTCAAAATGGGTGCAAATGCTGACACAAACTTTATTTATTTTTATTTTTAAACAAAATAGTCAAATCTCCATTTCCCTCATAGAATACCAAAAAATAGATGCATTTGCATTATTTAACTAATGAAAGTTGGAACTTAATAATACACAACATAATCATATATTTTCCAATTTTCCCACTTATTTTGAGTATCATTCAAATAAAATCCAACAACTACACCAAAATCCTAGCACTCAAACTCCCCTTCAACATTTAGACCTTTTGGATATGTGTCAGGGGAAACCAACACAATGTTTTCTCTAGATGCAACATGTTGAGCTCTAGATTTAGCTATGAAATTATCATTTTTACAAGTTAGACCAAAAATCCAATAGATAAGCTCAATTTCAAATGGAATTATAGGAGCTTCACTAATGTTTTTTGGATTTGAGTTAGGAAGGAGAGATTTAAGGAAAGCTTGTCCATTTTACTTCTATGATCAAATACAAGCACGTTATCTTTCATTGTTATTGGGTACCACCTTAATTTACTTGACACTTTACATATATGTCAATCATTTATCTCCTTAGCTAGGTCTTGTTAGTCATTACACACTAAATCAAGAGCTCACACAGGCATGTTTTCAACAATGATATAGAGAACATGATAAATGGTTTAATATATTCAGAACTTTAAAGTCAATTTTAAATGTTTCTTTTCTTCCCGTCAACATCCATAGCATCGACAAAGTCACTCAAGAAATCACAAGCATCACTTTTCTTCCAACGAGCGTACATAACCCTTACGAAGTTTCTTTCATCACCTCCATGCATAGGAAGCCTTTCTCATTCCTTTACCCTTTATTTAATTAAGTTTATTTTTCATGAAATTGACATTGTTATTATGGAATTCATTGTTCCAAGTCAGATGAGGGATATTGACTTATTTTACAGGCAAGAGAGGTTGTTTCATGTTTTATAGAAAATAAAATAGTTTCTCACTTAGGTTTTCCCTTATGTCATACCTCTAGATCACATCTCCAACTGACATGTATACAATGAAAACACAAAATATATCAGGACTAGACTGAAGGTATAATTCAATCTATAGATATAGGTCCCATGAACTGATTAGAGTTCCCCACAAGTATCAACTCATATTTTCCTTGATAAGAAAGCAGACTGTTGTAAAAATATATTCAAGATGATTTCAATACCATGGTCTAAAATACAATTCCTCTTGGAATTCCTACCACAATCACGCACAACCATTGATTGGGATTTCAAAATTATGGACAAGGAAAACAATGAATTTATTCACCTATCATTTATGTGTAGGCTTGTAAAGAACATGCATATAACATAGCCTAAATGGAAGTATGGATGCTAGTGCAATGAAATGAAAAATGGAAAAGTAAATCAATAAGTAAATTGCATACAAGGAGAATATAATTCTAAATGAAAAACAATTTAATGATGCAATGAAATGAACAAAGCTACATGTAATAAAAAAAGAAACATGGGAATATGATTCTAAATAAAATAAATGAAAAATAGCATGGAAGAGAATGATAGGCTTATGCAATGAAATGTAATGCAAGACAAATAAGCTAAATGCAACTTAAACGTGTCATTCAATTATATGCAAACAATTCGTGAATGCAATGTAGTGAAGAGTAGTATAGGAAGATGAATGCATAATGTCTTGAAGTGAACATAACCTTCTTGCAATAAAAGGGGAAATAAAGGTTGAAAAGCTAGCAAGAAAATAAAATAGAAAACATAATGCAAGGAGTGAAAGGAAAACATACACATAACTATTCTAACAAGCAAACCCTAGCTACTTTAAACCTAACACCTAATTTAACCAGAAAAGAGATTGGGTGATGTGAAATCATTGTGAAATAAAACTTCCAATGTAGCCACCATTATTGTTCTCAACATGCAAGTATAAAGATTTAAACGGTTAGACCTATCATGAAGTGTTGTGTGAACACAAAGGAACTTGCCCTTAGAATACTCACAAGAGAAAGAAAGTATTGTCTGTTGGTAGGAAAATGTGCCAAAAAATATTGTTCTAACAAAGTCGTAACTCTATCTTGATAAATTGAAAACCTTGAACATCTCTCCATGATATGAATTCATTCATGTGTAACCATAAATAATACAAAATATATATGAGAGACCCATTTCTTGCAGTGGAATTCAATAGAGAAGACTCTTCCAACCAATCAACAATTGTATCATGATATTCAAAATGACCAACTTGAAAAGTCTAAAAAAAATTCAAAGATGAGAATTCACATAGTGTGACTATGATATGAGAAGAATATAGAAATGAAACCATAATATGATCTTGTTTAGGTATCTTGTAAATAACTTGAGGTCTCCCGGATGTGGGTGGTTAATTCCATGTGTATGTTGTATCTGTTTTGGAATGGCGCGTGGATTCACCACACTGCCACCCAAACTCACGCGATGCTACTAATAACTCCTCTTACCATCCTCCGTTCACCTTCATTAATGCAGCACGTAGGCCAAGACTTGCCCGCTTATATTCCAAGGATGGCGTACTCCAGCCATTTCATTCCTGCTTTGAATCCTTTGCAATCCAGCTGCTCCCCTATTTTTGTACAGCTCAGCTCTCAAACTAACACTGGGAGACGCTGTTCCATTATTTTTTTTTTAGAAATTGAGCTCGGTATTCACATTTTGTAGAGCCCTCTCTGCAATCTTCAGCTCAATTTTCATACTGAGGCTTCCTCCACTCTGATAGCTTACCCCCCGTATACCCTTCAGACACCCCTGTTCTTGGATATTGCAACATCTCTTGCCCATTATTCCTCTAGTATTTCTGCTATCCATAAGCTCCATTCTACTCGGAGGAACATGTTGTGCCTTTGCCAGCGAATGCGCTACCAGAGAGGCAGCAGTCATGGCCAATTATCGGGCTAGCCCTCCACGTCCATTACTGACTCTTCCTCCCCCTATTCTGATAACTACACTCATCGCTATCTTACAACCAGAAGCGGTTGAGGGCGAGGGTGCCTTGGGCATTTTCAATTTCAGGTGGGCTCTCCCCATATCTCGAACTCCCATGCCAACATCCCAGCTCATTACCAAACCACCCAACTTCATTTTCCTTGCTCTTTGAATAGGCCTATTGTAATTGCTACCATCACTGTTGAGTTCAAGGAAGAGCCACCTTGTTCGGATGTTGAGAAGACAGGTGATGGTCAGGAGATAAGCACTATCAACAAGCAGGGCACTCCTCAAAGTGCAGTTATAAAGAGGAAAGCTCCTAGCTGCAGTGAGAACCAGGACACAGGACATGAAGATAACCAGGGCTGCTCCAAGTGAGGCTGCATCAACGACAAAGAAGACAAGCAAGCTGAGGACGTTGATATGGACGCCTACAGGTGCCCAGTTGTTGAAGAACCTCTCTCCACTTCTCATGACGCCTAAACTATTCAGAATTTGTAGGATTTTTCTTTACAGTCTTTTAGTCGGGTTTAACTCTATGTTTTTCCTAATATTTAGTCAATCGCTTCTGAATTTTGGTCATGTGTTAATGTTCCAAGGCCGATTTCCCCTGCGTGGGCGGCATGTTTTGGTATGTCTGGTATGTGTTAACAGTCTTTATCTAGTATGTCTGGTATGTCTTGTAAACAAACTTAATCTAGTTTTTCAGTGTGATAATGCCTCATCTCTGGGAAATTTTCGTTGAGGCTGGTGCCTCACTGTAATATTTTTGTTATATTAATAGATTTAGCCAAATTTAGAAAAAAAAATAACTTGAGGTCCTAACATAACCATCAACGAGAGTTGAAGTGCCTCAACTTCCTGATAAGTCTCTCTAAACTATCAATTGGTGGGTCATAAAATTTAGGTGGATTAGTAAGATCAAAAAATGAATATTGAAAACCATGATTAAATGTGTCAACAAATACATTGTAAGCAGCATGAAAGTTTTTAAAGCTATTGTCTTGATCATATTGATCATTTAACACGTAATACTCTTCATGGATTAAGAATGTTGATGAATTAAGTAGAGGGTATACATGAATATGTTGGATGGTGGAATATTCTTCTTCACATTTTGAATGATCGAAATATGAGAATACAAATGTGTATGGACAACCATCATCAAATGTATTAGAAATATTATTATTAATGACATGAAAACTATTGGAGCCAATTTCAATTTCATCAAAGTAAGGATTTGAAATTAAATATTCTTCTTGGATAAAAAATGAAGAAGAATTAGCATGAGGCATTTTATGAATTTTCTGAGTGATATGGTTGTCCTCTTCCCATGTTAAAGATTGTAAACCGAAAGGTACATGAGAAATGAATTTAACTTTTTCATCTTGTAAATGTGAGGCAACACCATTATGTACCTGATTTTTATTAAGCCCAATAGAAGAGAAGTCCAAAGGATTTAGAATGATAGTTGGTGCAACACATTCATTAAACAAGTCAGGATACAAAGAATAGTGTGTAGAGGCTGAAAGCGGATGAAAAGATTCATGTGCAGAGGATTTTGTTAAATTTGAATCAAAATCCGCATTTTTCACATTCATATCAGCTCGATGAATTAATGCATATGCACACATGCTGTGCTTTATGGAATTGTTTGAACATCCATTGTCACCCAAGGAAATTCATTGTTCATGGAAGGGAGGTGAAGGTAAGAGCATATCATGGGAAGATGGAAGATCAAATAAATCAACATGACTTTCATCAACATGATAATAAAAGGATGGTTTATCAATGTATTTTTTAGCTTGAGGTTGCTCCACTTCAATATGGTTTATTGCAACTCCTAAATCAAGACAAATTTTCTCCTTTTCAAGAAAATTTCCCTCATTACCAAGTTCATCAACAAAAAAAATTTGTATGTTATGAAAAAAAACTATTTCATTGGGTAATGAAGGTGAAGGAGGACAAGATAAGTAAGGGGGAACCATTTCCTCCTCATAGGTCTGAGATTTTATTTGACTTACCCCTGAAGAAAAATTTAGCATAAGGAAATTAAGGAGTAGACTACTATAATCCTTTGATGTCTAATTGTTAATGCTTAGTTCAGATCTAATTTGTCTCTTAGAAATACCAACTAGATGTGGAAACTCTCTCATTGAATGATACTAATCCTTATCTTTCTCATAAATTTCATAACAAATATTAATAAATCTATTATAAAAATATTCCATTGATTCATCCAAGCATGATTCTGAGCTCATCAATTTATTTAAATTTTTTCTCAGAACTAGAGTCTTTAAAAACAAACATAAACTCATTTATGAAATATTCAAATCAATGAATATAAGCATACAAGAAGGTTTTACACCATGATTTGACATGACCTTGAAAGGTGAAAAAGAAAAGTATGTAGAAGGTACTGTCATGAAAAACATCATTGGGGATAAAAATATCAAAAAATATAAGGATATGATCAGATGCAGAGATTCCCCCATCACCATCAAACTTATTTTTTGATAGGAGATTGAATGGCTTCCTATGGACTAAAATATTTACCTTTTCAAAAAAAAATCCTGGAACAAGGTTTTGGAAAGGAGCCATTTCAAGAAAGACTGTTTAGAAATGGGATCCACAAGGTCAGGTTGTCATCTTCCCTCCTTCTAACACCAAATGTATTGATCGTGTGAAGTCCCAATCAGACCTCCTTCTAGCGCCAAAATCTGTTGACATGCTAAAATGTACCGCCAATGACAAGGTGATCTCCTTGGTCTACATTCCAAACAAGAACCTACACCATTTGGAATAGGAGTCAAATTCGGTATAATGGACTGATAACCATCTTGCTTTCTTTATGATATGATTTGGATCATATAAAATGTTTAAGAAAAATGATACAACGTTTGATAGATAAAAGTAAGATAAATTTGTGAAATATTTTACAAATAATATGCACAAACCATTACCACAATTAAGATAAATAAATTGAAACTTTATAAGAAGAATGTTAGCATACTCTGATAAAGGTAAATGTGAAATAAAAGATTCATTTATTGATTGAAAATAGTTTACAACCAACAACGAATGTTAAAACATAAATGACATTACAACTTTAAACAAGATGTATGTTAAAAGTAACAAAATAATTCATTTTCCTTAAAAAATATGAAAGAAAACATATATCATTAAACCATAAAAGAAGAGTCTCACACTACTTAACAATACATGCATGAAACTATTTCCTGGCTCAATGAGATTCTGAATATTGAGTAGAAATGTGAAGTTCACAGTTATGAGAAGTATTCACTAAATCCAATAGTGGAGTATTGAAGATATTAATTTCTTTCTCAAAAGAATAAAAAACTCTCTAACAATATTCTTACAATGGAACCTAAATCTAAAAGTACCTTTTTTATAGCGATGAGGGTGTTGGGCCAGAATTGTAATCTATGGATAAATTACGCTTCCCTAGGCAGGCGTTAGCCTAGAACAATAGGTGAAAGACTATACTACCATTTCTCTTAACTCATAACAGCTACACAGAGAGGATTGGATGCTTACTTGTTTTAGTCGCTTCCAAATGGCTCCTTTCTGTCGCTTTTGCTACAACTTAAAATTCAAGTGGTTTTTTTGGCTGAATGCCTCCTACAAGAAAGAACACTGAAACAATAGAAGATGCAATAATATAGATATCTATTCAAACTAGATAGCTAAATCAGTTAAGCATAAACTACATTCATCAACCAAGATCTTACAATATGGAAAATCAAAGTTAACATAGATGCATGTACGGAAAAAGAAGAAGTACTTTTTATTGATGATAGAAGGAGAGGTTACAACCTAGTGACTGATTTGGAGTGACCTTCTAGCATAGTTCCCAAGTCTCATCACAACATAAATCTCTCCAGCAATAGCTCTACAAACCAAGCTCTCAATTGAAAATTCTCTAGCATTTCTCTACTCAAATTCTTCCTCCTCAAACACTTAGACCTGTGTTCAATTTATAGATGAACTGTAGGTTATTTTTCAATCAATATATTTCCAAAAATAGGCAAGATATGTTTCCATTCATGTAGATTTCAAATGGACACTTGGATCTGAAGCTTGACACATGTGAACTCTTCTAGAAGGCACTAGCCAAGTGAAGATTCCGGAACAATGAGAATTTCGCTCCCAATGTGACCAACACACCTGTGAATGTCGAGAAGTTCTTTGCAGAGAATCCTTGCATGGGGCTACCTGCATATGCAATGCACTTAGGCCCCTTAGAGCCTAGGTTGGTGAACTCTCATATGCTATACAATAAGCTTCAAACCATGGAAATTCTTGCTTGATGAAATTCTTTCTTGATCTGTAATGTTTCTTGTCTTAGAGCATATAGCAACTGAAATGATAGGGAATGATAGACCCTTGATCATCGGTCCTAGAGATGATGCCCAGTTAACCAGGCCATTGGGAATGGTGCCCAAATTGACCTATAACAATTGCCCCCTAAAGCATGAGATCCAAATAATAAAAACATTTGATTGAGATGCTTTATGCTATCATGAGCCTGGAAACGAAGCGGAATGGTCACCTACATCAACCTTACAATACATTTCATCATGATATATCCTCTATTGATCATATTGCTAAGGGTAGGCATTCCCATAGTCAGCACATAAAACAATCTAATAACATGTACATAATTTAGAAAGTCGTCTACATTGGAATGTTGCGTAGATGCAGACACGCCTACAGATATAGGCCCATGTTTGGATGAAAATCTGTATGTAAGGTCACCATACAGATGATGTGTAAAAAAATCCTGAAATCGCAACCCGAATGGCTGAAACTAGATCTGGGGTCTTCTTATCTCGTTTACTCAATCATTCGGGTACAAGTATAGCCATGCAAATATATGATTTGTCGTTGAACATGGAAAGACATATTTTGATTAATAGCCAATAATGTGAGCCGTTAACAAACACGAGAGAACCACCATTAATGTCAATGGCCCTCAAGGTACTTTAGTACATTTCGTAAGGCGTGAATAGATTATTTGATGTCGAACACCGAAAAAATATTTTGGTCAAAGGTCCGGAAGCGAGGATCTTGTAGATGCTATAACAAGCCTCATGGTACTGGAATCTGATGTTTCTAAGTGAACTTCCTGGATATTGATTTGTAGTCGACAAGAAGTCATGTTATTGCAAAACTGGAGTTACCGATTTCAGAGAGAAGGGTATGACTTGATATAGCAATTTTCAGGGATGACGGTCATGAAAATGAAGGCTTACGAGTATTGCAGAAGGATGAGTTTTTAATCACTGGATGACTTCTCTTGAACATATCGGCGACACTGTGATGATTTGGCAGCATTGACCCAAAACCTAAGTGAAGGTATGACGAATCATAGGTTTGAATGAACCGTCAAGATGATTACCCAACCCAAACAGTCACGGACATGGAGTGAAAGAAGTGTCATGTTCAAGAGCGACTTGCTACCAAAAAGAAACTTTACTTGCTTTTCCCAAATTTTCCCCAATCATTTGTCGACCAGTACCTCTTTATTTTTTAACAAGCTTGAGGAGGATAACATTTTCTTGATCTATAATTCAACCCTTCGGGCGAATAAAGTATCGCTATTTAACAATTTAACGAGTCTAGTGATGAATGAAACTCGATTCTTGCCATGATCGACAAGCCCGTCACTATTATATGTTTTAACGAGCTTAACGACAGTGATAGCCCGGTCCTTTTTCATATTTAGAGAGTCTAAAAAAGAGGACGAAAGAGAACTCCATAAAGCACTTTTTCGTAAATTTGTCACTCAGATCCGAAAAAAGTTTAAAATGATATCTGAGAGAACCTCTTTGGTCATGTTTAACCAAGGTATTCCTTTTTCGTAAATAATCCATCTCAGTATGGAAAAGGGTTAAACTTATACTGAGTAGATATCATTTCATTTACTTTAACAAGCTTGAAAAGACAAGTGCTTGACAATATTTTCACATTATCAGAGTTTGAAAAGAGCTGAAAGAAGACTCCAGGGGTTCCTTTTTCGCTATTATTGAAGCTCGAAAAAGAGATAAAAGTGCGCTTCAAATCCTTTTTCATTTTTATCAAAGCTCGAAAAATAAGGAGAAAAAGTATGCTTTGTGGTCAATTCATTCTTTGAATAAATCTGCACGACTAATCTGTTCGTTAGTTGTATTTCCTGTTCAGAACAACATCAAATGGATTAAAAATACCTGTTTCATGATAAAAACATAATAAAACTATAGTCATAGAAATAAATTTAACTTGAAAACAATTAAATGACTATAAAAGCAGTTTCACTATTCATTTTTACCATTCCATAGTTACCATTTTCATTTTGGAGCTTTGAAGCTGATTTTTCCCCCGAACTTCAGTCGTTGATTGCGGTCATTTTTGTGGATGGATTTTGTTGCCGTTTGATCTAGGTTAGTAGCATGAACCTCCTCTTTCCTTCAGTATTCATTTCATTACCATTCCTTGCAGTTTTTTAGGGTTTGGAGGTTCCTAGGGTAAATTCTTCCCAAAATGAGGAAAATGCACCCCCGAATGTCGAAACCTACGTTGCATAGCAGGTACAGTGAAGTGCACCTACATGTGCAATGCACTGTCTCAGCCCAGGGAGTGCGTTGGGTGCAGTTGAAGTTTTTGGTTTTCATGTTGTATCCAAAATTTGCCTAGTTTTCTGCAATGAATGATATCTAATGGATCTTATGGTTGATTTTTAGGTTTCCATTGGATTATAATGACGATTACATGGAGAGAAAGAAAACATGAAGAACAAGATATGATTGCCTTGAATGATCCGGGTATTGTAAGAGCCTTAAGAGATTGCAGGCTGCTTAAGTACTTTAAATTATCGGGAATGAGGCAACAAATAGAACTCCTAGAGTTCCTTGTTCAAGCACGAGATCCAGCGATAGAGGAATTTCACATAAAAAATCAAGTGTTGTCCATAACAGTTGAGGATGTGTATTTTCTCATAGGTTTGTCTAGGAGAGGTTTTCCCATTTCTCTCACAGAGTCTATCGTTGGAGGAGAGACAGTTAGGGATTATGTTATGTAGTATTGCTATCCAGGTTCAGAACCTAGAAAAGATGGAAAAATAAACATCTTGGTTGTCAAGGATTTTCCTTTGAGAACCATCCTTTTCACGATCGCTAAACTTGCTGGCACCGTTACACTCCATGTAGCGAACTGATTGTATATGCAGTATGTGTTAGAGTGTTTAGAGCCAACAGTCTTCAACTGGTCTGAATTTGTTCTATCTCAGATAAAGGAACACTTGAATAAATAAAAGGGAGGAAGGAAGAAAATTTTTAGTTATCGTTCCATCCTCATCTCCTTCGCTTTGGAATGGATTCCACTGATGCAACCACAACATGTAACATTGGATGTATCTAGTCCTATAGATCCTTGAATGAAGAGATGGGTAGAACTCATGGGTCGGCATTCAGGCCAATCGACCATTGTGATATCGACTGCATTCTTCGCCTGGTTCCGGTGACAGATCGTCGCCATAAATGAGTATGCATATGCAAGCGTCGACTTCCGAGGAGATCCAGATCTAGAATTACTAGAAGGCGCTCACTAGGGTGCAATAGGTAAGAATGATTCAACCATGTTTTTTTATTTTCCTAAGGTTTATACAATGTTTTTTTGTTTTGATTTCTTTCCAGGACTAAACAAAAGGTTTAATGTAATGAAGATATTGGTCGTGTTCAACCAGTAGAGGAACCAGAGCGCGAGGCAGATGCGCCAACAGAGAAGGTTGTCGGGAGAGGAGTCCTTCAAGACCTTGATATGGCTGAGACTCTAGCTAAGCTTCAACAACACATAGAGGGATCAATCTTCAACATTTCGGATTGCCAGATCGGAGAGTTACCCATGTGACTGCAGCGACACACTATTGGGGTTCCTAACCATTGGATGCAGTTTCTCTGTAGGATTACTAGATCTATAGCATGCTATCATGAGCACCACTAGTTTACTTGTGACTTTTTGCATACATTTTGAGGTCAGATGAACAAAGTGTCTTGGGCACATATTTTGTAAAAGCCTATAACTATTTATCTATGTATTTTTAGAGTTTTTCCTATGTTTAATGCGAAATCCAATTCAATGATGTGAATATTTTATTTATCTGTGTCGCAAATTTCTGTCTAAAACTTGATTAGCTAATGAATCAGTTAAAGTGTTCATATTTCTAGAAATGTGTTGATATTGAATGAAATCAAAATTTCTCTCCAAAAGTCGAACTCTTAGGAACAATCTAAGAAGTGTTGGATTTCTAACAGGATAAATACTAGTAAGTTGTAGTACCACAAGTTGTGAGTCTAACCTTATGATTATGCGGTTAATACCAAATGAAATGGCATCAGAGAGAAATTCAATCAATGCGCTATACTCAACGATATTATTCGTTGATCTACCAATACAAATCCCTTGAAAACTCACTAACTCGTTGTTCAGAGCGAAAATGGCCCACGCTGCAGAGGATAGATTTTGTGTACTACGACTAGCACCATCAACATATCGAACAAATGGTTTCGAAGATTCAGACATCTGCCATAAAATTTAAAGCGGATTACTAACGTCAAGAAAACTCTCAAAAAAAAAATTAAGATAGTGAATGCAAATCAATGACATATAAACAATATAATACAAAAAATTACTACGCTCATGATTAAGCATAGTAACGTTTCAAATACAACCCATTTCTAGGCTGTGCCAATGGAATTCCATCGTAATCAACTAACTCGTAGGCACCCTTAGCAAGAACTCTTTTGAAAATATAGGGGCCATGCCACAATGGCTCGAATTTCCCTGTACCTATTACATCAGCTTCTTGATCATAAATAAGGACTAAGTCGCCCTCTGAGAAGATGCAAGGCTGGACATTTTTGTTGTATTGCACCTTTATACGTCTCTTATGCGCTTCGTTGGCCAATTGGGATTCACGATGCATTTCATCTAGATGAATGAGGTTAAGGAGACGCGCTTCTTCTTCTGAGGTGTTAGGTAACAAGTCTATCGCGAGTTTTAACGATGATATTTCACATTGGATTAGTAAGATAGCTTCCAGACCATACACCAATTGAAAAGGAGTAAATATTGTCGTGTTTCTCACCGAGGTTCGATACGCCCACAAGGTGGAGTACAGGATCAAGTGCCAATTCCTTTTATGGACTCCTATCATTCATTGAAGCATTCGCTTAAGAATTTTATTAATAGCCTCAACTTGTCCATTTGATTGTGGATAGTAAGGAGTAGAATTATCATGTGACAATCCTAACTTGGCTATCAATCAGACATCATATGGTTGCGAAAATGCTTCCCATGATCCGTAACTATAGCCTGTGGGACCCCAAACCATGCAATAATGTGGTTAAAGAAAAACAATGCAGTTGTCTGTCCTATGTTGTTGAATGTAGGCATCGCTTCGGCCCATTTGGTAGAATAGTTGACTGCGACAATAATATAACCATGCCCCCCGAACAAAGGAGGGTTACAGGTCATGAAGTCAATACCCCATTTCGTAAATGGTCTAGTAGAGACAACAGGATGCATTGGCACTGGTGGTTTGTGGATTTTACGATAAAAAATCTGGCATGCATGACAACTTCTGACTGCAAGGATACAATCTTGAAAAATAGTAAGCCAAAAGTAATCGACGCGGAGTATCTTCGCGTGGTAGCAGATCCAGATAAATTTCCACCACAAGCCCCAGCATGGCAATCATTTAAGACTTTTTCGGCCTCCGCATGAGTGAGGCACCTCCTTAAAATGGTATTGACACCATGACGATAAAGTGTATCGCCGACGATAAGATAATCTTTGGCTTGGTATCGAATACGTCACTGATCAGAGAGAGAGGTATTAGGTCGAAAAGTTTGGGTTTGGAGATAAATGATGAAATCTACATATCATGGATCAGATGATTCAATCAGAAACAGAGACTCATCTAGAATATATGGTAAAGACGTAGTTGCATTACTATCAGAGGGAAGGTCACAGAGAAGCTCAGCCAAAACTAAAGACTTCTTTGACTTGGATTTTGTTTGTCATTGGTAAATTTTTTACTGAGCAAATGATGGCTAAAAATAAGTCTTAAGCCTTCAAGAGATTTTTTTCATGAAAAGTTGCTCATCCTTGAAGTCTTCCTGTGCTATTTGAACTTTGCTAGTAATCTTCACTGCTGTTTCATTATGAATAAACCAAGTTAAAACTGCTGCCCCCTGCAAGATTGTTCCCTAAATAACCTCCTCTTTCATCATTTCATTCACTCATTTTGACCCTTTTTTATCCTCCATCTACCTCTGAAAAATCCCCTTTTTCCCTTCATTTTTCCCTTCAAAAATTTTAAACTCCCTATATCAGTTTTGAAACCCCCCTTTTCCCTCCTATCAGAACTCCTAAAAAGCCAAAAAAAAATCCAACTTTTTAGGCTAAAAACCCATTTTGTAAACAAACAGGTCCTAAGCGCTTTTTCAGCTTAGCCCTCAACCTCCGCTCCCCATAAAATCTCAGTGCTATAACCAAGCACTTTAAGGACTAAGCTCCTTCAACATCACTCCTGGTCACTCATCTCTCCATATGCCCCAGTTTCGCACTCAGTGCTAAGCCCTCTCTTTCCTCCCCGATCCCTTTTTATTTTATATTTTCTTTTCATTTTTTGAAAAGCCTACTGTTCACCTTGGACCGTTCATCTAAACAGATCAATGGCCATCGCGCCCCTTTCTCCTATCCCCCTTCCATCCAAATCCTATCATTTACTCACCCTTACGAGTGAATCCTATCCGTCGATGCATTTGATCTAACAGCTCGCATTAAACCTGATAACCAAAATTCCACAGGGCCTACCTTCCACCACATGAAGCACCTTTCCAATCACGTGATGCCACCTATATTCCATTATCCCTCCATCGCACAACTTATTCATCTCATTCCACCCGCACCGTCGGATCTCCTCTCCCTCATCTGACGGCATATATTCCATATCGCAAAAATTTTGTGCCTAAGGTGTAGCGCTTCAAAATTTTGTGATACCAGTGGTATCGGAAAAGACAGGTGTCGATTGATGTATGGAATCGCATTGCCTTCGGGAAAAACCACTTACTTCCTTTTGGTTGTGCGATAACCACTTGTAGTATTGCGAAAACCGCTTTCGCCCAATACGCACCAAATACTCTTTTGAACTGGTTTTCTCACCTGTATTTTTTTCATAATCCCCCTTCGCTGGTGCAAATCCTTTTCCCTTCACTGCTCATGCTCATCAACCTCTGGCGCAGTTATCCCCATTCTTGCAAGCTTTTATAATATGGTTTATGTTTTATATTGTAGGTTTCATGGAAAATGGGTTGCAGAGCCATCCCACAGTCATGATAAGGTGACCAAGGGCCAAGGACGATGATCCTTGGGCGAATATTCACGTAGAAAAGGGAATCCACAAGGTTCAAAGTCATGGTTCAACCCGTGCCTCATGAGCATTGGTTATACCATGAAACCCTCGACGCACCCATGCACCTGCCAGCAAACAGAAACACAGTGAGCATCTATCAATTGAAGGATCAGAGCATAATAGAAGGATTAAAATTTTTAAACACAGATAAAGCAGATAGGCACAGTCATCAAAATTCGAAATATGGTCTAAAAAGGCTTAATTCTAAACAGAGAGCCTAATCAGGCATAAACACAATATTAAATTAAATCAGCGTTTTGAAGGAAGTGAAAGAAGACAAAACAATGAAGGACACCTTAGTTTCCACCTCAGAGGGGCTAATTGAATTCCCAGCTACTCAAATGCCACCTGCAGATCTATTTTTGCAAAAGAATGCACAATGAATGCACAGTCAGAGATCTTTTGCCAAAAACAGCTCAGAATTTATGATCAGCCTACTACAACCTCCAAAGTCAACAATAATAACTAAGGTTGATGAAATCCAATGTAAAAACATTAAAACATATATGAGCACTCGAAATATTCTCCCTTAGGCCTCCCAAAGGTCAAAGCACCATTAATCTATATTAGTTTAACTAATGAACCCTTCTTACACTCCACCTCCTCATTCTTCTATAAATACTTTTGTAGAAGACAGTTTAGAGGTTGGTCTCTAGATATCTGTTGCATGTAAATAGCTTTTGAAGCTGTTGTAGCCCTGTTGTAATTGAAGACACATAAGCTGAGATGAGAAGTTTGAAGTTGTAGAGACCCACTGGACTTGAAGATTGTAACTGGTTTGAACATCAAATACAAATAGCTGATTTATGGGATCCTGGTCTATGTCAATGGTGATGTGTTTCTCACTTTAAATTGTTATTTTCTTTTTGTTTCCTTTCTGTCCACTTTTCTCTGATAAAGAACAGCAAATATAGATTAGAATTTACTTCTGAAGTACCCTAAATCTCACTAAAAATATTTACCCTTTATGTTTTCTACTGATTGTTTATTTAAAGATGATTCGAAAGAGTATAACCAGTGTAGTGTTGGTGAGCCCATGTTTCCTTAGTACAACTTGAGATATTGTTTTTGAATGTTCTAGATAAGTTTTCTAGTTAAAGATTGAACTAGGGAAGTCTATGGTTAGCCCTGTCCTCTGTTTTCTTCTCCAACAGTTGCTTTGAAAAGTTCCCTAAGAGTATTTCAAAAGCAGGATAGGTTCAAAGTCCTTACCTGATCTTAGGCTATTCTTTGTTTATCTTAAATTTTGTCTTGAAAATTCTGCTAATTAAAGTTGAGCTACGGAAGTCTATGGTTAGCCCTGTCCTCTAGTTTCTTCTCCAACAGTTGCTTTGAAAAGTTCCCTTAAGAATATGCTGAAAGCAGGCTAAGTTAAAATTCTTTACCTGATCTTTAGCTATTCTATGTTTCTAAATGTTTTCTCTTGAAAGTACATCAAAATCAGGCTAGTTTCAAAGTACTTACCTGATCTTAGATTACTTTGTATCTTTCCTTAAGCGCATGCCAAAAGCAGGATAGTTTAAAAGTACTTACTTGATCTGAGGTTTTCCTTTGTTTCTTCATCTATTTGATTTCCCTCACTCCATTGCTTATTGTTTCATTCCATAATATCAACTTAAAGAGATCCTTTGACATAGATGACTTGCCCCATGGACCACTCTTGAACCTTACTGTTTCAATTAAACCCTCTTATGATTCCATAGCCCAATGGATTGATGTTGCTCCTTGCCTATCTTATTAGCTGAACCATTCCTTCACCTCTTCACATCTTCACCCTTAATAAAGACTTCCTTCATCTTCATTATATCCTTTCCCAACCAAACAAAACAACAACCCTTGCTCTTCATAACTAGCCTAAAATCACAGTTCAAGCCTTAAATATCATGTCTTTAAAACACATACATAGGGAGATCCCTCTCTGAATCTAGGATGGCTGGGTCCTTAGATTCCAAAGTAGTTTTTATGTAGGCTCTGCAGCGTTTTTACTTTCCAATCTTGCAAACTATGGAGACACCAACATACTGGCGACCATACTGGGGATATCTGAGTAAAATCCTGAAAAAAAATCACTCAGTGTTCATTACAGAATGAAATATTTTTCTTCAAGCAGTACCAAGCATATTGGTGATTATGATAGGACTTTTCTAAATCGGTGGAAATCTAAGTACTTCTTAGGATTCTTACAAACCCTGATCAAACCTTAGAGAAATCAGCTAAGTAAGCCATGGAGTACTCTATTTGTCTCATTGTTGTAGCTAAGTGCTAAAACAAATTTAGGACACTCTAATAAACCACAAGATTGTAAAAACTCAGAAAACCCAAAAATATTTCAGATTGGTATTCAAACCTATTAATCGTGGTGGACCATAAAACATTTTACCTTCTAAAAGCTAAAAATTTCCACCTAGTGACTCCACAATCTTGAATAGACCTAAAGACTCCACTGGGAAACCCTTTACTATCATAACATCATATAAACTCAGTTAAGGAAACTGTGATGATTGAGTTGTCATGATTAAAATATTAGTTAGCCTAACAAATATTGTCATATTTGGGTAAAATTTTCTTATCATTGGGTCTGAAAACATAGCATAGTGGCTCCTAGAAGAGTTCATACTAGAGCCTATCCTGACCCAAATCCTCCTGATATAGTTTATAATCCAAAAATTATACTTAGGAAATCTCCTAAGTTTAAAACTTCAACTGATATTAGGCTAGTCCATAGAGCCGATTCTCTTCATGAAAGCCTTACAGCTCTACAAGATTCACAAGTTGACTTAAGAAACCCACTCAAAACTAGGTCACTTGATGATATAGATCAGATAGAATTTGAGTCCCCACCTTCATCCCAAGATAAAGGTGAACATCCTGATAGAAAAGAAACCACCCCTCCTGATTTCCATACCATTCACAATTTTGGTTCCTCTCATCCTAGATCTGCTCAACAGTCTCTCGCTAGTCCATCCACTTCTGTTATCCATACACCCACTGTTCAAATCGCCCCATTCCATCAACCCCATCCCTTCTTACACCCTCCACCTATAAACCCCCCATTCTTCCCACAACCTCCTATCATGGCAACATGGTATGATCCTCTAGTCCTTCCTTTACCTTTAGTCAATCTGCCATAGGACTATCAGTCCAAGATACCATTATATGATGCCAATGGTGCTACTACTGCTTCACAACATGTGGACAAGATGAATGAATATTTTGATAGAAATGAGATAGATGATGAAACTGTTAAACTCATATTGTTTGCTCAAAGTCTAGGAGGAGAAGAAATAAAATGGTTTAAAGGCTTAACCCCTCACAGTATTAATGATCTTCAAGCTCTCCATCAGTCATTCCTAAACAAATGGGAAGTTAGGAAAAACCCTCTCCAAATACTTTTAGATTACAACAATCTCAAAAGAAACACTAGGGAAAGCGTTCAAAATTATTGCACTAAGTTCAACAGTGTTTATAATGCCCTACCCCTAGACTTGAAACCTCCACAAGGCTCAGCCTTGGCCAAATTTCCAGAAGGATTTGATCCTGAAATGACCTATCATCTAAGAGAAAGAGACCCCTTGACTTTAGAAGACATGCAGAAGGGAGCTTTAGCTGTGGAAGTGAACCTTATTGAGAAAAGAGCCAGGATGAGGAATGAAAAGAAAGTCTCATTTAGGGAGGAAACTGCACCCTCCACATATAGCTAAAAAATGGAAAGAATGATGGAGGAAATGATGAAGAAGATGAGCATACTTGAGAGAGCACAATCTAGAGAAAGCCAATTAGCTCCTCAAAAAAGAAATCAGTCTCAAAATCAAAATTAGAACTTTAGGAGAAATCAACCTCAAAACAGACAAAGAGAGGATGATCAACAGATCAGACCTCCTTTCCAAGAAAATTACATAAATGAGGATGAAGAAACCAATGAACAAACAGAGGATGACAACATGAATATGTTGGGAATAAGTAATGAGGATTCTGATCTCAATTATGAAAGAAGACAAGGTCTATATACACCTTATGATGACAGAAGACCACAAACTGACTATTATGATCAATACTCTGAAAATGCCATCATAGGGTCACCTAAACAGTATGATCTCAGAAGTAAGAAGAATCAAGATACTCCTAGAAACAAAACCTCTGATAAATCTACCAAAACAACCCTGAAAATATACCCAAAAGGACAGCTGAAAATCACAGAACAGTGGTTGTAAATTCTGATTTAAACAAAGAAACAAATGCTCAAACCAATGAAAAACAGAGTATTAACCCCAATAGCACTAGCACCTCAGCTAATCCTCCTCAAAAAACCATTCTAACTGCTGTAAATAATAAAAATCAGCAAGTTGATTTTGTTGACGAAATAATGACTAAAAAGGCTTAACTAAACATGTTGAAAAACCAGATTCCCTTCAGCCTAGAGAATGAAATATCTAAAATCAAAATCTCTGTCCCACTCATTGAATTAGTCACTCAAAATGTATATATAGGTCAAATTTTGAAGGCTTTGAACATAGCAGATGTTCATGACACAGTCAACTTAAATGATGACACCCGGAACTAGTTTTTGGACCAAAAATTGAAGGGAAATTTCAAGAAGGAACCACCCCTCCATTTTACATCAGTTTAAACATTCATGACAATATCTTGCACAATGCCAAGCTTGATTCAGAAGCATTACACAACCTTATGCCCAATGTTATAATGGAAAGATTAGGCTTAGAGGTAACTAGACCCTACAAATATTTATATTCCTTTCATTCAAGTAGGGTGAGATGCCTGGGCCTAATAAAGGATTGGTGTGTTGACTTAGCCCAAATACTAGCCAAGAGTTTAGTGATGGACATTGTAGTGGCTGATATACCCCCAAAATATGGCATGCTCCTTTCAAGGTCATGGGGTGCTAAGTTACAAGGCACAATGCAAATGGATATGACTTATGCCAGCATCCCTGTCTTCATTCAACCTAGAAGACTCTATAGGGAAACCCACATGAAATATATGGTGAGTAACCAAGATAGACCATAGAAATCTCCTCTTTACTCGATACACACTGACCTTGACTCTTTTATTATTTTCAATGATGACAGTCATAAAGAGCAAGAACTAATCAGTCAAAAAACATCAAATGCTATGATCACTTCACTTTCAAACATACCCACAGCCATTGATGAAGAGGAAAACAGAGAAGAAATTAAAAAATAGTCTACTGATTTAGAAATTCACAGCAAACAGATTAGAGGTCTTGAGGTCCCATACAGTCATATAAATGACGCGGATCATGAAATTCAGGAAGTAAAACCTCAAAACATTGGAAAACTTGAGGAACAAAGGTCAGAAAAATATAGTGTAGACCCTTGTATAGAACAGAATGATAAAAAAGACAAAGAAGACAACAAGGAAATAAATCTCAAATATGAAAATAGTCTTCTTTGGAACATGAATTTTGATAAGTCTTGCACTAAAAATGATGCAGGAGCAGGCATATGGTTGCACAACACTGAAAATAATCATGCTGAGGGACATTCCTTTAAATTAAACTTTCAATGTACCAACAACATAGCTGAGTATGGAGCTCTCCTTTTAGGCCTGCTTTTATTGAAAAAATTAGAGGCCAAAAGGATAAAAGTTCATGGGGATGCTGAGTTGATTATTAGGCAAGTAAATGGGGAATATAGTGCTAAACATCCCAGAATTAGAGCCTATAGATATGATGCCATGGATTTGTTAAGAAATTTTGATGAATTCCAACTTATCTTTGTCCCAAGAAACCAAAATTTCCTTGCCAATGGTTTAGCCTTTACTGCTAGAACCTGTCTTACACCTTATGAAACCAAGCAATGCACCACCCAAGTCAAATTTAGACCAGCTGTCCTAGACAATGAAAGATATTGGCAAGTTTTTGAGGGAGATAAACAAATAGAAGACTTCTTACAGTCCAAAAATGAATTTGAGACATAAAACTCAGATTCAGATTATGATAAAGACTGTCTTGTTGAAGAAAATCCACTTGCTGAACAAGAAAATTCTCCCAAGATTGCTAAAATAAATCTGCTAACCTATGAACCAAATCATAAAATAGAGAATAGCAGAGATTTAGGAAAAAAAGACTTAGAAGTGCTACAATCTAAACACCAAAGCTTGCCAAAGGGACTGGTCCCTTTGGAAGAACTATTTGACTTGAATGATGTGGCCAAGAAGCCAAAACTGGAACCCATAGAATCTAAAGTGGAAGAATGCAACATAGGAAATGAGGAAAAGCCCAAAATAATCAAAATATATAAAACACTACCTGCTCACATTAAACTGAAATACATTGAGCTCTTTAAGGAATTTTCTGATGTTTTTGCATGGAGCTATGAAGATCTGAAATCTTATGATATATAAATAATTCAGCATAAGATACCCCTCAAAGAAAACCAGAAACCTTTTAAACATAAATTACGCAGAATCAACCCTGTTCAATTACCTCTGGTAGAGAAAGAAATAAGGAAAATGTATGAAGCTGGGATTATTGTTCCTGTTAGATACTCAGAATGGGTGTCTAATCTTGTATCGGTTAGGAAGAAAACATGAGAGATAAGGCTTTGTATTGATTTTAGGAACTTAAACAAAGCCTCACTAAAGGATAACTATCCTTTGCCCAAAATGGATCACATTTTACAAAAGGTAGTTGGTTCCAAAAGAATTTCTTTGCTAGATGGCTTCTCAGGTTACAATCAAATTTTGGTACATGCTGATGATCAACTTAAAACAGCCTTTACCACACCCTGGGGTACTTTCATGATTTTGAAAATGCCTTTTGGTTTGATGAATGCTGGTGCCACATTTCAGAGAGCCATGGATATTTCATTTTTGGAAGAAATAGGTTACTTCATTATAATTTTCCTTGATGATATAACTATTTATTCTAAAACAGACGAAGAACACCTAATACATTTGAGAAAAGTCTTTGAAAAATGCAGAAAATTTGGACTCTCCTTAAACCCAAAGAAAACATTGTTTGGTCTCCAAGAAGGTAAGATTCTTGGGCACATCATATCAGAAGAAGGGATAAGGATAGACCCAAAAAGGATTGATGGCATATTGAAAATCAGTCATCCCAGAAACATCAAGGAACTTCAATCCTTCATTGGAAAGATCAATTTCTTGAGAAGTTTCATACCCAATCAAGCTGAACTCCTTAGAAACATAACAAATATGCTTAAAAAGGAAGAAGGAGTTAAATGGACCTCAGAAGAAAAGAAGTCATTTGAACTGGTAAAACAAGCACTCACCAAAACACCAGTTCTTATCAGTCCTGATTTTTCAAAATATTTCTTTATCTTTTCATTTGCATCAGAGCACACAGTAGTTGTTGTCCTATTACAGAAAAATTTGAATGGACAAGAGCAGCCCATTGCATTTTTCTGCAAGGCATTAAGAGATGCACCTCTGAAGTACAACATAATGGGAAAAAAAGCCTTTTCTTTAGTCAAAGCCTTAAAAGACTTCAGAGTTTACATTATACATTCCCACATTATAGCATTTGTGCCTCATTCAGTAGTGAAAAACATATTGACCCAAGATCCAGATGGCAAAAGAGGAAAGTGGATTGCTGTAATTTTAGAGTATGACTTGGAAATCAAGCCCACTAAGCTCATAAAGGGTCAAGGAATAGGAAAACTTATGGCTGAATCTAACTTCTAAGCTCTTGATATAAACATGTTTAATACATTAGATGAACAGGAGGAGTGTTTAACTCCAATTATTGAAGATCATTTTCTAAATTCATCTTGGTATGCTGAAATTTTGTATGTTTTACTCAATCTAAATGTTCCTCCTGGTTTGTCTAAAACAAAGGCAATATTTTTAAAGTTAAAAGCTGTAAATTACTTCATTTTGAATAAATGTTTATATTGGAAAAATGCTAGTGGATTATTGCTTAAATGTTTTCCTGAGAATGATGCAGATAAGATTAAGCACGAGTTTCATGAAGGAGAATGTGGAGGCCACCTCTAATGGAAATCAACTGCCAACAAAATCCTTAGAGCTGGTTATTCCTGGCCCACTCTCTTTCAATATGTCCATAAGATGATTAGTTCCTGTTACAAATTCCAAATCTTTGAAGGCAAGAGAAAACGACTTCCCTTACCTCTGCAACCAATCACTGTTGAAGCTCCTTTTCAGCAGTGGGGTCTAGAATTCATTGGGGAAATCCATCCTCCCTCATCTTCCCAACATAGATGGATCCTCATAGCAATAGAATATTTTACCAAGTGGATAGAAGCCATCCCATCTAGGAATGCCACAGACTTAGTCATCATTTCATTCCTTGAAAACCATATATTATCTAGATTTGGCTGTCCTAGAAAGATCATAACTGATAATTCTGTTGCATTTGGATCTAAAAAGATGGTATAATTCTTTCATAAGTATCAGATCATATTGGGTCATTCCACAACTTATTACTCTCAAGGTAATGGGCTTGCAGAATCATCAAATAAAATTCTGGTAAACATTATCAATAAGTTGCTAGAAGATAACAAGAAATCATGGCACAATAAACTAGTACATGCTTTATGGGCAGAAAGGGTAACCATTAAAAAATCCATTGGAATGTCTCCCTACCAGCTAGTTTATGGAACTGATGCAATATTTCCAACCATTTTAGGAGTGCCAGTTATGAAGATGATCCAAGAGGCACAGTCTAAAAATGATGATGTAACAAGAAGGATAAACCAGACTATACATTTACAACAAACTAGAGAGGAAGTATACATCAGAGCACAACAATTACAGGAAAACATCAAGAAGTTGTTTGACAAAAGAACCAAGGCAAGTGATTTCAAAATTGGTGATAAATTTTTGAAATGGGATTCAAGAAGAGAAGATAAGGGCAAACATGGAAAATTTGATAACTTATGGCAAGGCCCTTATCTCATTCAATCTGCTATTGGAAACAATGCATTTTTTCTACAAGAATTGGATGGAGCTGCATATTTTGGAGGTCCTATTAATGGCAAGGTCCTCAAACATTTTTTCTATTGACTGATATTTTATTTTCAATACTTTTATCCATTGTATATAACACTATTTTTTTTTTCAATTTGAAGAAAGAGAAAAGACAAAAACAATAGAAAAAGAAAAAGAGGGCAGAAATAAAACAAGAAAGGTACAACCCCATACCAAGAGAAAATAAGTTCTGAAAGTGTGCGAACTTAAATGCCACTACCAAAAACAACCCTACTATTTTAGTCATACAGCCTAACCATGACTAAAATAGATTTCAATTTTTATGCTGATAGGTTAGTGAAGAAGATTTGCCAAACTGCTAAATCTTGGCTTATCAAATAGGATAGAAAAATAGTGGTTCAAACAAACTCAAAATCTGAACCAAAACAAAGAAAAGATCAGCTCAAAAAGATCAAAATTAGAGCTGCAAAAAGAATGAAGGATGTTTTAAAATTTTCAGATCTTAAGCCTTCATAATTATGTTTTAAATTTCTGAAAAATAAGTTCTGTGTGCATCTTGTTTTCATGCCATGGACCCGCAGCAAATCATACAGCCTAACCCTGGTTTGGCTGTGTTTGAATTTCTGTTTTAGAAGATAGAGAATAAAATCTGCCACAGTCTAAATCCTGGCAGAGAGTAGCTTAGGTAGAAATTTTATGAGTTCAATAGCCTAATCTAAACTCATGGAAGAAATAAGGGTAGACTTAGACTGGTTTTTCCTATTTTTAAAAGAATAAAATGTTGATGTTGAAGGTCTGCAAGTCCAAATGCACCTGCTGAAGAAAAAATGTTAGGAAGTAGGTTGTGTAGGTAGTTGTTTGGGAAATAACTTTGTTTGATGTAAACACTGATCATCTTTCAAAACTTCATGGTCAAAGGAGAAGTTTTTATGGATAAAGGCACAGGTCTACATCCCAAAGATCAAATTCTAAATATTCTTGACACCTCCAAGGAGCCGCCATCCCCAAGTGGAGCCACTGTCAGCCATCAGTAAATTTTTTAATGAGCAAATGATTGCTAAAAATAATTCTTAAGCCTTCAAGAGATTGTTTTCATGAAAAATTTCTCATCCTTGAAGTCTTCATGTGCTATTTGAACTTTTCTAGTAATATTCACTGTTGTTTCATTATGAATAAACCAAGTTAAAACTGCTGCCCCCTGCAAGATTGTTCCCTAAATAACCTCCCCTTTCATCATTTCATTCACTCATTTTGACCCTTTTTTATCCTCCATCTACCTCTGAAAAATCCCCTTTTTCCCTTCATTTTTCCCTTCAAAACTTATAAATTTCCTATATCAGTTTTGAAACCCCCCTTTTCCCTCCTATCGGAACCCCTAAAAAGCCAAAAAAAAAAAAAAATCCAACATCTTAGGCTAAAAACCCATTCTGCAAACAAACAGGTCCTAAGCGTTTTTTCAGCTTAGCCCTCAGCCTTCGCTCCTCATAAAATCTCAGTGCTATAACCATTTTCTTTAAGGAATAAGCTCCTTCAACACCGCTCCTGGTCACTCATCTCTCCATATGCCCCAGTTTCGCACTCGGTGCTAAGCCCTCTCCTTCCTCCCCGATCCCTTTTTATTTTATATTTTATTTTCATTATTTGAAAAGCCCGATGTTCACCTTGGACTGTTCATCTAAACAGATCAACGACCATCGTGCCCCTTTCTCCTATCCCCCTTCCGTCCAAATCCTATAATTTACTCACCCTTGTGAGTGAATCCTATCCGTCGATCCATTTGATCTAATGGTCCGCATTAAACCCGATAACCCAAATTCTACAGGGCCTACCTTCCACCACATGAAGCACCTGTCTAATCACGTGCTGCCACCTGTATTCCATTATCCCTCCCGTCGCGCAACTTATTCATCGCATTCCACCTGCATCGTCGGATCTCCTCTCCCTCATCCGACGACATATATTCCATATCGCAAAATTTTTATGCCCAAGGTTTAACGCTTAAAAATTTTGCGATAGCAGTGGTATCGAAAAATACAGGTGTCGACTCATGTATGGAATCACATTGCCTTTGGGAAAAACCACTTACTGCCTTTTAGTTGTGCGATAACCACTCATAGTATTGCGAAAATCGCTTTCACCCAATACACGCAAAATACTCTTTTGAACTGGTTTTCTCGCCTGATTTTTGTTCATAAGCCCCCTCCGCCGCTGCAAAGCCTTTTCCCTTCACTGCTCCTCACCCTCATCAACCTCTGACGCAGTTATCCCCATTCTTGCAGGCTTTTATAATATGGTTTATGTTTTATATTGCAAGTTTCATGGAAAATGGGCTGCAGAGCCATCCCACAGTCATGATAAGGTGACCAAGGGCCAAGGATGACGATCCTCAGGCCAATATTCACGTAGAAAAGGGAATCCACAGGGTTCAAAATCATGGTTCGACCCGTGCCTCATGAGCATTGGTTATACCATGAAACCCTTGACACACCCATGCACCTGCCAACAAATAGAAACACAGTGAGCATCTATCAATTGAAGGATCAGAGCATAATCAAATGATTAAAAGTGTTAAACACAGATAAAGTAGATAGGCACAGTCATCAAAATTCGAAATATGGTCTAAAAAGGCTTAATGCTAAATAGAGAGCCTAATCAGGCATAAACACAATATTAAATTAAATCAGTGTTTTAAAGGAAGTGAAAGAAGAAAAAACAATGAAGGACACCTTAGTTCCACCTCAGAGGGGATAATTGAATCCCCAACTACTCAAATGCCACCTGCAGATCTATTTTTGCAAAAGAATGCACAATGAATGCACAGTCAGACATCTTTTGCCAAAAACAACTCAGAATTTATGATAAGCCTAATATAGCCTCCAAAGTCAACAATAATAACTAAGGTTGATGAAATCCAATGTAAAAACATTAAAACAGAGATGAGCACTCGAAATCTTCTCCCTTAGGCCTCCCAAAGGTCAAGTAACCATTACTCTGTATTAATTGAACTAATGAACCCTTCTTGCACTCCACCTCCTCATTCTTCTATAAATACTTCTGTAGAAGATAGTTTAGAGGTTGGTATCTGGATATTTGTTGCATGTAAATACCTTTCGAAGCTACTGTAGCTATGTTGTAATTGAATACACATAAGCTGAGATGAGAAGTTTGAAGTTGTAGAGACCCACTGGACTTGAAGATTGTAACTGGTTTGAACATCAAATACAAATAGCTGATTTATGGGATCTTGGTCTACGTCAATGGTGATGTGTTTCTCACTGTAAATTATTATTTTCTTTTTGTTTCCATTATGTCCACTTTTATCTGATAAAGAACAAAAAATATAGATTAGGATTTACTTCTGAAGTACCCTAAATCTCACTGAAAATCTTTACCCTTTATGTTTTCTGCTGATTGTTTATTTAAAGATGATTCAATAGAGTATAACCAGTGAAGTTTTGGTTAGCCCATGTTTCATAAGTACAACTTGAGATATTGTTTCTAAATGTTCTAGATAAGTTTTCTAGTTAAATATTGAACTAGGGAAGTCTATGGTTAGCCCTGTCCTCTGGTTTCTTCTCCAACAGTTGCTTTGAAAAGTTCCCTAAGAGTATGTCAAAAGCAGGATAGGTTCAAAGTCCTTACCTTATATTAGGTTATTCTTTGTTTATCTTAAATTTTGTCTTGAAAACTCTGCTAATTAAAGTTGAACTAGGGAGGTCTATGGTTAGCCCTGTCCTCTATTTTCTTCTCCAACAGTTGCTTTGAAAAGTTCCCTTAAGAATATGCTGAAATTAGGCTAAGTTAAAAGTCTTTACCTGATCTTAAGCTATTCTGTGTTTCTAAATTTTTTCTTTTGAAAGTACATCAAAAGAAGGCTAGTTTCAAAGTACTTACCTGATCTTAGATTACTTTGTGTCTTTGCTTAAGCACATGCCAAAAGCAGGATAGTTTAAAAGTACTTACTTGATCTTAGGTTGTCCTTTGTTTCTTCATCTGTTTGATTTCCCTCACTCCATTTCTTATTGTTTCATTCCATAATATCAACTTAAAGAGATCCTTTGACATAGATGACTTGCCCCATGGACCACTCTTGAACCTTGTTGTTTCAATTAAACCCTCTTATGACTCCGTAGCCCAATGGATTGATGTTGCTCCTTGCCTATCTTATTAGCTGAACCATTCCTTCACCTATTCACATCTTCACCCTTCATAAAGACTTCCTTCATCTTCATTATATCCTTGCCCAACCAAAAAAAACAACAACCCTTGTTCTTCATAACTAGCCTAAAATCACACTTCAAGCCTTAAAGATCATATCTTTAAAAAACATACATAGAGAGATCCCTATCTGAATCTAGGATGGCTAGGTCCTTAGATTCCAAAGCGGTTTTGATGTAGGCTCTGCAGCGTTTGTACTTGCTATTC
This sequence comes from Pinus albicaulis, assembly GCA_034641835.2. NCBI lineage: Eukaryota > Viridiplantae > Streptophyta > Pinopsida > Pinales > Pinaceae > Pinus > Pinus albicaulis. Next base: position 1,639,596,820 of record CM076579.1, on the reverse strand, counting down.
TTGCAAACTATGGAGACACCAATAGATTTGATGAATTCCAAATCAAATTCCTGCAAAATGACAATCCATTTTGAATATTTTTCCTCCAGAAATTGACATGATAATATGTAAGTCATGCGATTGCAATCCTAAACTATTGTTGTTTTTCAGAGCAGGATATAATGACAAAATATTTGGACAGCTTGAACAGCTGCCAAGGCAAGCTTTTCTACGTACGAGTACTTAACTTCCGTATCATTGAGATTACAACTCAAATAATATATCGGATGTTCAGTTCCATCTTCTACTTGGACCAAAACCATGGTGATGGTTGGTTCAGCCGCAGTGATATATAGGAAATAATCATTTTGATAATTAGGAGGATACATTAATGACGCTTGGACAAGATGGTCCTTGACAACATCAAAATAAGCTTGCGCAACTTGGTCCCAATGGAAGGGAACTCCTTTTTTCAATAATCGAGTAAATCATTTAGCCATTTCGGCATAGTTTGGAATGAACCTTCTCAGGAAGTTGGCCTTTCCTTGAAGTTTATGTATTTGAAGTAAGTTTGATGGTGCAGGAAAATCAAGAATGGCCTGTACCTTCAGTGGGTCTATTCGAATTCCTTCTTTTGAGACTACAAATCCAAGCAATCGACTAGAACCAAATCAAAACACACATTTGTGCGGATTGAGGCGTATCTTGTAGTGTCGGCAGTGTAAGAAAATGGCTCTCAAATGCATCGGGTGATCAATATGATTTCGTGAATGCACTAGTAAATCATCTAGATATGGTTGAACAATGTGCTTGATGTCGTTGAAAGCATAATCCATTGCTCTCTGAAAATTTATCCCATCATTCTTTAAACCAGAGGGAAGTTTCCCATATGCGAATGTGCCCCAGGGATAGATGAATGTTGTCTTATGTTGGTCATCTAGGCAGATATTTATTTGATTGTAGCTGGAAAATCCATCCATGAACGAAAATATTTCGCATCTAGCACAATCGTCAATAATTTGGTCGATAAAGGGAGTAGGATAGTTGTCTTTTGGACAAGCCTGATTGACATCCCGATAATCAATGCACACTCTAATGGTTCCTTGTTTTTTCATAACAGGAACGATATTGGAAACCCACTTAGTTAGTGGAACAGGGTAAATGAAACCAGCATGCAAAAGTTTTTCAACTTCTACTTTGATGGCAGCGGCTTTCTTCGGATGAACAGGACGAAGCCTTTGATGCATTGGTTTGACATCAAGATACATATTAATAGTGTTTTCAACTATACTAGTATCTATGCCTAGCATTTCCTCGTAAGACCAAGTGAATACATCATGAAATTCACGAAAGAGAGAGTGATATGAATCAAGTTGTGATGGAGAACAAGATACACCGACATGAATATTTTCAACAACGCTAGGTTTAGTCAAAATATCGATAGAAATCATTTCTTCAATATTTGATAAATTTCGCTCAGATTCAATTGCATTAATCGGAATATAATTCGAAAATAAATTTTGAATGGATGGGTGATATAGTTCACTAAGATTATTTTCTTCATAATTTGGAAGATGGGAACGATGATGATAATCTTCCCATGGTTCTCCTTCTGCCATCATAGCTTCCAAAATATTTTCATCTGTCAAAAATTTTGAGGAAAATGGATCAGATGGAGTACCAAAATCTAATGAACGATCAACCCAAACACTCGACGACATTGATTTCGGATTTGTCGCCCAAGCCCAATATATTGATTGCTATTGTAGCTCAATAGGGCTGAGTGGTAAAACATCATCTAACATATAAATATCAGAATCAACCGTACTCTTCCTTAAGCTAGATAGAGTGGAAGAGATCATGTAGCAGGTCTCTATGCTTGAAACTTTTGCCGACATCGCTGGCGACGGTAATGCAAAGGTTCCCATAAGAGTAGAATCCTTTAAGAGCCCTACACCAATGTTCTGAATTTCTAGTTGGGGTAAGTGAATATACGAAATGCTTCCAGTTATCTGCGAAGCAGAGGCAAAGAAGGATAATTGATTTATGACTGTGATTGTACCTTTATGAGGAAAGGAAACCATTATAAAGTATGTAGAAACAATGACAGTCATCAGATATACCCATGGTCTTCTGAGTAAAATATTATAGTCAAGGGGTCCATCAACAACCTCAACATCAATACTTATTGTTTTTCTCCCTAATTCAACTTGCAGGTTATTGATAATACCACAAGGTTTATATGTTCTTCCATCAAAAGCCTTCAACATCGTTGATGATTGCGATAATCACGGCGAGCCAAGTGACTTCCAACAGTTTAGAGACATAATACACGTAGATGCTCCCTCATCAATAATAGTGCAATGACCAAGGTGATTGAGAACATATACTTGGATGGAGAATGCCAATTGTGCTAGTAATTGCGGCACATAGCCTGTATGATTAAAGACGACAATATTAGAATCGGTCGGATCAATTCCACCAATGGCCGACAATAAAGCCTGCTTCTGGGAGGGAAAATTTTGTAATACCTCAAGAGTGAACATAGCTGAAGGGGATTGAGCCAAGTATTCAACTATATGATAAGTTTGTGCAGCTCTTGCTCGAGGATTATATGTCGATTTATGAATTACTCCCTTTGGTGGCTTAATCGTCAATTCAGGAATAACAGGAGGTGGTACCGATTCATTAGATGGATTTGTTGTCAAGGTAGTAGGTTGATCAATAGCCGGACTACTGTTACACTAAAATTTGTCACCATGACATTTTAGTACTCCCTTAGAAGTCTACAACATCAAAGTTCCTAAAGTCAAGCCTTGAAATTAAGAGAAAATCTCATAAAAGTATTAAAAACACTTGTACCGCACTTTCTCTTAACATTGCCTATGGTGCTGCAATTTTTTGCTCTAAATCATGCGGAGCTAAATGCACTTTTTATTCATTAAAGGTGCAGACACCTGTAAAAGGTAAAACAAAGGCTGAAAATAAAATTTAGAAGCCCAATAGTCAAATCTAGAAGCTTCTAGAAACAGTTATCCAGTCGAAGGTTCACTCTATCATGTATGTTCATTCCTCCATTATGGGAGCCTACCCCTTGATTTATGGAGCCCAATCCCTTCAAAAGATAATTCTATCCCTTCTTAATGGGAACCATAACCTCCTCTCTTTTCCTATAAATTGAAGTCATAGTGCAGCTTCAAAGGTTAGAGTTAGTGAGTTATACTTGAAGAATTTTTCAGGAGAAATGTTTTTAAAACTCAAACTCTCATAGCTAACCATTATATGGTAATGATTATACACCCATGTGCTTTTAGCTGAGAGAGTTCAAAGCTCGTCAGAGTAAAGGAAACACCTATTTCGGACCCCAGGAAGGCCTATATGACATCAAGGCGGATGCGGTTGTAAGGCTCTTCTTTATTTAAGTTAATACGAATGAATATTGTTTTCTCAATGGGTTATTTAATTAATTATCTCATTTCTTGAATTCCTTGATCATCTTGATAGATGTTTGAATCATGAATTGATTTATTATACAAGTGCTTTTAATCTTTTCTTGTGTTTGTGATTGCAGATCTTTGACAACGACTTTCTTCAAGCCACTAGAAAGAATATCAGTGCTGAACTACAAGTAGGTTTCTAAAACCATGTTATAATTAATTCCATGTCAAACAATATCTAGAGAAAATAGTTTTTATTTGTTCGTTTGTTGCTATTTGTCCGTAGGACACTTGGGAGGTCTGTCTTGTCTGCAAGAACGACTTATCTGTCCAACAAAATGGAAACTCCACTGGGGAATGGATCTTGAACTTTGATTTCTTACTTTTGACTGGTGAATTAATTTTTTCTGATTTTGATTGATTTATACTGGCTTGGGTAGTTTATCCCTGTAGAATCCCTGAGAAATGATTTAGAATTTTTTATTTTTTCTTTAGTTTTCTTGTGTCTGCTCTTTTCTTTTATAGACAGTGCGGGACCGCACTGGTTTGCACTGAATCTTGCGGACCTTGTGAAAATTTTTGGAAAATATTAAAATCCTCTTTTCTGGATTAGTTTGTTAGATTCTCAGTGAATACCCAAACTTATATCTTCTGTCAGAAAGCTTTGGTTAAGAGTTTATTTTAGCATTTTTAGTTTTGAATGATTTTCTAAAAGATTTGCATGTTATAATGATTTTTTCTTTGTCTTTATCCCGCTCAAAGATTAGAAACCTTGGTATACCTTTAGATCATTGGTATTTCCTTGCTTTCTTGCTGAGTCTGACATCATAGCAGAAATTGTTTTATGAGATTAGATCCCATTTTTCTCATTTTCAAATCTTTAAAAAACATTTTGTTGATAAGTTTCGAATTTCACTTAAAAAACCAAAATTGGATTTTTTTGAGTTCTTACTGATCCAAGCAAAGAATTTCTTAGTTAGATAACAAGCTAAGCAAGACATCCTCAAAATATTTGAAGTTTTAATTCATATTTATCCTTTATAATTTTTAGATCTCAAAATTAGTGTTTTTAGCTTTGAGTGTTATTTTTAGAAATTGTAGTGTTCTTTTGAAGAAAAAATTGGTTTGTAGTTTCGATCTTGAATAAAAGGGATTTCTTATTGAGAAATAGATCATTTTGAGTTCTCATTGAAATTAGATTTCTTTTCATTTATTCTTGTTTGAAGGAAAGATTTGTTTTTAAAAGATTGCATTTCTCAACTCTTCCTTTAGATAGAACTCATCGAAAGAACAAGAATTGTTTCTCATAATAGATGCATTTTTAGTGTGTTTTGAGTCGGGTCACTGAATATCATCAGTTTCACTTTCACACCTATTGTCCTAAGAAACAACCTTTTAAAATCAATGCTTAAATTAAAATCAATCTAGTAATTTTTATATTTCTAGGGCTCTTTTCACCAATATAGCTTAGGCTAGTATCTTGGAGTAGGGAGTAATTAAATCTCCAAGACAATTAAAACAAACAAGTAGTTGATCTTGCAGTAGAAAAAAATCCAATAATCGCTTTTATGCTCTAGGAAGCTCCTCTTAAAGGATTTAAGCACGAGGTCATATCTGAACCAGTGGGATAATCAATTCTATCTCATTGGGAAAGATAGTAGATCTGCGTGTATTAACAACGGTAAACCTCGGATAGACCACTGTCGAGAAGCCTGGGGTCACTTTTCGGTATACCTTGGATTATGTCAAGGAGCCTTTAAGGGGATTGAGCTTTGTTACTCTGCCCTTGCGCATATGTTGGATCGTAGACTGTTCCCCCAGGTATGTTAGTTCCTGTTGGTAACCATAGTAACCATAATCTTTACGGTTTTTTCCTAAGGTGACGGTGGAGGAAATATCCCACTGTACCTCGAGCAGATGTCAACTAGACTCACTTGGAATCTCCGGAGGGTTATCTTCACTCGAGATGGTTTAAGTGGAGAAACTTGCACCGGTCTGTTTCATTAAGCAAGTTTTTGGGGTAACTATTCCAACCGCCCTTTCTACATTAAAATACTACAACGTTGGATTTCATCACCAACTAGTGTTTTTAGTGCGGGAAGTCACTGTTTGTGTGTGGTTTGATCTCCTATATTTTTAGGCATGTGATTCATTTGTTTTTTTCCTTAGCGACTCTAGGAGTTTTCATTAAAATTTTCTTTGATTGCGTGTGATTAATAATTTTTAATCATGGTTGAATTGCCAAGACAATCGCGTAGACTCCAGGGGAAGCCCCTTGAGTATACACCAAGACAACTTGAAGGGATGCGAGCTCTAGTATCACCTAGTGACAGTAGAATTAGATCAACAGAAATAGGAGAATCATATGTAGTTATTCATCCTGATTATCAATCACAAACAACAGAGCATATTCAAGAGCCAATTTCAATTTCCGAAGTTACTGGTAGTATTTCTCCTTCCAGTGAATTAGCTGAAGAACCGGAAATTTCTGAGCCTGACCCTGAAACTGCTGTATTGGAACCATCTTCAAGATTTGTTACTCTGACTTCTAGTGATCCTGGTTCACCTAGGGTAAGACATCGCATTATTGAAAATCTTCCTTTTGACCTCATATCTATTGAAGAACTTGTTGGTCCAGACGAAGATGTAACTCTTCCCGAAACCCAAGAAACTTTGAATCTTAGGGAGTGTGAATCAATATTCTACAGTCCTTTTAGAATTGACACTTGGTATTTATCATTGATAGATTTTTTAGAAAACCCGGGTCTTAGTTATTCACCACCCCAAATTACTTTTCATCCTACACCAAGAGGTTATTATCCTTCATCAACTATGTCAGGTGAGTCATCTATGTTTTCCAAATCTCTGGAAACATTTTTATACGGTGGTCCTTCTGTTCCTTCAGGGTACTAGTCACTCTCTGGTACTTTCTCAGGAGCAACTCCTCAACCAACTGAACAAGTGTTATCATCTGGTACAAATGGAACTAAAACTGAAACGTTGAAAGCGGAGCAAATTTTTATGATGTCTGGTAATATTCCAAATCCTCAACCTCAAGGTATTCAATTACCGCCTGGGGGACAATCTCAAGGTAGTCAATTACCGCCTAGGGGGCAACCTCAAGGTAGTCAGTTACCGCCTGGAGGGAAACCTCAAGGTAATTTTTTACCAGGACAAACTGTAGGATAATATTATTTACCTGGAGAACAACCTCAAGGACAGTACATACCTCAAGGTTATCAACCTCAAGGATAGTACATACCCCAAGGTCAACCCTAGACTCATTATATTCCTCAAGGTCCTTATCAACCCCAGATTTAGTACATGCCTCAAGGCTATCAACCTCAAGGTCAGTATGCAACTCAAAGTTTCCAACCTCCTTCTGGTCAACCATTATTACAAGGAGTTGGAAATTTACCAGTTAACTATCAACCCTACGTTCAACCAGGTTATGGTCCTCCATATGCACAACCTTCTACAAGTCAATACCACGGCATGAACATGGTGTGGAATCCATCTCAAATTCATTAGACTATGCAACCTAATGTGCAGTTACCTAATCAACCTGGAAAACCTATATTTTCTGGTCCAACCCAGCAACTTGTCCAGCCTATTGTTCAAGTCCCTGCACCTGGTTCTGTTCAGCGGCCTAGGCCTAGTACACCTCAGACTATGCCTTAGAATGTTGCAGCTACTGCAACTTCTGTTCAACCTACAACACATGTTTCTGGAGTATCTGCAGCTTCAGTTTCTTCTATCCCTACATCAATGCAAATTCCTCAAGCCTCTGTGCCACAGTCAGGACCTACAATTGAGACTATGGTCTAGATGCCTACAAGACAAGCTGGTACTAGTACGATTGTCTCTAGTCAACTACAGTTTACTTATCAACCATACCAGGGACAATATCAACTTGGATAGGCTACACAAAATCCAGTATATCAGTATCAGCCGTACCTTGGGTATACTTATCAAGTACCTCAACAACCCCAGTATGGTCCGGTTAATCCTGGTTACCCAGGAGGTTTCAAGATTCCAAATGTGCATCCAATTCTAGGGTATCCTGGATATCCTCCTCTGGGCACTGGTTTGATCACACAAGGTTATCAAGACCCTAGCCATTGGTTACCTGTTGTGTAACCAGCTCCAAAAATAGAAGAAAAGAGATATCAACGCCTTAGAAATAAGCCTTACGACCTCCGGTCGTACATATTAATTGATTTCTTGGGATGATGCAAATAGACAAAAATGCACAACTTCTATATGTAGGAGTCCATGGGGCCACAATATAATCCTAGTGGGGCCACAATGTAATCCTAGCCGACCTAACAATAATAATGTAAGGGCACAATAATAACAATATGGGGATTATAGGGGTACAATAATAACAATAAGGGGGGCTACACTAACATAATAAGGGGCTACACTATTAATATAGGGACTTAACATGCCCCTCTCCTTCAAACAAGTGTTTTCCTCAACGCTTGATTATTTCTTGATGCTTCTGTATAAAATTCTCATCCTCCCATGTGAAATATTTTACAGGAAAGTTCTTCCACTTCCTGAGATACTCTGAAATTGATCATAATTGTCAAGTTCTTTCTTCTATGACTACTTCATAACTTCTTTCAATTTGATGTTGATCTTCCGTTGTTTCATTAGATTCTGCACCAAAGTTGGGTTATCCTTTGAGAGTTGGAGAACTTGTTGTTGATGATCGATGTGATCTTCCATTAATTTATCATCCATATTTGCTATTATTTGATCCTTCAAACCATCCAAATTAGCGTCCATTTCTGCTTTTAAACCATCTATTTCATCTTCAATTGCTCTTCGTAAGATTGAAACTTGTTGCACTTGGTACCGTAATTTTGATATCTCATACTGCAACTCTTCCTCTTCATGCGTCATAGTATATCTTTTTGAGGGATTAATGGGTATTGAATTATTTTTTGGAGGCATTATAGAACCCAATACTCATAAAAATTCTAAAATATTCCCTTGGAATCAATTCAAATTGACTCTTCAAACAAGACTTATGCAATTCGGAAAAATACACACCTTTTTCTTGCTTTTGAGGAGCTTGATATTGAAATTGGATTATCTCTGCGATTGTAGCACTTAAATATTTGAATTTAGGTACCAATGTAGCCCTCTAAATTATATTTCGAATGCCATAGGTCTGACCTAATTTGGATTCTCCAAGACAAATTTGTGTCCAATCTCCCACAATGACCTAATTCTGGACTGGTTCAGTAGAATGAACTTGTAGGACTTGCCACGTGTCACTGTTTCATAATTTTTCTCTAAAATTGATAGCCAAGAAACTACAGTTTGTGCAGTTGTGACCAATTTTTACAGCACTCCAATCCGATGCCCAGAGAGAGAGTTATTGAAATTTTCCCATGATCACCTCTTTGAGATGAAATTCAGGAGCCTGAAAAAAACTACCTTCCACAGATCATATCTCCCAAAATGTTGCGAACCAAGCTCTGAATTTTTTTGAAAAATTTCCTCAGGATGTCAGCTTCGCACCATACAAATTTCAGATTCTGAACCTTTGTAGAAAAACATTTATAGCGCAAATGCCACGATGACCTGTTTAGGAGCCTGAAAAAATACCTAACTTCCACAGATCATATCTCTGAAAATATTGCAGATAAAGACCAAAAGCTGCGAAATTTATGAAAATATTTCTCGAGTTTATTCGCACTTTAAAATTTCGACTTAGAAACTTTGTAGAAAAAGTTGTAGCGAAAATTCACTGCCATTTTTGTTTGGAGCAGCAAAACCCTAGAATCCAAAGCTCCGATACCAAATGTTATGAAACCGGCTCCAAAAATAGAAGAAAAGAGATATCAATGCCTTATAAATAAGCCACTTCGAGGGGGAAACCTCCAATACATTACATAAATGAACAATTCTTGGATGATACAAATGAACAAAACCTCCTTCTATATATAGGAGTCCATGGGGCCACAATATAATTCTAGTGGGGCCACAATGTAATCCTAGCCGACCTAACAATAATAATGTAAGGGCACAATAATAACAATATGGGGGTTACAGGGGTACAATAATAACAATAAGGGGGTCTACACTAACATAATAAGGGGCTATACTATTAATATAAGGACTTAACATTACCATTCATAGCAACTTTAGATTTACCGGATCTATCGCGCCTTACGAACGATCCCATTTTTTATCTTCCATATTGGTTGTTGATGCCTAACAAGTTGCCCAGTGATATTCCGAAGTTTGAAGGTAAGTCAGGAGAGGACCCATCTAATCACGTTATGACTTATCACTTCTAGTGTGCATCCAATTCACTAATCGATGATTCAATTCGATTGTGTCTTTTTCAGAGAACTCTCATTGGTCTAGTCGCAAATGGTACATTGAGTTACCACGTTCTTTTTAATAATTTTAATGCACTAGCTACTACTTAACCCATTTTTAGTTGCCTCGTCGATACGAAAATGGCACATAGTTGTTGACTTCAAATCAGCTTCACGTCTACGTACATATCTAATCACATTCATGAATGGAGACGTAGAAAGCGTTTTAGTGAAAGTCTTTTATTCCGGATCAAATTTTGGTCGAATGGTTTATTAAATCGTTATTGCCCAAAATTATTGAAGATGTGGACAAAGGAGGATTGTTACAGAAGAGCAAGTCATTGCTCGTGCTCGCACTTGACCTGTATATACTCAAATGCACTTTTTGTATGATAAAATCCCGATTTACCAAGACCTGGTCAATTAACTACAGCTCCTTCTATCTCTCATGTCGCTGATGGTGTAATTAGTTATGTTAGCACTGGTAAAAGTAAGAAGAAGTCCTCCAAGACCACTTCTCCTATTATCACTTTACCCAATTCACCCAAAGGAGATTATTCCCTAGAAGCTTCCACCAATATTCATGTTATAGAGTCATCTACAACCAAATCTAAAACTAGTGGTAAGAAGAAATGTAAGAATAAAAAGAAAAAATATTCAAAAGATAAAAACGAGCATTAACTCAACCAATCGATGAAAAATGTAAACCTCAATTGTCCTTGTCTAATCTATGATGAGGATCATTTTACAAAAGAGTGCCCGCCGCATAGAGCCGTGTATCAAAAATTGCTAAGGGTTCACCTATACCTACTGTCTTGAAGGATCCCTTTCCCGCTCAAGATAGTAACATGGTTGGATCTTCCTCCAATACACTTGAGAATGTCTTGATGATTGCGATGCGATCGCAAGATTATGGTTGTAAAAATACTAGTAAAGAAGTAGAAACATCCAATTCTATAGCAACTACATCTCCCTCAGTTTCTGTTCCATTACAGATCGAGAAACAAAATCCTGACTTAGTGATTAAACCACCTGCAAAAGGTGTACTTCGTAAATCAACTTTCAATCCACATGCGAGAGCTGCTCAGAATTACAATATTTTTGAAGATTTGGCAATTTCCTTCAAAGAATGTTGGCTTTGGAAGTATTGCAACTGTGCTCAAATTCTCCAAAGAAAATTAATTTTGTCAGCCTTAGGAGCCATAGATCTCTAGGATTAGAACCTCATGATCTTCGATTTAGAGAATTTTATACCCTACGTACCCCATCAAATGGCTTTTCAGAATCTGGTAATAGTAAAAAACAAACGTATCTTTCATACTATTGTTGATGAAGGGGCTTCTACGTGTATTATTTCATTAAAATGTTAGGAATCACTTGGTTCTCTGACCATTAACCAATCACCAACTATTCTCAAAGCTTTCTTTGATTTAAGAGGTTTTCTACCGTATGGTATCTTACAAGATCTACCAATAGAGGTCAAAGGAAAATGGTTAATCTAGATGTGGAAGTGGTTGATGCCCCTTCCGGACTACAACCTTTCCTAGGGTCGCAGCTTAGTCTTATGCCATGACCGCTATCGTATCATCAATATTTCATCTCATCATGTTTCCTCATAAAGGAAAGATCGTTAAAATAGACTGGGCTCTCATATTATTCATCCGACCCAAATTTCATCGATAAGATCCAACATATCGGAAAAATCCGACTATCCCTTATAAGGATGTCGTAGTAGTTTTTCTAAAGATTCGACTTTACTGGGAACGTTTTCCCTGCCTGCTCCCAACGTACAACCTCCTATTGTTAATATCAATATGATTACATCAAGTACTATTTCCTTTGATGATCCTTGGATAGTACCTTTAGAATCAGAATTAGACTCTTTTGATGGCCCGATGCCTTTGAGTCCTTTTGAGTTAGCATATGAGAATGTACAATCATTTTCTGATACTCCTTCAACTGAGTCTGATCCAGTGAATGTGATCAATCAAGAGTAATTTTCAATATATAGCTTAGCTTTGATGCCAATTCCGAATCATGCTCAACAAGTATTCAATACTGATGAACATATTCATGAATTATTGTCAGTAGATGAGTTACCATGGGAAGATCTTCATCATAGGTCTTCGTTTTTACCTGATCTCGATCATTTTGAGAATGATTTTTCCTCCATTTTTACCATCGATTATGTCAAAGACCCTCGTAATCCTTCACATTTCGATTCTCGAATTGAATGTAGAAAATATTTGCTAACGGTTCCTCTTTGACATTTCAAGAAACTGAATTGTTGAAAACATTCATATAGGTGCTTCGTGTACGACTGATGAAATCCAAGCATATAAAGCCCTATTTCAGGAATTTCTTGAAGAATAAATGCCAGGAATATGAAGAAATGTTAGGAATCAATCCGTTGATTTTTTTTCATGAAATTAAGACATACCGGGATGCTAAACCCGTTAGACAGAGATTACGTCAGATACATCCGATAAAAGTTGCCACTATTAACGCCGAATTTGAAAAATTACTTCGTGCAGGTTTTATTTATCTGATCCTGTTAACGGAGTGGGTATCTAATATTGTTTCGGTCAATTAAAAACAAGGAACAATACAAGTATGTATCGATTATAGGGATATAAATCGAACTTGTCTAAAAGAAAATTATCCAACCCCTTACATCGATCAAATTAGTGACGATTGTGCTGGAAGTGAAATGTTCTCGTTCATGGATGGATTTTTTGGTTACAATCAAATCAACCTACTCCCTACAGATCAACCTAAAATAGCTTTCATTTTTCCATGGGGAACTTTTTCTTATCGCAAACTTCCTTTTGGCCTTAAGAATGCTGGCGCCACTTTTCAAAGGGTTATGTCTTATGGATTTCACGACATTAAGCACATTGTGCAGCCCTACCTTCGATGATTTTTCCTCGTCATATTCTTCACGCAAAGGGAGATCATATATTTCTATTTACGAGCCATTTTTATACGTATGTAGGCATTATAAGATTCATCTCGAATCCTCACAAATGTGTTTTCTCGTGCATAACCGACAATTATTGGGATTTATTGTCTCAAAGGCAGGCATTCATGTTGATCCGTCGAAGGTTGAGGCAATCATCAATTTACCTCCTCCTTCTACTCTTTGCCAACTCCAAAGTTTGCAAGGGAAAGAAATTTTTTTACGTCGATTCATTCCTAACTATGCTGAGTTAACGAAAGGTTTCACTAGGTTGTTGAAACAAAATATTCCTTTCTTTTGGGATGAGGTCGCTGATAGATCTTTTGATTCTCTGAAACACACATTGACCCATGCACTGTTACTACATCCTCCCAACTACAACCAAGATTACTTTTTGTACTGCCGTCTCCGATTCCACGATAGGGATGGTTTTAGTTCAGAAGATGAATTCCAGGTGAACATGTGATTTACTATCTTAGCTCTAAATTTGCATCCAACCGAGATCAAATATTCACATGTGGAGAAATCGGCCTTGGCCGTTGTTCAAGTTGTCCAACGTTGGCCATTACATAATCGTTACGCAAAAACAACAAGATAACTGACAGAACCCTATGATGTATATCTTGACCAAACAATTGCTAGGGGGCAAATACTCCAAATGGATTGTTATCCCACAGAGTTTGATTTGGAATTTGAAAAGTCCAAATCAAGGAAATCATTGATATTTGATGAACTTCTATGTGATTTCCCATGTACTAATATAGAAACTATGGCGGAACAACCAATAGCGGACGAATCCTTGTTTCTTATTAGTACCATTGATCCTTGGTATGGATATATCATTGGTTATCTTCACACCCAATATTTTCAGCCCGAAATTTCACGATCACAACGACGTAAAATCCATTTCAAGTCTCAAAAATATCATATTGTTCACAACACACTATACCGTCGCGGTGCAGACTCAGTTTTTCAATGTTGTTTAACCCATGAAGAAGCCGAAAAGGTTTTAAATGACTGTCACTCTAGAGCATGTGGTGGTCATATGGCTGGGTATTCCACAACCCAAAAGATATTGCACGCAGGTTATTTCTAGCCATCCTTATTTAAAGATTGTATTTATGCGGTCTGAAAATGTCATAATTGTCAAATATTCGATCGAAAAATGCATACACCACCTGCTCCTCTTCACCTTATAATTGTTGTTGGTCCTTTTGCAAAATGGGGCATTGACTTCATTACATGTAACCCTCACTCAGCTAGGGGGCATGGGTATATTATTCAGCAGATTATTTTACCAAATGGGCCGAGGCGATGCCTAAATTTGTGACAGATGGAAAATGCAGCTACTTTCGTGTTCAATCATGTGATTTCTTTCTGTACCCCAAGCAATACCACGATCACGGTGAGCCATTTTCAAAATATCATGATGACCGAGTTAATCTCATGCATTTGGCCTATACCATGACAAATTTCTAAGCATCATAATATCCGTAGGCTAATGGTTTAGTTGAAGCAATTAATAAAGTCTTAGTCACCATGATTAAACAAATCATTGGAATTCATAAGTTGAATTGGCATACCATGCTCGTTTTCAAAGATTCTCTTGGGTATATCCAACTCAAAGAAAACATCGATGTGCTCTTAACCCTTTTTCAACTAGTTTATGGTTTAGAAGCCAGATACCCATTTAATGTGAGATACCGTTTTCACTCCAACTAGCCATAGAGTTACTACCACCACTTCAAGAGGAGAAACGTTTTTTATACTTGGCTCAATTAGATGAGAATTAGCGCATCGCCGCATTAGCTACCGAGACCCGTGTGAAAAGAATGAAAGCTCGCATGATAGAAGTGTTACCCCTCATAATTTTTTCAAAAGGAGACCTAGTTTTGATTTATGATCAAGCCAACGATAAACTAGGGGTCGGGAAATTCCAACACATGTGGCATGGTCCTTATATTTTCGGTTTGTCACTTGCAAAGGGGCCTATGAATTGATTGATTTTGATTCGGGTCTCTTTAGGTAAACCCGTAAAATGGACTTTATTCCAAGAGATATTACGCTTGATTTTTTTTAGGAGATCTTCTCGTATATTAGTTACTTTCTAGCCGGTCCGTGCTAGAAAATTAAATATTGGCGTAGAAATGCAACACATAAAATATGCGGAAAATACAAGCACACAAAACACATAAAAACCGTAGAGACACAACATATACGTGATTCACCCAAATTTTTGGGCTACGTCCACCCCGAACAAACAAGCCCTTCCTTTCTATTATCTAGAAAAAATGAAGAGGAAAACCCACAAATGTATCCGCTCGTAATATCCTTCAAGCCTTCTCAGCCTCCTATCTCTGCTTCTCAAATACTATAGAATACACATACATTACACTACTGCACATAATACCCTCATAAAAGCAAGGTTGCCTTCTAGGGAAAAAACCCTAAACTAAACATAACTTCTAACGTGATCATCCGCCTAATGAACGGTCGAGATTGACTAGAAATTACTATACTTTTACAAGGCAATTTTACATCTATTTGGTTTGGGGCACGCCCCCAAAAACCCCCGCTCTGGGGGACCGCCGGCCCCCGGACCCCCCAGCGTCGTCCCCCGAACCTCGTGGGGAAAATTTCCGCGCAAGGGGGTACAATTTTCCTGGGGTATACATCTAGCTAAAACAAGGATCTCTGAATCAGGAAGAAAATCAAGCTCCACAACCAACAGTGTGGTATAGATTAGAAATGTGTGCCTAGCTTAAGTGTGATTTTACTACTATTCCTGCTTATCTGGATTAGATATCGTAGATGTTGACGTCCTTTCAAAGATATATTGGTTTTGCTGATGGCACTTGTAGTAGTATTACGTAATATCTTCCGCAGCCTTGGGTGATTTATTCACCGACCGATGAGTTAGTATCTATGCATGGGGTAAGCTCTCGCCAAACAACTTAATAATATTGCCGAATATAGTGCGCCTATTGAATTATTTTCTAATCCATTTCATTTGGAATTCGTGAGTTTGATCGTTGCTAGGGATTCTAAACTTGTTGTATTGCAGTTAAACCGAGTATATGCCATTAGAAACTCAATATTATTAAGATTATTTTTAAGGGTTTGTCTCTTGGAACGAGAGTTCGATTATATTGAGTATCAACACATTCCAAGAAATTTAAACACATTAGCAAATGCAATAGATTCTAGTGTTATAAACATACATTTTAAATAATAAAGTAATAAATCAACATTCGATAACATGATTTAACAGGTGACTGGAAATAATATTATATCATAGTATAGATGTAGTGTTCAAAAAATAGTACATCGTCTTCAATCATAGGTTCAAAACGCTTTATGATCGGAAAAAAGTGATACAAAAAATGAGTCTATACAGTCAAGCATCCACTATCTAAGTGGTAATGATCATGATAATACACTATCGTCAACGTGCCACTCTACTCAAAAATCTCCCGAATGGTCCAGGAACACCAATGACGTATCTCCGTAAACGGAGTGGAATGTCATCTATGGTGGTCTCAAATATGTCCATAGTTATCCGCTCTCCAAATGGTGTTCCAAAATCAGATCTCTCGCCGTGTGATCCCGTGGCTTTGGTACTATCGCGCTTGCATCCCTTTACTCTTCACAAAGGGGCAGAGGCTGGTCGACATGGACCCACATATCCGCATTTGAAATTTTTGTTATTAGTTTTGACGATTTAAACAAAATAAACGTTAAAAATTAGAACATGTCAAAGACATTTCCTTACCCGACTCATCCCATTGAGCCCCGGAGGAAGTGGCATATCTCGCCACACAATCCATGCCCGCATAAGGAAAATCCTCTATCACAAAAATTTGGTGTTCTAACCAACGAAAATAAGTCGAGGGAAATCAAACAATCTCCCCACCCTCACTATGACGGGCCATCAAAGCAACCCATCGAACCATCTGAGTCTCTCGAGGTATAATAGCATCAACAAGAATATGTTGCAAGGGTAACAGAGGAATCCTCTCTAAAGCAAAGGTAACCATGATAGATCCATATCCAAAGTTGTTTAACTTCCCGTTTTTTTCTCTAGTTAGTTGGCCTTTGACATTAGCCAACACTGCCTTGCACCAGTTGAATATGGTGCCTTGGAGACACCCATCGCAATACGCATCCGAGATCCAAGTAGGCTAAGCATGCAAAGCCGCACTTCCGCACAACTTGGTAACAAGAAATGCAATCACTTTTAACTCGGGATGGATGACAGCTTTTAGTATCAACCGTTTGTCTCTCAGATTTCATCATTACAAAACCTAATCGGCAGTTGGGGCAATAGATCACACTGCCTAGCCCCAAATAGAGAAAGTGGTTCGCCTTTCTTAGATAAACCAAATAAAAAATATATGTCCTCCACTCCTCACCCTGCCGATACCTAATCACGAAACAAGGTCCCGAACGTCCCACTTTTTTACCAACCAAGTGAGAAGATCTACTTGAGCTCTCATGCCACCGATAGCCCAAAATTTGAATAGCTCAAGATGCTCTTAAAACTTTCAAAGTAGGTTGATGAATCATTTCTACTTCATCTACCTCCTCATGTTCCCGTTCTCACCAAATGAGCATTGTAAATATCCTACAATGAGTAAAATGAAGGATTATAATCATTTTAAAACAAACATTTTGGGTAATCTGGGAGGAAATTGTGTTTTTAAATTCGTTATGGTGCCCTCGCACTTTACGCTCAGAGGCAGTGCGTAGCTCTGCACGAGCTCTATGTTAAAAGTGTGGGGCCCCGACATTTTCCTTTGTGAGAAAATGTCAGGGTCCGCAGGTACCTAGTGTCCTACTTGCAGACCCATGAGGGCAGATTTTTGAACCAATTATCCTCCCAAAAATGAAATTTAGACCCTAATTTAATAAAATGAATGGATGAAAAGCAAGGAAAAGAGGATGTGGATTACTTGGAGCAGATGGTTTTCGGACAACCCGGCCGGTTTGTCCTAATCTTCTCCTGCGTTTTTTGCCAAAAGCTCTAAAATTTTCACTCCAAACTCAAATGGTAAAAATGAACTTGAAAAACTCCTTTTTATAAGTATTTTCGAATAAATGAAATTTAAATTTGTTTATTTTTCACGTTAAAAAGATGGTTTTCAAAATGTTTTTATTATTGAAACAAGTATGCTTAATTTTTTGAGTTTTCTGTGTAGAATACCAGATTTTTCAAGCAAAATGATCATTTTTGACGAAGAGCATACTTTTATCACTTTTCTGCTCTTTAAAATTTATGAAAAACTAAAACCATGGAGTCCTCTTTTAAGCTCTTTTGAGACTCTCTAAAAATGAAAAAATTTCCGAGTACTTGACTATTCGAACTTGTTAAAGAAAATGAACGGTCGTCCCTTCAGTATAAGTTTACCCCTTTTCCTGATCGAAATGGACTATTTGCAAAAAAGGTATACGTTGATTAATCATGGTCAATAGAGTTCCTTGCATTATTTTATCCTTTTCAGGCCTCGAGAGACTAAAATTACGAAAAATTACACCCATGGAGTTTTCGTCGACCCTAAAAATGAAAAACACCGAGTTTCTCCTATACTGGACTCATTAAGATTTAACAGTAAAGGACCTGTCGATTAAAAATAGGAACATACCACTCCTTCTTAGGTTTTTATTTTAAACTAAGTTGGACTCATCTAAAGGATGAGCTTATAAGCAAGAAAATTTTACCCTCCTCAAGCTTGTCAAAAAATAAAGAGGTACTTGCTAGAAATGGTGGGGGAAAAGAGAGAAAACAGATTCATTTGTTACACTTTTATTTGTAAAAGAATTACACCACTCTTGAACACGAGCACTTTTTGTCACATTTTCACTGGGTTGGGAAACTTTTTCCTATCGCTTAATCAAACCATATTGAAGGTCTTCAACCGGTTTCGTGTATTAGCTTAGGCACTTGTCAACAAACCATCTCTGCGTTGTCGCTAGTGTTCAAGAGATAGTCAAAAAGCCCATTCATCTGCAAAAATTTGTCTCCATTCGTGTTGACCATCCCTGAGTCAGTCCTTACAAAAAATCTCTTCAAAACTTGATCTATGGTTTCCTGTTGTGAGCTTGCTTATGACGGATCACTTTCTATCGACGACAGCTCATCATCTAGGAAGTTGATCTAGTATCCGTCAGTACCTTGGAATCTACATGCCTTAATGGCAGATTTCTTGCCTTCGATGACATGTTGCATCATTGAACGTCTATTGAACGATTCCATGAAATTTTTGACTTCAGATCACTTATTCACATTTCATGGATTGTACTGAGTAATTTGAGAGCCATTGTCATTATTGGTGGTTTCTCTCACACTTGTTAATAGTTCACATCATTGACTGGTAATCAAGTGGTTTCTACCATGTTCGACTTCAACACATTTAATCACATGGATAGAATCGTACTAGTTCTAGCAAAAATCAAGACCTTGGATCTAGTTTCAAAGATCTCAAGCCATGGTGAGTTTTATTATTCATTATGCAAGAGGACTATTCATTACGTATGGATGCGCCATGTCGTGTCTACACTATTGATGTACTATTAAAATCATTTCAGACGTAACAAGTTTAGTTAGTTTTTGATCTCGAGATGGGAATTCCTACCAAAGATGATATATATATATATATATATATATATATATATATATATATATATATATATATATATATATATATATATATATATATATATATATATATATGTTTTTCATTGAATGTTTTTGACGCGTTTTCAACCGGTGTCCATAGGCTAACTTCTGAAATGATAAAGGTTACCATCACTCTTCGAATACCTCTCGACTTGGCACTTTAGGGGGGAATTTGTTAAACCAAATTTTTTCACCATGACATTTTAGTACTCCTCAGGGAAGTCTAAAAACATCAAAGTTCCTAAAGTCAAGCCTTGAAATTAAATTTACAAAAGTCTTAAAACACTAGACCGCACTTTCTCTTAACATTGCTCGCGGTGCCGCACTTTTTGCTCTAAATCATGCGAAGCTAAATGCACTTTTTATTCATTAAAGGTGTGGACCCCCCGTAGTGCTGCAAAAAGGTGGAAAATAACATTTAGAAGCCCAACAACAACTGAAGTCAGAAATAGTTATCCGTCAATAAGTCACTTATCATCTATGTTCATTCCTCCATTATGTGAGCCTACCTGATTTATGGAGCCCAATCCCTTCAAAAGAGAATTCTATCCCTTCTTAAGGGGAACCATAACTCTCTCTTTTCCATAAATTAAAGCCATAGTGCAACAAAGGTTAGAGTTAGTGAGTTAGACTGAATAATTTGAGGAGAAATGTTGTTAAAACTCACTCCTCATAGCTAATCATTATATGGAAATGATTACACACCCATGTGCTTAGTCGAGAGAGTGCAAGGATTATCGTGAGTAAAGGAAACACTTGTTCGACCCTAGGAAGGCCTGATATTATCAAGGCGTATACATGGTTGTAAGGTTCTTCTTTTTATTTAAGTTAATACGAATGAATATTGTTTTCAATGGGTTATTTAATTAATTATCTCATTTCCTTGAATTCCTTTCGATCATCTCGACGTATGTTTGATTCATGAATTGATTTATTATACAAGTGCTTTTGATATTTTCTTGTGTTTTTGATTGCAGATCCTTGACGATGAATTTATTCAAGCCAATCGGAAAGAAGATCGCTAGAATACAAGTAGTTTCTAAAACCTACAGAATAGAATCTACGCTCAAACAATATCTAGAGAAAATAGTTTTTTATTTTTTCCAAGCTTGTTGCTAGATGTCCATAGGACACTTGGAACTGCCTTGTCCGCAAGAACAACTTATCCTCGTCCAAAAAATACCATAGTCTTTATTCATATTGACACCAAAAATATCTTCAGGAAGGTTTTGTAGTGATAACATTAACACTGGGAACTAGGAGTTGATCCAGGCAACCAAAATTTAGTCCTGATTGGGAATGGGCCTATCAACACAAATTGATGCACAAAGAGAAGTCTTGATGATTTTGAGACTCCAACACCTAGAGGAAACCCTAACAAAATGTTCCTCGTTATAGATTATGCATGGATAAGGAGGTTTCCAAGGTGGTCCGTATCGATTGGATCGTGATATCGCTCAGCAGTTAGTAGTTTGCTTTTTCTTTTGATTTCCCATTTTTCTTACTTCCCGTTAGATGATCACTTTTGCCTATGTCAAATGACATCGCATTAATTTCGGAAGTAGGAGAAGGATCATGCAAGAGGGTGGTGTGTGCTTGGCAAAGGCCTATCAATCCGCCTCCCCACATGAGAGTCCTTTATTTGAGGAGGAACATTAAAATTAGATCGCTGCCAAGCATTTGGTATTTTTTAACAGAGCGCTTTAATGTGAGTATAAATCAAGTCTAAATATTGGGCATCGAAATATAATTTTCTTCTATGAGGACACCACCTTAGACACATCCTCAATTATATATGGTAACAGGACTTAATGAACCATTCAAGAAAGGAGTTGATCGGAACAAATGTCTTAACCATTCTTCGACGCTGATGCTACTCATGAATATGATCGAAATGAGTAAAGCAATTATTTTGTTTGAAGTTGGTCAAGAGTTCCGCTCCGCTTTTAGCATATCCATCAAGAATCGAAATTACATAAAAAGACAGCCTAAGGCAGTTGAAATTATCAAAAATAAGCTCTAGGTAATTCAATACCATTTGGTCATTGACTATGGAGCATCTTCATTGAAAAATACATAATCGAATAGAATCAACATTAGGTAATTCAAGGAACACCTTATAAATGATAAGTCATAACATGAGTTGATGGATCTTCTCCAGGGTTTCCCCATTGAATTTAGGAATATCAGAGGGTAATTTATGAGGTATCACTCGCCACCAAGGAGCATAATTGATAGATCATCGTTAACTCGTTTAAATTGGTAAATTTGGAAGGTCGCAATAAAAAGGAAATCGCTATTAAGGTCAAGTTGAGCATAGCCAGGGTAAGATGGAATTTCTTGGGCAACAGTCTTTGAGCACTAGCATATGGAATTTGTTGTCATAACCCAGATAACATGTATAGCAAACACGATTTCAGAGTTCTCAGTTGACTAAAACTGATATGCGATACTTGTTGGAATGAAGTTTGAGGAATTTGCGCTCGTGGACATAAGGGGTCCGTCCACCAATATTATAACCAAATTAGTGTAAAGTTGGATCTACTTGATATGTATAAACTAAATATGTTTGTGACATCCATAAAAATGGAGGTAGACCACTTTTGTGAATAAATGATCCGTGATACAAATTTGTTGTAAATTAACCAAAGGATTTGAGTCTATTGACCCAACATTTGATGATATTGAGTCAAAGAAATTTCTCGATAAGGTTGATGTACAATATTTTGATTCTCAGAATCGGTATATGTATTAACAATTGGTATTGAAGTGGGTGTAAGAGGTTGAACTGCTGATACTTAATGTACAACCGCTTGTGGTTGGATAGTAGAGTGGGCTGCTATTGATAAACATTCATGTCAATAATAGCTTGACCAAAAATGTGTGACTGAGTATCGCCTTATTGGGTGAAACAAAGGTTCCCCCCCAACATAAGTGAAGATAATAAGACGCTAAAATATTATACTCCCTTAATGTCAGAGTCCACTGATATGGTACTTAAAGGAATTGACCCATAAGGATATGACTTGATATTGCTCTGATTTATGTGTGTAATGTCATGATTCAAGATCACTATAGGGACTACTTTACTAAAAACACCAAATGATGACATTGGTAAATACCATGGCCTTGAATATTGATCGCAGAAAGTGCTACATAATGATTTGTAGTCTCTGTTAGATTCTAAGGGCCACCATGCATTTAGTGACTTTGGTGTGAGGTTTTTAAACATAGACTTGTAGTAGCTAGGGTTGAGTCGGGCGTAATTGAAATGCTGCCACTCCAACCAAGATGTTGGTTCGCATGGTTGTAAAGTGACCAAATGTGTACTCTCCGAGATCAATGGGATTGAATGGAAATGGGATCGAAAAAAAGAAGATGGAAACGATTGAGGAAAATACCGGTACATAAAGGTCTCCCAAAATTGGGTTAATTTAAAGGTGTATCAAAGGAGGGATTTCTTCAATTGCAATTAAACCAGGAGGGAAGAACTTCACCGCCAGCCCGGCAAAAATATATTTCGTGCGTTGACTATGTGATATAGGAGATTCAATGGCTACAGAACTTTTTGGGATGACCAAGATAGGAACAAATTCCGGTTGTTCAGGACTCAGATTTTCTGGAAAAGAAGAGACAGGATCTGGATCATTTTGTGATTGAAAAACGCCGGGTCCAGGAGGCATGGTATCAATGATTGAATGGATCGCGGGATCATCGTTATCTCAGGAAGACTGCTTCTGACAATGCGAATGAATCCGGGATGTGGAAAACAATTTGAGCTTGCCCGTTTAAATTATGATGTTTTGCCAGGTATGAATTGTATTTGATTCACATCAGATTTCTCGCCATCGTGTAAATACCGTGGTAAATGTGGTTTTAAAGCCAATTCACGCCAACGATCGGGGTAGGATTTTTTCTTCCACGATTATCATTTATTTTAACCAAAAAACAAAATAACAAAGAGGGTAATGCTAGTAAAATGGTTTACCGCTGAAAAATCATAGAACTCGAGAATACTTCCCAGCTTAACCAAGAAGTACGAAGGTAATTCTCCCCTAAATGTTGTGTTTGGTGTATCACAATTTAGGTGGTTGACTCCTAGCTCACTATGATGGATAAGACTCTAAAATTTTTCCTCCCAAATATACCCTAAGGTACCGTGGAGGCCCAAGTCCATATTAGCGCTATCTGATGCGAAACCGCATAGTGAGAGCACCCATTTATACTTATTGTACTGTAACACCGGCCGATATACCCGAGAGTACGTGGACGAGCTATGATATACTTACGTACGTGGAGTGAGGTATCACACTCGGAATGTATTGCAGAAAAGTTAATGATAGCTGCTATGTTTTATGATGCCGGAACACGTCTCTAGCCTAGACCTCTAAATGTTATCATTAATGTTCCAAAGCGTTGTTAAGTAAATTGAGATTTATTTTATGTTGAACTTGCTTAACAGTTTGCCTTTCAGGTTCACCACGATGATGTATATGAAATTCCTAAAATGAAAGCTAATAATGATAAACAAAATTTCACTTTCAAATTTTTCAATGAAGGACCTAGCTGTTAAGGGAAGAGAGCAAGTAATTTGAGAGAAACAAAATCAATGAATCTCAAACTAAATGCAGATTTCCTAATGTTCCTTTTGCAAAAACACACAATCCTACATGCAAATGCAAGTTTTTGTTTTTAGTTTCCTTAATGTTATGAATGAAGAAAGAAAACTAGGTGCACTAAATCAATAATCGAAATGCTTTTTACTTTAGAGAAACGAAGAATACAAACAAGAATTTCTCTTTTGAAGGAAAAATGAAGATTTCAACAACAATTTCTCCTATCAAGGAAATGAAGACTTTATGACAATTTCCTATTTCGAAAGAAAACGATTCTTAATGTGACCATAAAAATTACTTTGAAATCAACTTGTCAATGATAATGAAAAACTTTTTAAAACAACATTGAACAAATTTTCAGTCAAAGGAGAAGAAATATATAGAGCTACTGGTCAAATAGAGCATTAAACTTTTCAAAACAAGTCAACAAACAGAACTGAAGCACAATACAAAGTCAGATTCAAGGGGATTTGTTCTTTTCAGGAGCCAACGTAGTCTCCAAAGGGAGACAGTGCTCTGCAACACAGGCTGACAAGGGAGACAATGCTCTGCAAAGCACTGTGCCCTGACCAAGGGTGCGTTGAGCGTAGTAAACAAAGAAAAAGCTACCTTTTGGCTCACCAACTTTGAAAATTGAACTCTGAAAATGTCTAATCTTTATGTGGAATAACTACTGGGTGGATTTAGAAAGCAGATCAGAAACTAAAACACCAAGAGTCAAGAGAAATTCTCCCCAGTGGAGTCGCTAGTTTGTTGGGCCATAATTGTAATCTACGGATAAACTACGCTTCCCTAGACCGGTGTCTAGTCTAGAAGAACAAGTGAAAGACTGCACTATAATTTTTCCTAACTCAGAACAGATATACAGAGAGGATTGGATGCTTACTTGTTTCAGTCGCTTCAAAATGGCTCCTTTTGTTGCTTCCACTACAACGTCAACTTCAAGCAGTTTCAAATAGCTGAATGCTTCCTGCAAGAAAGAGCATTGAAACAACAGAAGATACAATAATCTAGATATCTATTCAAGTTAATTAGCCAAATCATTTAAGCATAAACTACATTCATCAACAAAGATTTTACAACATGGAAAATCAAATTAAATAAGGATGCATGTATGGAAAAACAAGAAGTACTGTTTATTGATGACAGAAGGAGATGTTACAACCTAGTGACTGATTCATCGTGACCTTCCAGCAGAGTTCCTTAGTCTCATCACAGCATAAGTCTCTCCACCAGCAGCTCCAAAAATCAAACTCTCTATTGAAAATTCTCCAGCATTTCTCTACTCAAAATATTCCTCCTTGAACACTTAGCTTTGTGTTCAATTTATAGATGGAATGTAGGTTGTTTTGTAATAATTTCATTCCAAATGTAGGCAAGTAATTTGAGAGAAACAAAATCAATGAATCTCAAACTAAATGCAGATTTCCTAATGTTCCTTTGGCAAAAAACACACAATCCTACATGCAAATGCAAT
Source organism: Pinus albicaulis (assembly GCA_034641835.2). NCBI lineage: Eukaryota > Viridiplantae > Streptophyta > Pinopsida > Pinales > Pinaceae > Pinus > Pinus albicaulis. The sequence goes on along the minus strand of CM076579.1, from coordinate 1,639,571,335 downwards.
TTTTTCTTTTTAGTTTCCTTAATGTTATGAATGAAGAAAGAAAACTAGGTGCACTAAATCAATAATCGAAATTCTTTTTACTTTAGAGAAACGAAGAATACAAACAACAATTTCTCTTTTGAAGGAAAAATGAAGATTTCAACAACAATTTCTCCTATCAAGGAAATGAAGACTTTATGAAAATTTCCTATTTCGAAAGCAAACGATTCTTAATGTGACCATAAAAATTACTTTGAAATCAACTTGTCAATGATAATGAAAAACTTTTTAAAACAACATTGAACAAATTTTCAGTCAAAGGAGAAGAAATATATAGAGCTACTAGTCAAATAGAGCATTAAACTTTTCATAACAAGTCAACAAACAGAACTGAAGCACAATACAAAGTCAGATTCAAGGGGATTTGTTCCTTTCAGGAGCCAACGTAGTCTCCAAAGGGAGACAGTGCTCTGCAACACAGGCTGACAAGGACGACAATGCTCTGCAAAGCACTGTGCCCTGACCAAGAGTGCATTGAGCGTAGTAAACAAAGAAAAAGCTACCTTTTGGCTCACTAACTTTGAAAATTGAACTCTGAAAATGTCTAATCTTTATGTGGAATAACTACTGGGTGGATTTAGAAAGCAGATCAGAGACTAAAACACCAAGAGTCAAGAGAAATTCTCCCCAGTGGAGTCGCTAGTTTGTTGGGCCATAATTGTAATCTACGAATAAACTACGCTTCCCTAGACCGGTGTCTAGTCTAGAAGAACAGGTGAAAGACTGCACTATAATTTTTCCTAACTCAGAACAGATATACAGAGAGGATTGGATGCTTACTTGTTTCAGTCGCTTCAAAATGGCTCCTTTTGTCGCTTCCACTACAGCCTCAACTTCAAGCAGTTTCAAATAGCTAAATGCTTCCTGCAAGAAAGAGCATTGAAACAACAGAAGATACAATAATCTAGATATCTATTCAAGCTAATTAGCCAAATCATTTAAGCATAAACTACATTCATCAACAAAGATTTTACAACATGGAAAATCAAATTAAATAAGGATGCATGTAGGGAAAAACAAGAAGTATTGTTTATTGAAGACAGAAGGAGATGTTACAACCTAGTGACTGATTCATCGTGACCTTCCAGCAGAGTTCGTTAGTCTCATCACAGCATAAGTCTCTCCACCAGCAGCTCCAAAAATCAAACTCTCTATTGAAAATTCTCCAGCATTTCTTTACTCAAAATATTCCTCCTTGAACACTTAGCTTTGTGTTCAATTTATAGATGGAATGTAGGTTGTTTTGCAATAATTTCATTCCAAAAGTAGGAAAGACATGTTTTCCAGTCATGTATATGTCAATGGACACTTGGATCTGAAGCATGACACATGTGAACCCTTCTAGAAGACACTGACCAAGTGGAGTTTCTGGAACAATGAGAATTTCTCTCCCAATATGACCAACACAGCTTTGAATGTCGGGAAGTGCTTTGTAGAGAAGCCCAGAATGGGGCTACCTGCATATGCAATGCACTTAGGCCATTTAGAGCCTGCGTTGGTGAGCTCCCACATGTTTAATAATAAGCTTCAAACCATGGAAAAGCCCTTCTTTGATGAAAATATTGTTTGATTCATGAATGTTTCCTGTCTTAGAGCATATAGCAACTGAGATGATAGGGAATGATAGACCCTTTGATCATTGGTCCTAAAGATGCTGCCCAGTTAACCAGGTCATTGGGAATGGTGCCCAAATTTACCTATAATAGATCTAGTAATACTCAATGGGCAACCAGATCAAAGGAAACTTGAACTTCAATCCTAGAGGTACTTAGCATTCTCTTGAATTCTCGTCTCAACTTGGCAGCCCATCCTGGTTCTGCCCGAACCCACAATGTTGTCTTCTCTTCATTAGTATCTAATACAGAAGTGTCCTCAGACACATAATTTTATTGATAATGGAAAAGAAATTACATAAAAAATTTCAAGAGTTTACAAACGTAAACTTCCACTAATTTGCAATTAGGAAAAAAACCTATTTATTAGCTACATGTCCTAACTTAATTTAGCTATGGACCACTTGATAAAACAACAAGTGTCCATTTACAATAAATTTTCTTCTATCCAATATACTAACTTTCTTCCTATTTTAGAGCCTAAGATATGACTCTATTCTAGAGTCCTACCTTTTCTAACAATATTCAATTTCTAAGAGTCTCTAATGTTTATTAAATATTCTAATTTAATAAATATTTTATCCTAACTTTACATTATAATATTTAGATAATCTAACATTCCCCCTATGATCCAAAGGTACATTATAACATATACCAATTTCATCCCTAAACTTAGTAAATTTTATTCTGCCAAGAGGTTTGGTGAAGATATCGGAGGTCTGATCTTCTAAAGGACAATAAATCGGCTTGATGACATCCTTTGCAATGAGTGATCTGATATGATGATACTGTTGGGTATGTGTTATATTCTTTCCACGACTAACATGGTATGGGTAGTCCGCGCCCATGGTTTTGTGCATGGTTTTGCACATGGTTTGGGGTAAGATGGTTTTCGGCCCCTAGTATTTTTGTAGATCCGGTCAAGGAAACTACGGTTATGTTCTAATCTAGGGTTAATGGATTAGGGTTCATGTATGCTTCGGCATGTATATATATGTGTTGTAACACCAAAATGAATATAATGAAAAATCAAGTTGGTCGTCCCGATTTGGGATCCAGGGGAAACTCTCTGTGTTTATTTGTTTTATGTTTTATGCTCTCGCTATTAGTTTATTTTCTGTTATAATATTCGTGTGTAGATAATTTTTGTTCAGGGTTAAAACATACATTTGGTATCAGAGTTGTTTCGGCTTGAAGGGGACGCATTTTCTACTGAGTTTTTTTTTCTTGGGCCTAAGGTAGACCCTATTCAGTGGGAGATCTGCAAGATTGATTCTTGTGGTGAAAGAAGATCGCGAGCGGCAGAAAGATAGGGATCGAGAAATTTAATGGTCAGAGTTTTGAGTTGTTGAAGCTCAAGATGGATGATCTGCTGGTGGATAAATATCAGTGGATCGTGGTAGATCCAGGTACTAAACCAACAACAATGTCAGATGAAGACTGGAAGAAGCTGGATCGGAAGGCAAAGAGCACAATATGATTGTGTGTCTCAGATTCAATATTGTTGAATGTATCTGGGGAAGCTACGACAAAGAATTTGTGGGAAAAACTTGGGAATTTTTACCAATCTAAGTCTCTGGTGAATAAGTTGTTCCTGCGGAAAACGCTGTATAACCTAAGGATGAAGGATGGAGACTCAGTGATAGAGAATCTGAACACCTTCAATACTGTGGTAAGTCAGTTGTCATCTATTGATATTAAAATCTCAGATGAAGATAATTGCATCAGTTTGTTGTGTTCTCTACCAGATTCGTGGGAAATTCTGGTTATTGCAATAGGTAGCAATATAACTACCTTGAATTTTGATGACATTGTCTCAGCCTTGCTGTCGGAGGAAATGAGACGGAGAAATATGGAGGGTCAGAATGGAGATGCCTTATCTGTACGAGGTAGGTCCTAGAACAGAAATAAGAATAATGTTTCGAGTGGGGGATCTAAATCTAGAGGGAGATCTAAATCTCCTGGAAATTTTGTAAAGGTGTGCTGGAAATGCGGAAAGGAAGGGCACTACAAAAAGGACTACAGATCTAAAGCTCCTAAGAAAGGAAAGGGATCTGATGATGCTCCTTCTGCAGAGGCAAAAACCACCTTGGATGAAGGTAGGGATGTGTATTTTGCTTCTTCTTCAAGTACACATGTAGATCATGAGTCATGGTTGATTGACTCAGGTGCATCCTTTCACTTCACTCCCCATAGGGAGTGGTTCTGCGAGTATGAGAAATATGATGGCAACGATGTATTCCTTGGGGATGATAGGAAGGCCAGAATTGCCGGACATGGAAAGGTCAAGCTGAAGCTACAAGGTGGAAGGATTAGAACACTTCCTGGTGTTCTGCATATTCCTGCATTGGCCAGAAATTTAATTTCTATAAGCAAGATGGATGATGTAGGAGTAAAAACAATGTTCGAGAAAGATGCCTACAAGATGGTTCAGGGAGCACTGGTATTAATGCGGGGAGTTCGGACTGGAACTCTATACAATCTACAAGGTAGCAATGTTATTGATGAGTGTAATAGTTCTATGGTTCCTAAAAGTGGAGCGGAGAGCCTAGCTGTCTCTGGAGAAAAGACCATGTGTTGAAGAGGTAAATCCCCTCTGCGGACAGAGGCGATCCCTACTAGCCCAGATTGGGTCTAGCAACAATCAAACATGCTACAGTGCAGGTTCCTAATCGTAAATAAATCGAATTGCGATGAAGGCTTACCTGGAATCCAACGTTGTCATTTGTAGAAGAGGTGGTGCTCCCATTCCTTCCCCCTGGCAGATCACAATCCTCATGATCTCCGTGATCGGACACCTGCACATGCAAGAAACAACAAAAACGCACACATAAAATCCAGTATATACAACTATATGTTAGTCGAAGAGGACATAACTCATGAACATAATCAAGAACAAGAGTGGAACCATAACCAACAGTCGCTTATCATTAATGAGTCAAAAGAAGAATACAACCATAGCTTCGACGCCGAATTCTCCTTTGGTGGGTCATCAGCAAAACATGTCTCGATAAAGCCTGTCAAGGATGGGACAAGCCTCTCTCTTTGGATACTTGACAATAGTCTCCTTGCTTGAATTTGGCCTTAAGGGAATCAAGAAGGCTCTTGCAGCATAAGGATGTGAAAGCTCTTGGGAACTAGCTTGCAAAGGAGATGGGCAAGCTTTTATAGATGGAGGAAGGGGAGTTGGGATCCCTATAATTATGGGATTGGCCCTATCATCAAGGAAGTTTCCATGAGAGGTGGAAAACCACTTCCTCTCTATATAAATCCGTAGCCAAACCTCCCAACTCAGGATAGATATCAGTCCAGGAATTTGTTAGGATGAAACTTCCGCCATTTATTTTTAAAAAACACCTCTTAATATGGTTGGCGTGGGTGCAGCTCTATGACAGAGCGCTAATTGGCACGTCCTCTTTGGAGGATTTTTCCCCTTGGCGTGAGGGCTGAACTGTGGAACCGCGCCAATGGAAAAAGAGCTATTTTTAGGGTTTTTTGCAGGGAGATGTCTTTAGGGAAATGAAAGCTCATCTTCATAGGGATGCAATGAAAGTATTCTCAAGTCTTGTCTCTGCTCACAGGTCACAGAATGAGCCCTCCAATGTGCGAGATAGGGAATGGCAGGGACGGTGACAAATTTCTATGTAACAGATGCCCCCTAAAGCATGAGGCCCGAGAGAGAGAGAGGGGTGAAATGCTTTACGAGATCATGCCGGCTAAAAACACTGCCATCGGAAAACCTGCGGAGCGAAGTACAACTGATGTCTCAGATACATGATATATATGCGTGGTATGGGCGCAGCCATCCATAACAGAGTATACAATAATCCAGATCCAAGGCATGGACGCAGCCATCCAGAGAGGATCGATACATAGACTCAGGTATGGTCACAGCCATCCAATCAGTGAGTTATGTAAATAATCATAATAATCCACAAAATCGCAACCTGGATTACAACAGACACAATCCAGGGTCTTGCACTCCATCTCTAACCGAAAAAAGTACAAGTTCAAGCATGCGAATATGTGATCTGAAGTCGAACATGCAAGAACATCGTCTGATTACCAGCCAATGATGAAAGCTGTTAACAAACGTGAAAGGTACCACCAATAATGACAATGGCCCTCAAGGTACTACAGGTACAACCTACATCATGTGAATCAATGAGCTGACGTCGAACATCCGTAGGATCACTCAATCAGAGGCCAATGATGAAAACCCCACGTCGAATGCGACGAACCTACCATTGAGGCATGCACGCTCCAAGGTACCATAAGGGAGTCTCTAGATCAGCTTCCCGGATAATGAGCTGAAGTCGACAGGAAGTGACCTTGGTCGAAGGTGGGCCATAATGTGTCCCACATCATTGACATGAGATAGAGGAACATGATGTTTTTTTTGTGTGTGAATTGTATGAGAATCAGAGGAAGGTTGATACTTGCAGAGGTCAACTTCTCTTGAACATATAACATCACAATAGTGGATTTGGCAGTACTTGAAATCAACAGATCAGAGGTCATGGTGACGAGGAAATGAGTAGATGAGAGGTCAAAAGGGATTATCCAAACCCACGGAGGCAAGTGAAGAATGATATGAGATGTCCCCAACCCAACACAAATGCAGACAAGTGCCATGTTCAAGAGCGACATACTGCCGACACAACAATGATGCTGGTTCCATTTTTCCCCACCATTTCTGGCGAGTACCCCAATTATTTTTAATAACAAGCTTGAAGGGGATAGAATATGCTTGTAATATAAGTCCGCCCTTCGGGTGAATCCATCCTAGTACATTTAACGAGCCCTAAGAAGGAGAAACTCGAATAACGTCATTTAGACTGAATCCGATGTCATCAGGGTTTAACGAGTCTGACAAAGGAAGAACTTGGCGTCTTTTCATATTTAGAGAGTTTGAAAAGACAGCAGAAAAGTAAACTCTAGCGGTCCCTTTTCGTAGATAGTTCCTCGGACCTGAAAAGGTAGAAAACAATATCCGAGAAAATCTCCTAGTCGCAATAGGCTAGGGTATTCCTTTTTCGTAAATAATCCACCCCAGCCCGAAAAAGGGGTAAATGTATACTGGGTAGATGTCGATTCGTGTCCACTTTAACGAGATCGAAATGACAAGGGCCTCGGCAATCTTTTCATGTTTAGAGAGTCAGAAAAGAGCTGAAAGATGACTCCAGAGTGACTTTTTCGTGTATTTACCGAGTCCGAAAAAGTATAAAATACAACTCGTTTCACCGTTTAAGTCGCGTAAAAAACCTGTTGCTGCACAAAAAGCAAGTGTAAAACCCATTTTTGATCAAATATATTAAAATATTCAGAAAAATAACTTTCAAAACCTATTTTGAGTTCAAAAAGTTATAAATATGTCAAATGGTAAAAATAAAATTACTTTTCACTATTTACCTCACTGAAGTGCAGCAGTGGTCCATTTTGTGTGCGAACTTCTGACGGCGATTGCGACCGATCCGGACTACCATTCAGATTCCCGTCTGTTCCAGGTAAGAGGCGCTTCTTTGTACTCCATTTCAATCTGTTTTTCATGAGTTTTTATTGCATATTAGACTTCTTATGAGGAATTTTTGAATTTTTAGGGCTCCGCCCATTGGCGCGGGTATCTGGCATGGACCCGCGCCAATGGAATTTTATTTCCAAAGGTCCCGCGCCAACTGGCGCGAATGTTAGGAAAACAGTCGCGCCAGCGGCGCAATCCAATTTTCCGTTTGAAATTTTCATACAATGAGTAAATTGCATGAATTTTTAAAGATAACAGAGGTCTAATTGAAGTTTTTTGACCATGTAAATGCAGGCAACCGATCAAAATGGTCATTGAGTGGAAAGAGAGGGAGCACGGGGAAGAGGATGAACAGGCCATGGAGAATGAAACTTGCATGAATGGCCTCAAGAACTGTGGGCTCAAGAAGTTCTTCCTGACACCTTGTTTACGAGCTCAGCCTGAGCTCCTACAGTACCTGATCAACATATGGGACGAACATGAACAAGTGTTCAAGTTACGGGACCAAGTATTAGAACTGGAGGTCTCTGACGTATACTTCATAACCGGACTATTGCGAAGAGGTCCGATGCCCATATTGACAGGGAGCATACTGTCTAGTGAGAAGATGGAGCAAGTGATGGCACGAGTGTGCCGAGGGGCACGAATGGGATCAGGAAGTGGAAAGGTGGACATCCATACTATTCCTGATCTAGCACTCCGGGTAGTGCTTCATACCATCACGCGGGTCGTGGGATCGCAGGCACCGCACGAGGTGACAAAGGCCCAACTCTTACTGGCCTCAGAGTGCATGAGTCCCCTATTATTTGACTGGGCCATAGTAGTGACAATAAATATCAAGAGACAGCTCACGAAGTGTAAGCAGGCCAAACTGAAACAGTTTGGCTACGGTTCTATCCTGGTATCGTTCATTCTGGAACGATTACCAATCTTCCAGGGCCAAGGGGCCATAGTAGCTGAGCCGATTCCACGAGAGCCAAGAATGGCTCGCTGGGTAGCACTGATGCCCAGAGCTGGAGGAGGCCAACAGATGTCCTGGAGGCCGGATTTTTTTGGGTGGTTGTGGTGTCAGTTGATTGTAGTGGAAGACTGGCCATATGCAGGAACCGATTTCACTGGAGACCCAGATCTCCCACTTCCGGAGGGAGATGATTGGGATGAGGAATTGGGTATGACCTCTTCTCTTTTTTATTTTTATATTTTATGATTTTTTTTGTTAATACATGTCCGTTTTGACACATTTTATATGTATGCAGACGTGGGCCCAGAGAGACCAGCCGGTATGTCTCCAATTATGCGGAGGACTCTTCCCGCACCTGATCCTCAGGCAGAGGGTGCAGAGGGGGGGGAGTTGATCCAGAATCTCGAGGGTATTGCCCGAGGGATCCCAGACTACGTCCGGCTGGCAGATGTACCGATGGCGTACCAAAGACATATGGTGGGAGTGCCTAGTCACCTCCATCGACTTCTGAGACACTTAGTACGTGCAGTCACTTGTTATCATGAGCACCATGCGGATTAGACTCCTAGGGCTTTTATCATGCATATTTTTTGAGAGACATGTCGTCTCCGGATGTATTAAGATGAACATGTATATTTTTGATTTAATGTGATGCACACCATGCAAACATTCGATATCTATATATATACATATCTATTTCTGGATGGATTTTCCTTTTACATGTGATGATGATTTACAAATTGCGCAAATGTCTATCTAGAACCATATTAGCTACCGCATCAGTTAACGTATTCATATGCCTGGGTATATGATGATATGTAATATAGTCAAAATTTCTTTCCAGTAAACAAATACGCAGATATAGACATAAAATGGATGGGTTTATTACTGAATAGTGTCCATTGATTTGTGATACTACAAGTTGCGAGTCTAGATACACAAGTAATTCACAGATACCAAGATTTACAGCCTCAGTTAATAATTCTAACACAGCACTATATTCCGCGATGTTATTTGTAGTACGTCCCATACACACACCTTGCAGGTTGACCAACTCACGAGTAGGATCGTAGATTACCCAGGCCGCCGAAGACAAATTCCTGGTACTACGAGAGGCACCATCCGCGAAACCAACAAACGGATTGATGGACATCTGCACAATCAGGAAAACCCGATCAGCAGAAAAATGTTTACATTAAAAACCACACCACACATGCACACAAGTGAAAAACACACACCTATGTACACACACCACACCAAAAATCACTTCAGGCGTAGTATTTTTTGAGGTACAACCCATTTATGGGCTGCGCCAGTGGAACTCCTTCATAATATATAAGCTCATAAGCCCCATTTTTCAAAACGCGCTTCACTATGTAGGGCCCATGCCACATAGGTTGGAACTTACCAGCCCCAAGCTTGTCATGTGCTTGGTCGTATAGGAGGACGAGGTCTCCTTCGATAAAGGAACGCAGAGAAACTGATTGATCAAAGTGGGCTTTGACCCGCTTCTTTTGTGCTTCAATGACTAAAGCAGCTAAATGGCGGGTTTCATCTAACCGTTCCAGATACAAAAGACGTTCTTCCTTAGTAGAAGTATCGGGTAGAAGTTCCACAACTAATTTCAAAGAAGGAATCTCGCATTCAACCAGAAGAGTTGCTTCCAGACCATACACCAATTGAAATGGTGTGAATCCAGTTGCACTCTTTGCAGACGTCCGGTATGCCCATAGAGCTGAGAACAGTTGGAGGTGCTAATTGGATTTGTGAATACCAACTATTCGTTGAAGCATAGTGACCAAAACCTTGTTCACTGCTTCAACCTGGCCATTTGCCTGAGGGTAATATGGCGTTGAGCTATCGTGAGGTAAGCCCAACCTTGAAGTCAGCTCGGCCATCATATAATCTCGGAAATGAGTACCATGGTCAGTAATGATGGCTTGAGGGACCCAGAAACGTGCAATGATGTGGTTGAAGATTAACTAAGCATCCATCTTACCGTCAGCAGCAAGTGTAGGCATTGCTTCAGCCCACTTTGTGAATTAGTCGACAGCGACGATTATATACGCATGCCCCCCGGCCGAATGAGGGTTACATGTCATAAAGTCCACGCCCCATTTCGGAAAAGGGCCGACAGTAATAACAGGATGCAAAGGGAGAGGCGGCGTGCGCATCTTGCACTGAAACACCTGGCACGTGTGACATTTACGGACTGCAACGATACAGTATTTGAATATTGACGGCCAGAAGTAACTTGCTCGCTTTATTTTCTGGGCAGTGGCATATTCGAACATATGTCCACCACAAGCGCCACTGTGGTAGTCATTTAGGACCCCTTCAGCCTCTTCCAAGGTTAGGCACCGACGGAGCACCGAATCTACTCCAACGCGGTATAAGGTATCTCCTACGATGCGGTAGGGTTGAGACTGATGCTGAATCCATCGTTGGGCATCTTTAGTCAACTTAGACCGAAATGTGGAGGTCTGAAGATACACGATTATGTCGCCGTACCAAGGGTCGCGAGTACTAATGAGGAAAATAGTTTCTTCTGGGATATGATCCTCGGAGAGTGAAGGAGTGGAGTCTGTTGGGAGCGAGCATATCAGATCCGCAAAAATAAGTGATTTGGTTGACTTAGCAGTAGTAAACTCTAAGTCAAAATCCTACAGGATAACGATCCATTTGGAGTATTTTCGCCCCAGTAATTGTCGAGAAAGAATATATGTCATAGGGTTGCAATCCGAAACCACTGTTATCGTACGCAACAGGATGTAGTGGCGAAAACGCTACACAGCGTGTACTGTGGCTAACGCCAACTTCTCGATGTGAGCATAACGCGTTTCCGTATTGAGAAGGTTTCATGATAGATAATAAACAACATGTTCATTACCATCATCATCATCCTACACCAGAACCATAGCTATGGTGCTAAACGCGGCGGCGAGATACAAAGTGAAATCGCGGTGATAATCAGGAGGACGAAGAAAAGGAGCATTAAAAAGTAACGTCTTCAGCTTCTCAAAGGATTGTTGAGAAATTTCGTCCCAATGGAAGGGAACGTTCTACTTTAATAGGCGTGTGAATCCTTTAGCCACCTCCGCGTAGTTCGGGATAAAACGTCGAAGGAATTTTGCTTTTCCCTACAGACTCTGCAACTGATATAACGAGGAGGGTGATGGGAGATTGATGATAGCCTCGACCTTTGAAGGGTCAAGGCGAATTCCATCTTTGGAGACTATGAATCCCAAAAGACGGCCATAATCTACGCAAAAGACGCATTTATGAGGATTAAGCCTAATATTGTAGTGTCTACAGCAAAGGAAAATTTGGCGGAGGTGTTCAGGGTGGTCCTCTCGCCTAGCTGAATGAGTTGGCAAGTCGTCCAGATAAGGCTGAACGATATGGCGAATGTCATGGAAAGCATAAGACATCACATGCTGGAAAGTGGCTCCAGCGTTCTTCACGTCGAACGGGAGCTTTTTATAGGCGAAAGTACCCCACGGACAGATGAATGTAGTCTTCTGTTGATCCTCAGGTGCAATATTGATCTGATTATACCCCAAGAAACCATCCATTAAGGAATAAATCTCACTTCCGGCACATTCGTCGATGATCTGATCTATGAACGGAGTGGGATAGTTATCCTTCAGACAGGCGCGATTGATGTCGCGGTAATCAACACAAACCCTAATAGTACCCTGCTTTTTATTGACAGGGACAATGTTGGAAACCCATTCTATGAGGGGGATGCGATAAATAAAGCCCGCGTTCAGAATTTTTTCAACTTCTACCTTAATTGCAATGGCTTTACGAGGATGCATGGGGCATAAGCGTTGGCGCACGGGCTTCGCACCAGGGTAGGTTGGAATCTCATGCACTACGATACTGGGATCGATCCCAGGCATTTCCTCATAAGACCAGGCGAACACATCTCTGAATTCTTTGAAAAGATCAGTATAGACTTGAATCTCATCAGGAGAACAAGTCACTCCCACGTGTATATTCTCAACGATCCCCGGTTTAACGGAGATGTTGATTGGGATGGTTTGAGTGATATTACTCAGGTTTCCCTCCGAAAAAACCTCATGCGTCAAAATGGGCGTTTGGAGAGGAGGAGTAGGAACCTGAGATGCATAACGCTCTAGACAATACTGGCTACCCTAGCTCTGGCTGCAGCAGAACGTGGTATCCAACCAGCCTGAAGAACAGAAGCTGAGTTCCACTAGTGAAAAAACTGTGGAAGAAAAATTCTCTTTACAAAGAGGTCAGCATCAGGCCTACAAGCAACAGCAGGGCTGGAAGTGACATCGAATATGCAGAAAGGAGCTCTGGAAGTGAAGTCATAACTTGGCTGCTCATTCAAAGCCAACTAATCTCTTTTGGAAGTAAGTGTGAAGACAACTCAGCTTGCCACAGTGTGGAGATGCTCGTCTGGAATAAATAGTGACAGCAGGGCGGTGTGCGGTGGTGGTGCGGGAAAAATACCCATGAGGACGGGGTCCTTGAAGAGACAGGATCCTACACTATCAGGGGGATTTGGGATCTAATCCACGTATGGAACGTTGTTCTCGGAGGTGGAGGTGAAGAAGGACAACTGATCCACCGTAACGATTTTGCCCTCGTGAGGGAACTTAAGAAGTCGAAAAATGGTGGATGGCACACATAGCATGGCATGAGTCCAGCTGCGGCCGAGAAGTATATTGTATTTGAGCCTGGCGTCTACTACTTCTACTTCGACGTTGACAGTCTTCCCCTGTAAAGTGATCGCTAAACTCTCGAGAACACCCAGGGGTTTAGATTCCCGACCATCGAATGCCTCTAGGGCATTGGGAGATGAGGACAGGGCTGGAGAGCCAATGGCCTTCCAGCAAGCGGATGACATAACACAGGTAGAGGCACCTTCATCCACAACGGCCCTATGGATGTTAAGACCATTGATCCCGACTTAAATAACAAGAGCGATCTAATGTGGAAGTCGAGGGGTGAAATTCTCTAAGTCGAAGGTGAGAAGACTTGAATCGGCGGGATCGATGCCACCGATGGCAGACAATAAAGCCTTCCGTTGCGAAGGACAACTTTGAAGAACTTCTAGTGCAGACATAGCAGAAGGCACCTGTGCCAAATCCTCAACAATACTGTAGTGCTGAGCGACACTGGCATTCGGATTGTAAGAAGATCTTCGGAGAACACCTTTAGAAGGTGGCTTCACAACAGGTTCAGGAGTAGGCTTCTCGAATTCCAACGAACCGGAGACAGGTGGGGGAGGTGGTCCATCCACAACTGCCTTCCTAGGTTCCTTCCGCGATTCGTTGTAATCCTTCGAACGTGTGGCAATAGAGATAGGTGCAGCACCATTCATCATAAAAACTTGGGACCTAAATGGTGCAGACGGTGAAGGCTGTTCAACCATCTGGGTCTGCTGAGATGGGAATGGTTCTTTAAGAACTTCCGGAGTCCCTTTAGAGCCTTTGAGAAGTTGAATAACCTCAGATCGTCGTGGACAATCCTTGGTATAATGGTCTCCTTCACAAATGAAATGGGGAATGCTTGGTTTATGAATATCCCATCCTGGAACCAGCGAAGGAATACAGAAATGATTTGGGGCATACGATTTAGAATTTTACCTTTTCCTTCTCACTGCTATGGAGAGGTTTTCTCCATAGGTTAGCTGAAACAGCGTTAACCTCACGCCTGAATTTTCCGAGTGCAATGAGCCAGGATGAGCGGGAGTATTGTTATGAAGAATTAGACTTCCTTATTTGAAAGATTTTCTTGGTCGGGGCCATAATAAACTGTCCTTGAAGGGGTAGGTGGAGCCTTAGAGGTTCTGGACCGTGGGGCATCAGGCAAGATATCATAAAGCGTGCCGGACTGAGAATATACAAGATCCAGATATTAGGCACGCGCAATGGCTTATTCCTCTGTCACACATGCTCCCATCGCAATATCTTGGGCGATTTTTTTCACGAAGGAGGTGGTGAACCAGTGAGTTAGTATCTGATCAGTTATATGAAACTTGATCAGTCTACGACGACGCCGCCACTCATGAATGTGATCAGAAATGTGAGTGGATTTATCCTGCTTCAGAGAAGTCAGGAGGTGCGTCCCGACTTCATAACGAATTGGTAACTGAAAGTGCATGAGAAAATCCATGGCTAAGGAATTGAAATATTGAAAGATACCACGGGATAACTCGATCGATAATCCCCACGCGACGCTCCGGTCAGAGTGCGTTGGAAGGGCAGGTGAATCATGTGGGATTAATGACCACCAAATCTATGTCCATTGTTGTCTCTTGAGATTCTCCAAACACACCCTCAAAATTGGAAGTCACGTGGCATATTGGTAGGGCAGAATTTAATAAGGATTATGAAAAATTGGATCATTGGTCAATTTTGAAACCATCGGAAGCTCAGAGTATTGGGAATGGAAATGACGGATTGACCAGGCATCTTAGGCCAAGGGATGAGGCTAAGATGCCTCCATGCCCTCGTTGGGAATATCCTTGCCCCCATGCGTTCTGTCCTGTAGGATTCTGACTGTAGGGGGTGTAGGTCGTATAACCAGACTGATTTGGCTGCAAGTAACTAGTGTGTGGGGCTTGATAACCAGAGTACGGACCCTGATTATATGTCGGCCCAGTGTAAGCAGCATTTGGATTTGGCTGCTGAGCATAGGTAGACCCAGGTTGATGAGGATAATACTGAGAACCTCGGGGCTGGTTATAATTCGGCTGAGATTGACCATGAGGATAATAACCGCCCTGAGGATGAGTCAGTTGTTGATAAGTGGAACCCTGCGGAGCCTGATAACTAGGGCACATCTGTTGATTTGGCTGCGGCATTGAATAAATCGGTTGCTGGGCACGGTTAATGGAATGAGCGGGCTGCCCTGAGTGAACAGGTTGACCCGGCTGAGCGACCTGCCCTGAGTAAACAGGTTGACCCGGATAGACAAGCTATGTCGGTTGCGCAGGTTGACCTGGCTGTGAAGGAGCCCCAAGTTGTGCCGGATAGGCTGGTTGGCCTGGAGGCGGAACACCAGGTTGTACTGGATGGGCCGGTTGGCCTGGTGGAGGAATAGAGCTAGGTGGTTGCTGGTAACCGGTTTGACCTGGAGCAGGACCATAGGATGGTCCCGGCTGATATGAAACATTGGAAACAACAGGATACTACGGTTGCATAGGTTGAGAAGGCTGGATTTGCCCCCTAGGACCATAGATCAGTCCCGGTTGGTACCCTGGTTGAGGCTGCACAGGTTGACCGGAAGGGTTGTAATACTGTCCTTGCGGACCGTACGATGGCCCTTGCTGGCTCGCAGGATAGCCTTGCATGGGCTGCCCCTGTGGGTTATAAGGATAGCCAGGTTGGCCTGAAGGTTGGCCTTGGAAAGGTTGCCCTTGCGGGTTATAAGCCTGGTTATAAGGTAAACCTTAAGCATGGAGGTGAGCCTCAGGTGTGGGTAGACATAAAATGTCTCCGTGCTCATCATACTAATCTGGAAAAGCATACACGGGTGTACCATCCTGTGCATAGTGCGAAAAATAAGAGCTGTTGGGATCTTGGGAGGATGGTCCAACCTCGGGGTTCGACTGTTGTAGGGACAACCGATATTCCTCTGGAGAGATGTTCTCCGGTATAGCAGTTGCTAAATAAATGTCCTCGGGAGGCGGCATAGCCCTCGCGGAGGATGCTGTGACAGTAGGTGCAGAGGCGGCCACATAGACAGTGGGCTGAGAGGGTACAGAAGTGACGGGTGTCTGAGGAGACACCCTCGGTGAAGGAGCAGCCGGGCTCAGAGAAGGAGCTGACACTCCCATAGAGGCTATGGCAGAAATGATCTGACCCAAAGACCTATACCCTGCTGGCAGTGAGGGACTAGATGCTGACATAACAGCTGGTTCAGAGTTGTCTCCTGGAAATAATCTTCGTTGGAAGAGCTGATAGTATTCACCAAACGTTGGGATTTCCTCACCAGAATCACTCATGTTTGAGCCTGCCGCTAGATCTCGTAATAGACGGCGAGGACTAGGAGGAAAAACAACAGCTATAAAAGGTGAACTCGATGTAAGAGAAAGGAAATCAGCTCCTAATCTCAATTCATACAAAGGGTCAGAAAAGGGCCAATTGAATTCAACTGGTCCCCCAAAGGGTTGCTCAGAAACAATGGGCTGCTGTGGTTCAGCAGAGGATTGGGAAACCTCTGATGAATCGTCCGTATAAGGACTACCAGTAGATGAAACCGAGGGTTCCACCACTATGGTAGTAACGACAAGAGAAAAATATAAAACACACACACGGGCTGAAAAAGAGTCAAGACACACAATAAAACAGTCAACAAGCAGAATCTAACAAGGCGTGTGATCGTGGGTGATTAATTTTTACCACATTGAAAAATAAGAAACTTCACCGTTTCATGTTTTAAGAGTCGAGAAACGGTCGAAAAGATGACTCTATCTCTTTCAGATTTGACACAAGTGTGAAAGGACAAGCGCTTGGTGATCCTTTCAAATTTAGGGAGTCAGAAAAGATCAAATGACCACTCAGGAATACTAGGCAAAAGGGTGTACCAAATAACTGTGAAATGCAATATACACCTTGGTTCCAATAATGAAAGAGAAATCAACCAAGGACTTTCCGTATGTGCAGGCAATCTCCCCGAATGTTATGTCCGGTGTATCACGGGTATAGGGCGGCAGACTCGGCTTCCTATGGATAAAGGATTGAAACCTAGTGGGGTCTCCCTTTATATACGCGACGGTACGGGGAGCACAAGTCCGTACTAGCGCTGTCTAAAGCCAAGAGGCGAATGACAGCTACTAGGTTTTAAGACGCCGGAACATGTCTCTAGCCTAGACCTCTAAATGTCTTTCGTTAGATTTCAATGCTGCCTTAGTGTAAATTGAGTAGATTTTAAAGTTTATCTTCAATTATGTTTCAGTTTTCAGGCCCTAATGAATGTGATGTCTCAAAAATCTCCTAAATGCAAAACTACATGCCACAGTATATCATTTCGTTCGATGAAAGCTAGCTACAGAAGAGTTAAGAGCTTTTTACACAAACAAAATGATCGGAAGACAATTAGTGATATCTCTAATGCAGCTAATGAAACTAAAAAATTTTCTTTCAAAGTCACTAATTACTAATAACACCGAAAATATTTTAATTTTCACTAATCAATCAAAAGCAAAAGAGATTTTTTTAATATTTTCAATGTTTGAGAGCTGGATGCACTAAAAAAACCGAAAACATATGAGAAGCAATTTGAGAAATGATAATAAGAGATCAAAAACAAGTAGATTTCACTCAATTTCACAAACAATCAGATCTCAAATCGACCAAAAAGTCTCTCAAAACCAAGAAAAGTCCCAAAGACACCAATGAGCTGTGTAATCTAGGCCCAAAATGAAGCAAAGCGAAATTCTAATGAAAACGAAATCAGTCACTCAAAAAGCACAATAAGATGATAGACAACTGTCAAACGAATGCAAGGAAGAAATCCCAAAGTTGACTGAACGAACGAAAACCAAAAACTCCCAAGGGAGGCTCGACTCACAAAAGCACCTAGATGCCCTAGGGCTCGAATGCAAAATCGAAAGAAATAGGCAAACAACCAAAGGATGGAGGTTACAATCAGTCAAACTAGACTCCAGTGCACTCGAACAGCCGAAAAAAAAATATCAAAATCACAAGTCAGTCCCAGAAAGCATGAAACACAGCAAACCCTAATAGCTCACAGGATTGGCACGACTATGAGCTTGAAATCAGCGCCAGAAAGGCAATGGCATGGGTGATACACAGGCAACCTGCGCCAATGGGCGCGATTGTCACGCTGAAAAGCGCGCTAGCCGAGTTTACTATGGGAAAATGAAAAACAAGCAATCTCAGACACAGACAAGTGATGAAAAGGCTAAAACAAAGCCAAACAAACAGAAAAAGCAGTCCAAAGAGTTGACCAAGCAAGCAAGGCCAAGAAATTGACCGAAAAGAGAAGACAATATTCCAAGTTTTTCAGTCCGTAAACTAAATCGAAGATGGACTGAAGCGGCATTGATCTACTCCGCTAATGCAGAGAAAAAGCGTTTCGAAGGCTATCTGGCTACACTTCAGGCTCCGTCTGTAGCTTACAAATCAAACAACAAGCTGAGTCCCCAGCGGAGTCGCCAAATTTTTGAAGAGGTAAATCCCCTCTGCAAACAGAGGCGATCCCTACTAGCCCAGATCGGGTCTAGCAACAATCAAACATGCTACAGTGCAGGTTCCTAATCGTAAATAAATTGACTTGCGATGAAGGCTTACCTGGAATCCAACGCTGTCGTTTGTAGAAGAGGTGGTGCTCCCGTTCCTTCGCCCTAGAAGATCACAAACCTCACGATCTCCGTGATCGGACACCTGCAAATGCAGGAAAAAACACAAACGCACGCATAAAATCCAGTATATACAACTATATGTCAGTTGAAGAGGACATAACTCATGAACATAATCAAGAACAAGAGTGGAACCATAACAAATAGTCGCTTATCATTAATGAGTCAAAAGAAGAATACAACCATAGCTTCGACGCCAAATTCTCCTTTGGCGGGTCATCAGAAAAACATGTCTTGATAAATCCTGTCAAGGATGGGACAAGCCTCTCTCTTCGGATACTTGACAATAGTCTCCTTGCTTGGATTTGGCCTTAAGGGAATCAAGAAGGCTCTTGCAGCATAAGTATGTGAAAGCTCTTGGGAACTAGCTTGCAAAGGGGATGGGAAAGTTTTATAGATGGAGGAAGGGGAGTTGGGATCCCTATAATTATGGGATTGGCCCTATCATCAAGGAAGTTTCCATGAGAGCTGGCAAACCACTTCCTCTCTATGAAAATCCGTAGCCAAACCTCCCAACTCAGGATAGATATCAGTCCAGGAATTTGTTAGGATGAAACTTCCGCCATTTATTTTTAAAAAACACCTCTTAATATGGTTGGCGCGGGTGCGGCTCTATGACAGAGCGCCAATTGGCGCGCCCTCTTTGGAGGATTTGCCCCCTTGGTGCGAGGGCTAAACTGTGGAACTGCACCAATGGAAAAAGAGCTATTTTTAGGTTTTTTTGCAGGGATATGTCTTCAGGGCAATGAAAGCTCATCTTCAGAGGGATGCAATGAAAGTATTCTCAAGTCTTGTCTATGCTCACAGGTCACGGAATGAGCCCTCCAGTTTGCAGGATGGGGAATGGCAGGGACGGTGACAAATTGTTGTGTAACACCATGCTATGGCATCAAAGGCTTGGACATATTGGAGAGAAGGGCCTTCGGATACTGCATAGAAATGGTATGGTAGAAGGTATGTCTAATTTTTCTCTGGATTTCTATTTCTGTGAACATTGTGTATATAGGAAGCAAAATCGGGTGAGTTTTCCTTTGGTGCTAAGAGGGCGAACAAGATATTAGAGCTTATGCACAATGATGTTTTTGGACCTGTGTCGGTTCCATCACTGGGTAAGTCTGTGTACTATGTTTCATTCATAGATGACTTCTCAAGGAATACATGGATATATTTCTTGAGGAAGAAATCTGAAGTCTTTGACAGATTTAAAGAATTTAAGGCTCTGGTGGAAAACCATACAGAGAAGAAGATAAAGGCGCTGAGGACAGATAATGGTGGGGAGTTCTGCAAGAAGGATTTTGAAGAGTTCTGTAAGAAGTGTGGTATAGCATGACAGAAGACTAATCCATACACACCTCAGTAAAATGGAGTTGCAAAAAGAATGAACAAAATACTGATGGAAAAGGCAAGAAGCATGCTCAGTGGTACCGGGTTAGGACAAGAATTATAGGCAGAGGTAGTGGAGACTACATGTTGTCTGGTTAACAGATCACCTTCATCAGTGTTGGAGGATAAGACTCCACATGAAGTATGGACTGGTAAGAAACCCTCTATTTCACATCTAAAGGTATTTGGATGTGATGCATATGTACATGTTCCAAAGGAGGAAAGGACCAAGTTGGATAATAAATCTAAAAGGTGCATCTTTATTAGGTATAAGAATGGTTTAAAAGGTTACAAGCTTTAGAACCTAGCAAAAAGGAAGGTTGTGTACAACCATGATGTGGTGTTTAGAGAGGTCAAATATGTTGTTAAACATGAAATGTACAAAGAACTTTGAGAAGATAGAGTTTGAGCTAAAGGAGTATGGATAGGACTCTACAACGAGAAGAATGATGAGGAAGAAGAGGAAGAGCCACAAACTCCAGCTTTGAGAAGATCAGTTCGAGAAAGAAGGCAACCAGAAAGGTATAGTCCATCTACTTTCTGTTCAGGTTTTGCCTTAACTATAACTGATGATGATCCCAGAACTGTCAAGGAGGTAGTATATTCAGAGGATGGAAAACTCTAGAAAGAGGCCATGGTTGATGGAATGGAATCCTTGCACAAAAATGAGGCATGGGATCTGGTAGAGTTACCGGCTGGAAGGAAGCCCATTGGGAGAAAATGGGTGTTTAAGAAGAAGATGAATGTAGAAGGAAAGGTGGAGAAATACAAAGCTCGGTTGGTAGCAAAAGGTTATTCCCAGGTGCCAGGAATTGATTTTGGTGATATTTTTCTCCTGTTGCCAAATTTACTTCTATTAGATTACTTTTATCTATTGCTACTGCATTTGATTTTGAGATAGAACAGATGGATGTGAAGACAACCTTTCTTCACGGGGATCTAGAAGAGGAGATATACATGAAGCAACCTGAAGGCTTTATGGTTAAGGGTAAGAAAGAATTGGTATGCGGGTTGAAGAAGTCTCTATATGGGTTAAAATAGTCACCAAGGATGTGGTATCAGAAATTTGATACCTATGTACGGGGACTTGGCTTCACCAGAAGCAAGGAGGATTAATGTGTTTATTTTAAATTAATTGGTGACCGTGTTATATATTTGGTCTTGTATGTGGATGATATGTTGTTGATTGGAAATGACAAAGAAATTATCCAAGATTTGAAGACCCAACTGTTCTCCAAATTCGACATGAAGGATATCGGTGCTGCAAACTATATTTTGGGCATGGAACTTAAGAGAGGTTAGGCAAAGAGGACACTCTGGTTAAACCAGAGGAAGTATGTTGAAACTATATTGTAGAGGTTCAATATGCAGGATAGTAAACCAGTGAATGTTCCTATTCCTGTAGGTGTAAAGCTGTCTGCTGAACAGTGTCCCAAGACACAAGAAGAAGAGGAGTATATGTCTCGTGTTCCATATGCAAGTGCAATGGGTAGCCTGATGTATGAAATGGTCTGTACTAGACCAGACATTGCACATTTAGTGGGAGTATGGAGCAGGTTTATGTCAAACCCAGGGAAGGAGCATTGGACAACAGTGAAGCGGGTTTTTAGATATTTACGTGGTACTAGTGATTATGGCTTGTGCTACCAAGGAAGACCAGGATTGGAAAGAATGTTGGACATTCGTGGTTTTTTTGATGCAAACTGGGCTGGAGATCTGGACCAAAGAAGATCTACAAGTGGGTATGTGTTTAGCCTATTTGGAGGCGTAGCCAGTTGGATGAGTAAAAGACAGTCTGTAGTGGCTCTTTCAACTACAGAGGCAGAATACATAGCAGCCACTCATGCAAGCAAGGAGGCAATTTGGTTGCAGATATTGTGTTTAAGTATGGGGTTGGTACAGCAAGCTATAAGGATAGACTGTGATAGCCAAAGTGCAATTTTCTTGGCTAAGAACCTTGCTCATCATTCAAAGACAAAGCACACTGATGTTCAATATCACTTTGTTAGAGATATGGTTGAGGCTAAAAGGGTGTTGCTGGTAAAGGTGGACACTTTGAATAATGTTGCAGATTCATTGACGAAGTCTATGAGCACTCAGAAGTTCTCTTGGTGTAGAGAAACAGTGGGTGTTGAAGAATTGAGCCAATGACTAAGCTCTCTTGTGGCCCCCTGTGGAAAGAAAACAACAAGTGGGAGAATGTTGGGTATGTGTTATATTCTTTCCATGACTAACATGGTATGGGTAGTCCGTGCCCATGGTTTTGTGCATGGTTTTGCACATGGTTTTTGGGTACGATGGTTTTCAGCCCCTGGTATTTTTGTAGATCCGGTCAAGGAAACTATGGTTATGTTCTAATCCAGGGTTAATGGATTAGGGTTCATGTATGCTTCGGCATGTATATATATGTGTTGTAATGCTAAAAGGAATATAATGAAAAATCAAGATGGTCGTCCCGATTTGGGATCCAGGGGAAAATCTCTGTGTTTATTTGTTTTATGTTTTATGCTCTCGCTATTGTTTATTTTCTGTTATAAGATTCGTGTGTAGATAATTTTTGTTTAGAGTTAAAACCTACAGATACTTGGTGTCCACATGCTTTGTATTTGAATTAAAATCTAGATTCTTGGCAATCTTTATTGATGATTGGTTTTCGATGAATAACGAAGTAGCCTATGCTGGAGGAATTCCCAAGTATTGTAAAACTCTACGCAACCAAACAATCTCACATGTTGCTTCCCATGCTAATATGTACTTTTATTCTGCTGAATAAGTGACCACTGTAGCTTGCTTATTAAAGCTCCAGGACACTGTAGCTGACCCCATGTTCATTAAGTAACATGAGGATGAGGCCCTATCATCAATATTGCCAGCAAAGTCGGCATCTAAAAATCCACCAAGTACAAAATTTTTAGTCTTTTTGTAAAGAAGACAAAAATCTTTTGTTCCTTGGATATAACGAAGAACTCTTTTGGCTGCATTCCAGTGGTTGTCTCGTGGTTCCTGCATGAAGCGAGAAAGAATACTAATGGCATAAGAAAAATCTAGTTGAGTAGTTTTCAGATAAATCAGGCTGCCAATCAACTATAGATAAGTAGTGTTATCTACCATTTCCCCCCTTCAAATTTTGAAAGTTTCAAGTTTTGTTCCATGGGGGTAAGAACAAGCTTGCAATCCTGCATTCCAAATCGCTGAATAATTTCTATTGTATACTTACTTTGAGAAATGAAGATATGATGTGGAAGTTGGAATACATCAACTCCAAGATAGTAGTGAAGTAGTCCCAAATCTGTCATCTTAAAACCTGCATGTAACTCCTTTTTCACCTGTGCAATGTGATCATCATTGTTTCCAGTGATAATGAAATCATCTACATACATAACCAAAATCACCATATTTTTACCTTGTTGGCATACATACAAGGTATCATCAGATTCACTTCGTTGAAAACCAACTTTCTGAAGGTATTCGTCCATTTTGGCATACCAAGCTCGGGGAGCTTGTTTTAACCCATATAAAGCCTTTATAATTTTGTAAACTTTATGTTCTTTTCCTTCAATTTAAAAACCTAGTGGTTGTGTCATATACATTTCTTTCTATAAATCTCCTTTGAGGAAATAACTTTTTACATCCATCTGATGAACTTTCCATCCCTGCTGAGCTACTAAGGAAAGTGTGAGTCGGATGGTGTTCCATTTAGTTGTAGGAGAAAATGTTTCCTCATAATCTATCCCTTCCTACTGCGTAAAACCCTTAGCAACAAGTCTTGCTTTATACTTGTCGATATCACCATTTTTCTTGTACTTGATTTGGTAAACCCATTTGTATCCAATGGGTTTAAAATTCTGAGGACAATAAAAAAGTTTCTAGGTGTTGTTATCAAGAACTGCCTGATTTTCATCAACCATAGCCTGTTGCCATTATTTATGTTTTACTGCCTCTCGATAATTAGATGATCTGGATATAGGAATGGAACATAATACATATATAACCATAAATACAAAGATGCAGCAGAAATAACACTTCATTTCATTAATATCAAAGAACTAAAATTTTCTTATAGACAGAATGGAAATAAACTAGCTAAGGCGCTGGTAGCTTATCTCTGAGAAGAGATGTGGCAGCTACAGGCCTCTGAACTAAGTTAAAATGAGGCTCGAGGGCCTATTTATTATTTATAAACAATGGAAAACCCTAAACGTCCAAAAACCTAACCCTAGGAGATGAAGTGCCAAAACTATGGGCCCTGTTTGGGTAAATTGGTGTTTCAACTTCCTGGGGACGTAACTTTGGCATAATATATCTGTTTGACACACATGATACATCATTAGAAATATCTATCCAAGGAATACAATTTTTTCCACAAGTATTGATTCTAGAACGCAATCATATTAGCTGAAAAAATGATGCCCAAGAAATGTCGTTTAGGGCCTCAAAACGGCTCTGGAAATTCATGACCTGAAAAACTGCTAAAAATAGTAAGTTGTGCCGAAAGTGAAAAACTAAAAGAGACAATGGTGGGACCCCAAGTGGAATAGGCGGGTGGACACCAATATCCACCTGGATCATTCCTCCCCCCTTAGGAAGAAATGGTCCCCATTGCGTTGATTTCCTCCATGAGATGAGAAAACTTCTGTTGAACTTGGTCCCTGGTGAACCACTTGCCTTGGTGCAAGAGCTGGCCAACTTCGACAACCCAATTCAGTTGGATCTTCTGTTTGAGAGTGTTCTATATTTGCATGTCCATGATACAATCTGTGGCGGCTTGTTCCATGCAGTCTGGGTTTAACTCTTTTGGTGTGAGTTCTTCTGCAATGTCAGAGGTGTCCAGTAGAGGTGGGAAGTAGTGACGAAGGCACACTACATTGAATATTGGGTGTAGACCAAGGAATGGTGGAATACTGAGCTTGAAGTCATTGTTCCCTAGATACTTGGTGATGATGTATGACCCATATCGGAGCGGGTGAAGCTTGCGGTGGGGCCCAGTGAGGTGCTCCTTCTGCAAATGTAGCCACTTTTGTGCCCACCTAGAAGTTGTGTGGCACCCGATGTTGATCATGTTGTTGCTTGTACTTAGCATTGGCTATGTCCAATATGTCATGAACCTATTGGAAGATGTGCTGAATGTGCTCGATGAATTTTTTCACTTTGTCAACTTCAGACTAGACATGAGCCGAATCAGCGTGAGTAGCTGCAAATGGCATGGCTACGTCAATGGGACATAGTGGCTGGAATCCCAAGCCCACCTAAAAGGGGATATGGCCGGTTGAGCTATGGAGAGCCCAGTTATAACCGTGGTGTACATAGGGGAGGCTCTCATCCCATTTGCATGGATGCTTTGAATTGTACATGCGCAGAATGTGCACAATCATCCTATTGACGACCTCTGTCTGGCCATCAGTTTGGAGATGGAAAGATGTGGACTTGGTGAGCTTGGTGTCCAACATTGACCAGAGGCTAGACCAAAATGTGCCAAGGAACCTGTTGTCATGATTTGATATGATATACTGTGGGATCCCAAAGTACGCCCACACTCATTTAAAGAAGAGTTTAGCAGTGGCTTTTGCTGTGATATTCTTCTTGCAAGCTGCCATAATGGCCATCTTCGAGAATCTATTGATGACCATGAAAACACAGTTGTTTCCATGCTTAGTAGAAGGAAGGCCTTACATGTAATCCATGGAGATGGATTCCCAAGGTCGACTAAGGGTAGGTAGCAGAGTATAGAGCTCTTGATTCTTGATGGTAGGTTTGGCAACGTCGCAAGCAATGTAGGATCTGATGTACTTCCCGACATCCTGTCGAAGGTTCGACTAATAGAAATACTTCTGCAATACTGCCACTATTTTCTCGATCCAAAAATGCCTAGCGACTCGACTGTAGTGCGCTTCCCATATAATCTTGGCATGCTCGATTGAAGGAACAAAAAAGTGTCCTACGTGACATAACAATGCATCTTGGAGGTGAAAATTTGGAACTTGCATACCCCCCAAAAGTGCCTTGTATGTGTGGCTGAATTCTGGATCAATCTTGTAGAGAAGTGGCCAATCACAGGTCTCATTCCCGTAAGAGTTGAGAACAGTGGTTATCGCCACGATCGGTGGTCGGCTGAGGTAGTCTGCAAAATTATTGGTGCTACCCTTCTTATACTTGATGTTCAAATGAAATTTTTGCAGAAATGTGGACCACTTCTGATGGAGATCATTCTGTAACTTTCCTTTGTGTCTATATGAATTGTAGAGGTCAGTGGTCTATGTGGATGATTGTAACCTTCCCCATAATGTAATGCTTCCATTGTAGACAAGCCTACACGACGAAATACATTTCTTTGTCATAAGTGGGACACTTTTGAACTGTGTCGGACAATGTCTCACTGTGATATGCCACTGGATGCCCCTGTTGAGTAAGAACTGCCCTAATAGCATAATAAGAGGCATCTGTATCGATATCAAATGGTTGTTGCAAATCTAGTAATGTGAGCACTGTGACAGAATAGAGGCAATGTTTCAATTCTACGAATGCCTTCTATTGATTTTCCAACCAAAATAATTTTTCTTTCACTCCTCCCTTAGTGACTTGACTCAAGGGCCAAGTGATATGAGAGAATCCCAACATGAACCTGCAGTAGAAATGAGCAAGACCCATAAAGCTGTGAAGCTCTGTTAGGGTGGTTGGGGCTGGCCAATCCTGAATGACTTGGATCTTGGCTGGATCCACGTGCACCCCCCTTTCATCAATAATGTATCCCAGATATTGAACCTGGGTCATGCCAAAAGTGCACTTCTCCAAATTGGCACACAACTTGTGTTTTCGTAGTGTTTGGAGGACTTATCAGATGTGGTGGAGGTGCTCTTCCCAAGTCTAGCTAAAGATGAGAATGTCATCCAAGTACACCACTACAAATGAGTTGGTGAATGGATGAAAGATGTCATCCATCAGTCTCATGAAGGTTGCGGGAGCATTTGTCAACCCAAAAGGCATGACGAGCCATTCAAAAAGGCCCTCCTTGGCTATGAAGGCAATTTTCCACACATCAGAGGGTTCGATTCGTACCTGGTGATACCAAAACTTCAATTCGATCTTGCTAAAATATTTTTCCCCTTTGAGTTGGTCCAGAAGGTCATCAATCTATGGGATTGTGTACCTATTCCGGACAGTGATCTTGTTCAGCGCCTGATAGTCAATACAGAGTCTCCAAGTCACATCCTTCTTTTGTACCAACACGATTGAGCTCCCACAGTGAGATGAAATTGGATGGATGTGACCTTTCTGTAGCATCTCCTGAATCTGCCTCTTGATTTCATCATTCTCCAGAACAAAGCGCCTATAGATCGGTCCGTTGGGTAGCGGCGCACCTGGGGTCAGGTCAATGGGGTGCTTGACTAGACAGTGCAGAGGCACCCCTGTGGGTGAAGTGAAGATGTCCTCGTACTCCTCCACAACCTTGTCCATATGTTGTTTTCGTGCAGAGGAGCCATGTTCGGAGGTCACGACCACAGTATTCTTCTTGCCCTGGGGGCAGATCATCAGGAAAAAAATTCTCGGTTTGGGAAATGAGCTTACTTCATTGTTTTTCAGTAACCAAAGAGATAGTGGGAGGCAGTGGTATCTCTGGTATCCTGTACAAATTATTTCCCAAAGTAACAATAAAAACGTGAGGCGGGGACTCATACAAAGCATGTCACTTCCAAAATTATGGTTGGCCTAATAATACATCATAAACATAAATAGGAGAAATGTCACACAATATCTCATCTATGAAGGGCTTGATGCTATAGGGAAGGCGACACTGCTCGCTAATGCAGAGATCTCGTACTTGGTGAAGCCACCCGATGGTGTATGGTTGTGGGTGCATTGTGATCGACAAGCCCAACCGCTTCACGAAATCTGTTGAAATGAGGTTATTTTGTCTCCCATTGTCGACAATGAACTGTAGCAGGGAACCCTTTACCCACATCTGGGAGTGGAAGAGACGCTCTACCTCCTCTGGATCTTCTGGTTCCTCCTTCTAGATCTTCTCAGTGGCAACAATGGTGTTGGGCTCCACATCAATAATCTTCTTCCATTTTTCATTCCCCTTGTCAGGTTCTGATTTAGAGTCGGAGCATGCATTTGATTCAGAATCCCTCATCTCGGCCACCAACGACTTCTTGGTCCGACACTCGCTTGTGTTGTGAGTGGAGCTCTTATGGAACTCACACCACTTTCCCATGTCCTTCTTTGGCTTCATGGTGTTGTTTTTTACTTGTGGCTTTGGCAGGTTGACTTGGGCCACCATGCCTTGGCTTTATTCTTTGTTCTATAGTTTGGGGGTACCTTTCCCTTGCTTTTGATTTGCAGATCCAAAGTCTCGCTTCTTTTCTTTGAATTTCTGCTCAATATTGGCAGCATATGGTATGTCATACCAAGCAAGGAGATGTAGAGGAACTCAATTTCCCCCTGAATGTATCTATGGAGAAAACTGTGATAATTTAACACCAAATGTTTCTCTAAATATTTGATACCCAACTTTGTGCGGAGGGTATGGAACAGATTCGTCAGCTCATGCACATCTTGATCCCTTTGTTGCCACAACGTGGTCCATTGTATGTACTTGTCCTCGTAGCTCCCCATGGGATAGTATTGTTTCTTGATGGCATCTCAGAAATAATTACAAGTGGGTACGGCTGAGAACAGAGAGGGTTCTGTCTCGTCCTTTTCTCATAGTAGGTTTCCCACCAGTCCTTGACATGGGGGGTAGCTTTGAGGAGTGAAAAAATAATCTTCTCCTGGTTGAAAAGTCATGAACCGAGAAATATCATTCTAATAGATTCAACCATCTATCTATGACATTTTCATCTATTTTACCCTCAAATATGAGAATGTCAAAGTTTACTTGTACCTTAAAGGGAGTCGCACCTCTAGAGTGGCTGTTGGATGTAGATGTGCCGCCGGTGGGAAGTCATTGAAGGATCTTGGCAAAGTTATCCATCTCGTGTTCCTTTGTTTTTCGAGGGCCTCCTCGAGAAATATTTTGATAGGATCTCCTGATCCCTCATATTTATTTTCATCCCCCATGGGCATCCGTTGGGGTTTGCGAGGCTGTTCTTGCAAAGGTTCCACCAGATCGAGCCCTAACTCTTTATACCCCGACCTCGTTGGGGACATGCAAATAAGGATCGAGAAAAAGCATACCGCTCTGATACTAATGATCTAGATTTATGCAGGAATGCAATAGAATACATAAATAACCATAAATACAAATATGTAGTGGAAATAACACTTCATTTCATTAATATCAAAGAACTGAAATTTACTTACAAAAAGAATGGAAATAAACTATTTAGGGCACTGGTAGCTCATCTCTGAGAAGAGATGTGGCGACTACAGGCCTCTGAACTAAGTTACAATGAGGCTTGAGGGCCTACTTATTATTTTGAAACAATTGAAAACCATAAACGTCCAAAAACATAACCCTAGGAGATGAAGCGCCAAAACTATGGGCCCCGTTTGGGTAAATTGGTGTTTCAATTTCCTGGGGACGTAACTTTGGCATAATATCTTCGTTTGACACACATGATACATCGTTAGAAATATCTATCTGGGGACTACAACTGTTGCTGCAAATATCAATTCCAAAATGGAATAATTTTTTCGAGAAAAGCGATGCGCAAAAAATGTCGTTTAGGGTCTCAAAACGGCTCTGGAAGTTTAGGACCTGAAAAACTGCTAAAATGGTAAGTTGTGACGAAACTAAAAAATTGAAAGAGACAATGGTGAGGCCCCTAGTGGAATAGGAAGGTGGCCACCAATATCCACCTGGATCAGTAGAAGGTTCAGTAAAATAATTTGCTATCAAGGAAACATTTCCTTCACTTCTTTGTGATCCCCTTGTTCCGATTTTATTTTGTTCATTAGGCTTTACATCTTTCAAAAGTTGAACTGCCCATTTTGGAAATTGATGTTCACTAGTTTGAGATTGTGAAAATCACCATCATTGTAAAAATGGTTGATGTAAACTGATGTTTTTTGATCAACCACGGGTTTTTTGGGCAAAGAGCCATTTCCAGAATAACTTTTGTTGCTAGGAGATTTCGATGAACTGCCAAAAGACCCAGAAAATGTTGGTGAAGAAGAAAAACTGAATGATTCATTTTCAGATGAAGGAAACTCAATTTCATACCAATTTTGTGAATTTGGTTGAATTTGTAGATTTCCTTTTCTTTTATCACCTTTTGTTTCTAACTTTTGAAGAAGACTTTCTACTTCTTTAGCACTCTTAATCTCATTTTCATCCAAAATCATTGTCTACTTACAATAAATTTCCCATTCGAAAAAATTCGGTACCCTTTCTTCTCATCAAAATACCTAATCATTGTGGACTTCAAGCTTTGTGAGTCAATCTTAGTTCTTTTTTCCTTCGGAACTAAGGCATAACATACTGATCCAAAAACTATGAGATGTTTAACCTGAGGTTTGAAGCCAAACCATGCTTCAAAAGGTGTGACTCTGTCTAAAGAAGCAATGGGAGATCTGTTCCTTAAGTAGATAGCGGTATGAATTTCTTCGGCCCAATATATAGGACTTAACTTTTTGAAAGTTAACATAGATATCGCCATTCCTAACAAGGTACGGTTCATTCTCTCTACTACTCCATTTTTCTGTGGATTGTAGACATTGGTAAGATGTTGTTTTATGCCATTATCCATACAATACATTTTGAATTCATTTGAAGTGAATTCTACGCCATTGTCGGTTCTAAGAGTGCTAATCTGTAATATCCCTAAAAGGGAACTGTCAGGAATGCATGCTTGAAAAATGAATTTTTTGGAAATGTATGCTACATAAATTAAAATAAACCCTTGGATCCCTTAGATCTGATAATATGACATAAAAATCCAAGAGGAGATCAGAAATAAAAAATTCTAGATGAGGTAAACAAGTCTCCCACACCTAGTATGGCTGAAAAATACCCCAGAATGGGATTGCAGTTGTAAGCAAACAATATTGCTTCAAAAAAAATGCAGTTTAACTGAAAAACAATAAGAGGCCAATATGGAGGCTCAATAATAACATTTACATCAGAAAATCAGAGTTATAATGAATCCCATACATTATAGAACAGAAGATAGAAGAGTTTACATGAAGATTTGCTAAAAAATAAGGGATGTAACCAGATGATATGATTGTACAAGCTTGAAAGTGTTATTTTATTAGCTGAAATGAGTTGTAGATTACACTTCAGATCTAGAATAGATCTGTGTACAAAAATATAGATCTATAAAAGATCTGTACACTATAGAGTCTCCTCTTTACATACCCCTTGGGGTTTCAGCAATACATGAAGCACATGGAGTAGATCTGAGATCTAATGCAGCAGATCTGTAAAATGATTCAAAATTTCTGAAGAAAATACATCAGTATTCATATCAGATCTGAATGGAACATGGATTAGATCTGTAATCCATGGATCACCACAGTGAAGGGCAGATTCCCAACACTAGAGATATTTCTCCCAAAGCGTACTAAAACTCCCTGCAACTTTTACACTGCAAATAACGTAGTATAGGAAGATGGACTATGTTGTAGGCTTGAAGAACAGTTTATCCTGATGCCAAGGTGTATATTTGAAGATCCGATGATCCAATACTCTGTTGCCAAGGGGATAGAAGGCTTTCCCACTGAAAAGAGGCACTAGAATGGCCTAGATCTGTATAGATCTAGCCTCCAATTGCTGTAGCTTACAAAGACAACCAAACCCTCAATAGGATCTACGTTGTAGTTGGAAGAAGAGCTTGGCCAAATTCCTAATAGTGGACAAGAATTGTAAGACTCCTCCAAGAGCTACTCAATGGAAGAGGTGGGATTCCCGCTCGGGAACACCCAGTGCTAAACAACACTATTCTCTACTAAAAATCCAAGAGAATAAGAAATTTCTAAACAGACAATATCTTCAGAAATAATATGTCATCAAAAACCATTCTCTTGTTTTCCTCCTCTTCCTTTTATAAGATATAAATCTTGCCAAACCCTAAACCATCTCAATGATTTAGCCTTATTCACATGTGTAGCCTCCAACTAAAACTGCGCCATGCATTAAGGAGGTTCACTGTATCTAGACAACCCTGTTGATTTGTTCATGGTTTACCCAGTCAAATAGCTCAATCCCTTTCACA
Source organism: Pinus albicaulis (assembly GCA_034641835.2). NCBI lineage: Eukaryota > Viridiplantae > Streptophyta > Pinopsida > Pinales > Pinaceae > Pinus > Pinus albicaulis. Next base: position 1,639,539,297 of record CM076579.1, on the reverse strand, counting down.
CATAAGGGTGTTTTATTTACATAGCCTAGATTTAACCTTGTTCACATGGGGCATTGATTTATTCACTATTTTAGGAGTCTTTATTGTCCTCCTTTACAAATTTATTCATGAAACAGGAAAGTAAATCAAAAAATTAAGATTCCAATTAGCTTGAGCTAATTCGGAATATTACACAATCTTCTCCTTTACCTCATTTTTAATAAGTTGGCAAAAAGTTTTGAACTTTTCAAATGCTTCTGACTTTTGCTTTAAAAAATATACCCAAGTCATCCTGCTAAAATCTTCAACAAAGAGTAAGAAATATCTGCATCCTCCTAGCGAAGTTTGTAAGGGTCCACAAATATCACCGTGAACCAATTGCAAACGCCTGTTTGCGCGTCATGAACTTGTGGGAAAAGTCTCTCAATGTTGTTTTCCATAAATGCAAGCTTTACATTTTGCATTTTCTCGTTTGAAGGTTGGAAGTCCCTTAATCATTCCCTATTTTTGTAACTGAGAGAGACTTTCGAAGTTGAGATGGCCATAATCTGATTGGTGAAATGTTTGTACTTGCTAGTCCTACAAAGTCAGAATTTCTTGGAATAATTGTCCCTTTCATCCTTAACAGTTTTCCATCTTCATAACCTGTCATCACCATTTTCATGTTGTGTTTGACTGAGTTAATTTTAACTAAGCCATATTCCATAATCACCATATGTCCTGCTTGTTGAATCGTGACTAAAGATAACAAATTTTTCTTAAATGTTGGGACATACCATATATTTGAAATCATTCTTTCTCCTAGAAAACTTTAACTACATCTTTTCCATAAGGAATATGTTTTTTTTTTTATCAGCAAGATAGATTGAATTTAGATGGCATTGTTGGAAACTCCAAAAGAAGTCACATCGAAAATTCATGTGTTGAGTTGCTCCTGTATCCATAATCCATGCATCTTCATAATCACTTCTAAGAAAGGTTGGAACCTGTTATCACTATAAAAATTTTTTCCAAACTTGGACAGTTTGCTTTGTTCCTAGTCATGGTTTTTAGATAGGTGTTAAGTCATTTTAAGTTTTTAGGGGTTAAGTGATAGGGTTAGAGTCTCATTTTCATTCACATAATAAAGTCCAACAACCTTATTTCATACCTTGAGAGTCTCATACCATGTTTAGAGAGTCAATTTTTTAACCATTTAAAAAAAAAATTATTAAGCCATGAAACCATGTTTTTGTAGCGCAGACATTGTTAAAAACTGATTTTGCGATACGAAAATGCTGCACTTTTCGTAGCGCAAAACCCTGAAATTACATTAGGTGCGCTACGAAATCGGAGATTCGTAGAAAGTATTTTCAAAGTATCAAATACATCAAATTTTGTTAATCCTTTATGATTATGTGTCAGCCATGAGTCTTTTCTCACACATGGAACCATTCATAGCCATCATGACATTCATTTGAGGTCATTTATCTTAGTCATTTTCAAATTTGAAAAGGGCTGGTTTTTGGTTTTATTGTCTCATGCAAGAAACACATGATGCATACCCTTTTTCGAATGGTAAGCTCATGGTAAGCATAAACCAAAGCTTATCTCATTCATCAAGTGAGGTTGATTATTACTTTCAAGAGAGGCAGTGTCCCTAATCAAGCAAGGAATTTTACTCTGAAATCAAGCGAGGCTGTTGGTTATAGGTTTTCAAGAAGCACACAGGAATTTCAAGGGAAAGATGACAGAAGAAAGAAATAACCAGAGGTCAGGCCACTGCTTAAGGATATAACGTGAAAGCATAGAGGCTCTAACCAAGGACAAATCAGTTGAGGAGGCTTTCAAGAAGACAGGATGTTGGAAATTATGTGAAAATTTGCAAGGAGGTCATAATCAGGTGAAAAAAGAGTTGGCTCTTCATTTCACCGGTTCAAATAAAAAATTTGGAGTTTTAAACTTACTAATTTCTCCTGAGATCATATCATTAGTGACAGAGATTCCAAGGGTAGAAGAAAGATGGTTCAAAAATTTCAGGTTTGAGATGGAGCCTTGTAAAATATTTCTGAAGCCAGAGTTTGCAGAGACAGACTTAACTAAATCAGTACCAAGAAGTTACATCAAGAACACCTATGCCAACCTGCTCTACTACATTCAAAGGTATTTCACCTGTGAGGGAAGATACCATAAAGTGTATTCTTATCATTCCAAACTCTTGTTGCATTTTACTAGAATTATTTCTTTGGATTTTCCTTTCTTCTTATTTCGAAGTTTAGCTAAGATGGCAGATAAAATGAAAATGAAAAATCAATACTGTGGAAATTAAATTTTCCATCATGGTCTAGTTAAATTGATATTTTTACATGAACTTTAGAAGATGAACAGAGAATGGTCAACATTTTTGTTTTTGTGTGGATTTGGGGTGGAAACACAGGAAACGGGTATTAGCCCTAAGGCCAAAGAAAAATCACCATCAGAAACTAGTGATCTTGCAGAGACAAGATCAAAAAGATTTGTTAAGTTGAAACCCAGAAAGCAAGTGAAAGAACCAGAGATTAAAACATCAATGATTATTCAAGAGACCCCTCAAAATACACAAAAGAGGACAACTAAAGTTAAGGAAATAGTACAGGAATAGCCAACCAGTAGATCAGCCCAGAAAAGATTGACTAGAAGTCAAATAGCAAAGGAAAGGGGAAAAACAGTGGTTTCAAAAGAAATTCTAGGTTTAAAGGGTAAATTGAATGATATTTTACAAGCTATTGATATTGAAGAATCTCCGTTATTTCAGGAAGACTTTATAAAATTGGATGAAGAGAAATATAAGAAGATGAAATCTTCCAAAAGCTGGATTTTGATGATGAAATTTCAGAGTTTGTGTTCAAGCCTAGAAGGCCTTTAACTAGGCAATCAAAAAATTTGCAAGAGCTGGATATGGAGTTAGATAAAGCAGGGGAAGTTCCAAATGTTTATGAAGAGCCCATAGAACTATCATCACCAATGCCTGCAAGTGAAAAAAACAGAGTTTTCAACACTCAAAGAGAAAAGAGTAGTTATGAATAAATCAAAGAAAATTTGAGACTAGCTAATCTTGAAATTGCTAAGCTTAAGAAGAAAGCAAGAAGACATGCTGTTGAGAAGACAAACTTCAAAAAAATAAGGGCTCTATGGGAGGTTGAAAGAGTTTCAAAACCTGAAATAGTCAGCAGTGAAGCTCAGTACTTTACCTGGACTGTCCCTGAAATCAAAGAGGCCAGATTTATGAGAATGATAAATATTAAATTGAGGGATAATAACAGGAGACTGAAGAGGCAGATTGAAGATATTGAAATTCAATTGACAAAGTCTGAAGGTCAGCTACATCAAAGATAGAACAAGAGCATTAAGTGATGTTGAACCCTTAGTTAAACTGAGAGGGGGGGGCTGAATCAGTTTAACACATACATGGAATTTTAAAACTTTTCCCTTAAAACTTATTTACACCTTCATTTCATGTTCAACTTAATATGTGAGTAATATTATAATGTGAGCAGCAAGTATTAAGATAATGTAACAACAGACTTAATATGAGAGCAGCAAGTATTAAGCAGATTAGATAAACCATATCAACACATAAACATCATGCAGAAAGACACCAGATATAAGTGGAAACCCATAAAGGGAGAAAACCACATCTTATTATTGTTGTGATGCAAAGGCAAGCTCCAACTCCCTCTCAACACTAATTTTCTGTAGGCACCAACCTACAGGAGGCTCCTACCTCAATTCTGCAAGCTACAACTTGCAAGGAGGCTTCAACTCCCTCTTTTTCATAAAAGAAACATTTATTGATTTACCTTGGATATCAGCTCTGTTCTGTACCTTTGTTTTTTTACTGTACTCCAATCTTCATATTTGCTTGATTATTTCTTTTTCTTCAATTCTACATTCTCTTATCTTTTATCAATTTACTCAGAGAAATGTATCCATTTCAAATTTACAGTGGGATTTTATCTGTCTCCTGAGACTTGCCAATAACATCACAAACAATGTAAACAGTTAAAACCTTTCATTCTATTACAGTATAAATTTTGAACAACACTGCTCTCTCTCTGTTTTCCTCTCTCGTTCATCAACAACCACACCTCTCTTTTTCATTTCACTATATTCATTTTCCCTGTTCATTTCAGTTGCATAACTGCTGCCTATACAACTCTCTTTTAATCGAACATAACTAAATCTCGGCGTTGTTATAAAACCTTTTTAATAAACCTTGGATTTTATATTACTGAACAACCAATGCTAAACTTTAAAATATTTGGGTCCCACAGCTTTATAAACCCTTATGCTCTATTTTCCGATGCAATGAATCACTTTTCGAATACTGCCGATTGTGATTAATCGCAATCGCACCTTGCATTTGCATGTTCTGACGCCCTGCTCCTTCTCCGATGCGATGAAACACTGTTTATTGGAACTCAACCATATATGAATCATAGTTTATAAGCCCATCGGGTCCGGAACTTCATCACAATCGCAATATTTTGTTAACATGTTCTGTCGCCAACTTTTCTCCGATGCGATTGGTAAGGGTCCCACAGTATAAGTCTTTGGTTGTATTAGGCCCGAGCTATAGAGTACTTCACATATATGTATATATATATATATATATATATATATATATATATATATATATATATATATATATATATATATATATATATATATATATACATATATACTTGAATCCTTTGTTTAAAAAAGTGCTACCCATATATAAAGTGCTGCATATAGGTATATATGTATACTTTGCCGCTTTGGTCTTTAATGTATCCACCAGCTGGGGTAATGATTCTCGAAATTTTATGTGGGGTCCCACTTGCGTATTAACTTTGGTTATATGCAAGCATTTACATAAGGTTTTCAGTCAATCCACCTTATATATTCGCATACCAACTCATTTTCAACATACATGTAGTCTCCTTGAAGCCTCCATGTGTCTTTTATCCTTTGATAAATTCCCCTCTGCTGATTCCTATTATAAAGCCTCTCTGTTTGTGAAGGAATGCCCAAAGACCCCATTTTCCCTCTTATTTCAACCCCCACTTAGCTTCTACTTGTTTCCCCTTCTATTTCCCTTCATTACCCTTCATATTCCCCCAAAATCCCCTTTAAATTCTACCCATATCCCCCCTTTGGGCTAATTTATCCTTATCCCTCTATCGTTCCCCTTTCTAACCTTTAAATCACATTGGAATGAGCCAAACCCACTTCCGAACTTATACTAAGGCTTAGCCCCTTTTCCGCCAGCCCCGTCCCCATGTAACTGCGCGCTGTGACTGAGCGCTACCTCTTAAGGCGCTCATCGCAGATCGCACTTATCGGATATCACAGTTTCATTATATGTGTTCGATTGATCCATCGCAAATATTTGCGATGCGATCTAATCGCGTCGCAAATATTTGCGATGCGATCGCCTGTCGCACTTTCCGCCCATCGCATTTTCCCCCGATCGCATTTTCCCTCCATCGCAAGTTCTCGCATTGCAACCCCGCCCGATCGCATCTATCGCAGATCGCATTCTCGCGCGTTATGATCGTTAGATCCATCGCAAATATTTGCGATGCGATCTGATCGCGTCGCAAATGTTTGAGATGCGATCGCAGATCGCTCCATCGCATTTTTCCGCTCCTTCGCCGAGCGCAAAGCACAGTTTTCTGTTTGGTGCTGATTTCCATCGTCGCACTTTCTCCGTTTTCGATTTGCGATGCGACCCCCGGGTCCCACATCCATGGCTCCCCTCATTGCATTTTTTTCATTTCCTTTGTATTTCCTCCGTTAGTTAAACCTTTGCATTTTACATTAAGGTTTAATGAATCACCCTCTGCCATGACCGGGTCCCGCCATTTCGAATGCATTTCATGTGTTTGACCTTTCCCCTTTGTAGCTTGGCCAACTGTTAAACCTTAGTGTTTAGCACTAAAGGCATTCTCCGCCATTGTTCAATGTGTTCGCCATTTCCACAGTCGCCACCGCCTTTCCACCACGGGCCTCCAAAGAATTTCTCCACCACCACTGCCCAAGTTTGTAATAGTTTTATTTGACTCTTCAGTTAGCACAGAGAGGCCAGTTCAGTGGCCAAACGAAACAGCAGAGACGGATTTGAGGGATTCAAGCCGGTTAATTGAATATTAACAATTATAATCCTGCATTCAAAGGAAAAGGCGCAGTTCGAAGATCCAAGCACATTCTTAAAGTCTTATCTGTGTTTAATGTCAGCAGGGTACTCTTCTACAAACGTACACCTTCCTACAAGAAATCTCCATGCCTCCTCGAGCCCTGAAACGATTAATTACACCGACTGAAGCTCATTTAAGACAGTTAGGCAGCAGTTATGGAGGTATGGAGCGGCCCTGTAGATCTTTCAGCCAGTTCATTTATTCCAGAAGGCAGCACAGAGCTCCAAACGCCATAAGGACTTGAAGAACATATTAGAGGTCAATCTCGACCTGACAGAGGCTACCAAACAGTCTACAAAGTACACACAGCGACTCAGATTTCCATTAAGCAGAGTGGGCATGAACTCTTTCTCCACTCTGTCTTAATAAAATTCATTTAATGTTCATCTACTTCTATTTTTCTCTTCTCCTATAAGAATCCTAAAGAACGTATTGTAAAAAGGGTTGTTGTTGTTGCCTTGCTGTGGCAGTTGCTGTTAGAGGTATTCATTCTTGACTGTTAGAACAGTCGTGGGAGGGAGTAGAAGAGTAGTTGTATGTAATAGGCTGGGAGGAGAAAGTCTGGACTGTATTAGCCATTGAGCTCATTGTACATGACTAGTTTTGCATCAATTAATCAAATCACTTTTCACAGGATCCTGGTCTATTACTATTGGTGATGTTTTTCCTAACTCTGTTTATTACATTTTCATACTGTTTCATGTTCTTCTGGTAGGCAACAGAAGTATAACATAGTATTCACCCTTGCTAGGTGCCCTATGTTTCCTGCTCTCCCTACCTGTAATGTTTTCTGCTTTATGTGTTATCTAAGAGCGAATTCATGTGGTTTAACCAGTGCAGTGGATGTTATTGCCTGCTGGCTGATGTATGAACTTGTGGGTTTGCTGCTTGGATGTTTCTCCGTCAATCTTATCTCTGTTTTCCCTTGGAGTTGCTAAAGCAGACCTAGAGTTAAATGACCTCTGGTCCAATCTATAAGCAGCCCCTTTGTCCCCCTTTGAGAGCTGCCTTCGAGTATGTCCAAGTAGGTCTGGAGTTAAATGACCTCTGACCTGATCTATAGACAGAAATTGGTTGCTTTCATTCTTCCACCTTCTTCCTTAATGTTCCATCCCATCATCTGCCTAAAATATCCTTTAGTGTAGATGACTTGCCCTTTGAAAGCCTTGGCTATTGGATGCAAGTAATTTCCTTTCATGACTCCATAGCCCAATGGATGGCACTGTCTTGGCCTATCCTCTTTTCTGAAGCCTCCTGCTATTTTTTTTCCTTTCTCCCATTACTTTCTCAGTCTGTGATCTCCTGACCAACCCAACAACCAACCAACCAAATCATTTAAACCCCCCATTCGTGCTTCATACCTAGCCTAATATATCAATTTGAGCCTTCAAAGATATATCATTCTTGCTCTATTTGGAGAGATCCCTCTCTGGGTCCAGGAGGGCTAGATCCTAGGGCCCTAAAGTGGTTTGATGTTGTCTCATCTTTTGGTATTGCCAAATCTGCCAAAACATGGGAACCCCAACACAAGGGATTTCGCCATCTGAAATAGGTAATTGTGGAATTTGTGCTCTAAATTTTTTCTATGAAGGTTCAAAAGCTTAAATTATTATGAGGCGAAGCCAAAATCCTGAGAAAGCTGCTGTAAAAATTTCAGATCAAGGTGCGCAAAATTTTTGGAGATATGATCTGTGGAAGTTAGGGTTTTTGCAGGGTCCTGAAATTAATCTCAAAGAAGTGACCTTGGTAAATTCGTCATAACTCTCTCTCTGAGTATCAGATTGGAATTCCATAAAAAGTGGCATATATTGCATAGTCTGTACTTTTTCTCTATCAATTACAGATCCAAATGAAGAAACAATGACACGTGGCACACAGTACAAGTGTGCTCTGCTGAAACAATCCATAATTAGGGCATTGTGATAGATTGTGTATAAATATCTCTTGAAGAATCCAAATTGGGTCAGACCTGTGGCATTGGAAAGATGACTCAGAGGAATACTACAAGACCAAAAATCAGATATTGAGGATCTAAAATAACATAGATACACCAGATGCAATATCGAGCTCCTAGAAGGCAAGAAAAAGCTAGATCATGTGTTTGCAAGGGTTGCAAAGGACCAGAATTTCTATGGCTGAAAAAAAAAGAAAGGTGTAGCAGAGGGTAGCATGACAAGAGTAGCAACCAAGGTGCATAACAGCAGCAAGAAGTTCATCATATGAAGTCTTCAAGTGGGCAGCACTGCATATAATCATTGTAATTAGTCATTGTAAATACATTATTGTACAAATTGTACTAGTCTCTATCTTCCAAGGGTTGAAGAGGCAGTGTTGGGAGTGTTAGCTCCTGATCTAGACCTCAAGCTGAAAAAGGAAAATTAGGGTAACATCTAAACCACACTTAGCCTTGTAGCTAGCCCTACAAGGTCAGGAGAGGGCTCTCTCCGTGAAAGATATTTCAACAAAGTACAATTATGAAACTGATTTTAGGCTAGGTATAATAATCGGAAAAATGTTTTAATGAATGAATGAATTTTTCAGGTATGTGTGGGACAAATGGGACAGTTTGAAACTGGGGAATTAAATCATGACACAAGGTATTTCATGGGGCAAGATAGGGAGGATATTTTAGCAATTAAGTTTAAATAAGGATGGGATGGAAAGACTGGTGAGGAGCTGAAAAGGGCATAGAAGATGGATCCTTTTCAAACAGAAGAAAAAACACAGAGTATTGAATGGTTTCCCAAGGAAGAGCATAAAAATGGATTCTACCTTTCTATCTTGAAAGCATTCAAAAAGAGATGTTTATGAATGAATGGCACACATAACATTTTACATATGAACACAAAGGAGCGAACAAATGCTAAAACTCATACCACGTGGATCCCACAAATCAAAGTTGCATCTCTTTATTAATTCCCTGTCCAAAACTGTTACAATGGAGTGCAGAGCATTCTCTTGATTTCCACACTATTCCCCTACTTACTGATTTACAAACTGCTTTACAAATGATTTATAATTACATTAAATAGACCAGATTTGTGGGAACATAGATCCACAGAAAGAGGAGCTGTTTGCCAGCTCAAGAACTAAAGTTCAATAATAGAAAATAAATCCAACAATCTGCCTAAAAGAAGGAGTAGCGTTACATTTGACTGCTTTGGCAGATTCATTGTTACGGCATTGAATAAAAAATAGAAAATTTGAAGAGCTGTTCCTATTTTCCTGTTGTTGTAAAAATCTCAGTCTCATTGTAGCTCTCAGCCCTTTAACTATCTCTCACTAAATTTGAATGAAATAATGCCTTTAGTGAAGGGAAAAAGAAACCCATTTTGAATGGAGGGAACGAAGGGAAAGGAGGTGGGGTCCAGGTCACAATCACAATCGGGATCGATGGGGAAGAGGTGATGCGATATATAATGGAGCAATTAAAAATATATATTGTGATGGTGTAATCACAATCGGGATCGGGGGGTTTTGGATATATGTGAAACAAACCACAAAGCTTCGATGCGATTGGAAAATTCAAAGCGGAGAAATCCCTTTGTTAAAACAAATGAAACATTTTTTCGCTTTTTACAAAGGGAGAAAATATTTTTTATGTTGAAAGAGGGGAGGGCCTTTAGGGTGGGACCGGGCCAAATCGAGATCAGAATCGGGAGAGGGAGCGGGGTATAACATAATATATTTCCTCCGATGCGATGGGGATGAGGCCTTTGTAAAAATAAAATAAAAAAAGTTTGAATTTACAAAGGGGAAAGGCCTTTTATTATGAATGGCGGAAGATAATGTGGTGAGACTCGAAGGTCCATCAGCATTGAGAGATCGGAGGAGGGTAGAGGAAAGATTTCATTTAACAGCGCCGATTGGGATGGTCCGATTGGCTGTGGGCCATTCGATTGGATGACAGATCGACGACGGAGGTGTAGTCGGAGGGTGTCAATCGGGAGAAGTCCATTAGAGGGGATCAATCGGAGAGGATCATTTTGAAAGTGTTGATTGTGTTGTGGATCATTATCTGTATATCCTTTTTTATATTTTATTTCGAAAATAAAAAAAATCTGGAAATTCGAAAAATATGCTATAGTATGAAGTTTTTATACTTTAGCATAAAAAAAGAAATGCAATGTTTTTACCAAGAATGATGTACATAAAGTATTCATAAAACTTTATTTTGATATATATGATTTCAAGCTTAAGCTCTGAGCCACTTCCCGAGCAGAAGCTGTGATCACAGAAAAGTGCTTTCGGATACGTTATTGTGGGGGGAGAAGTAGCTCGTTGTTTATCAAATCCTGACCCCCCGTAGTTGACAAGTCAAATCTTGGATGAGCCATGATCAACGTCTTGGATTCATTACGGGGGGTATAGGTTGAATTTTTCCGCCGTACTCCAGGACCCCTCGCAATGATGTCATCAGGCGAAGTGGAAAACAGCTGTCATCCGCTCTCAACGGTTTGTCCACATCATGTCGGCATTTACTACGAATTCCCGTAGCTTATTAAAGAGTTCTTTAGTCCTGTTTTTTCCATGTGTGACTGTTTTTCCCCTTTTGAACCGTGTTCTTGCCACCTTTGCATTTTCCGTTACCCCGAGAATTGTTTTCAGTTCCTGTTAATCATGGAAAAACGAATATCCTTGTCTGGTTCATCAAACCTCAGTCCCCTCCTGGATAGTGAAAAGGACGTCCAGGATACCGCGTCGTCCATCAATCATCCCTTATTCCATTACCAAGTAACCCTAAACACTGATAAATCCCCTGTATTATCTGCTATGAAAAGTTCTGGTGTGCTGTCCGCCTGTGTTCCGAAAACTCACTTCTTCCCCAAGTTCATCTCATGGTTAGTCTCGTCAATGTACCCTGGTAAATGTTTCGTCATGAATTCTCAGGGAGAAAATGTCATGCAGGTATCAACACAATTAATTCGCCAAGTATTGTGCTTTCCAGAAGATAAGTCTCCGTTACAATTCTCTGAAGATTCATTGGTTTAGTATTTTGAAGACCTTTCAAATGAAGAGTTCAGTCGTTGTATGTCATTTTTGAAATCAAATCCAGAAAAAACTCAATTTGAAGGAGAAGAGTTCGGTTTGGAGGCGTTCAATGTTCAGTATAGGCCAGTTCTTAGCTGCATTACGGAGATTTTGGGGAAAGATGATGACCACAAAGTTGATAAATCAGTCTTGGGGATGTTTGCACTGATGATGAAACCAGGGGTGGTCCTTGACATTCCGTCTTTTTGGCAGGAAATAGTAAATTCCCAATTGATAGCTTTTCCTCTAACAGGTTTCTTAAGATTTCCATCATGGGTTGTTTACTTATTTTTGTATCAAAATGTTGAAGAGTTCATGAGTTTGGGTTTAAATATAGTTGATAGTAATAAAAATAAGCAATCAGTTTTATTCTGGACCGACATGATTAGAAAAGAAGAGAATGAAGCAGGGTTGTTTGAATTTGCTAATCATTTCATGTCTATTGCTTATAAAATTTTGAATGGAACTCTTCCTCCATGCTTTCTACCAAAAGCCCGGGAGTTCCTACAGATAGGACCCAATTGCAGATTTGGAGATTGGTTTGTATTCGAAGAATACTCAGAGATAAGGTGGTATGGAGTTAGCATTGAGCCCTATAGGCTCCCAACTTTTGTACCCATGCGACTTTTCGCCCTGGAATTCATAAGGCAAAGTCTTAATGTAGACCAAGTCCACTTTCTTCCCATGAAGAAAGGTTTGATGTACAAATTTCCTATGAGTGTGGGACCTTTTGTGGTCAACACGAGACAAGCTTTTGATGAAGTCTCAAAAATGTTGGAAGGGACACAATTGTTGTTGGGAGAAAAATGGCCTTATGATCCGCATGGAATAATTTCTCAGAAAAGGGTTGAGAACGGGTATGCTGCATTCTCCCATGTAAGCAAGCCTGATATAGAGAAGCTGGAAAATCCAGGTGAAACAAGTGCCTCAAAAACCAGCATTCAAACACCTGCCATTATGGAAAGGGCAAGCAAAAGAAGTAGAGAAGATGTTATTGAAATAGATAATGAGGAACCCAGAGAAGAAAAGAGAACCAAACTAGCAGAAGATGATTCTCCCAATTCGCCTGGTTTTACCCTTCATATCAATGAAGAATCAAGTGTTCCCTCTTCTCCTAGAAGACATGAACTTTACTCAGAAAGGATGCCGGCAGTCAAGCAATTATTCACGCAAATTGAAGAAATAAATCAGAGAATAAAAGCCAATGTAGAAGCGCAAGCAGAACATCACACAACTGCTGATCAGACCAGATTATTGACTGTAATGGATATTGAAAAAGATCAATTTAGAATGGCTCTGTCACATCCAAAGGGAATGTCCCTTGGGTCTTCGAGCAGCTTTAATGAGGTAAAAATAATCATGGATGTTAAAAAGATCCCATTGTGGGACAAAATGAATCTTCATATGGAGACCGGGCAGTTGATTGTAAATAATTTGAGCAAGAATAATGCCACAGCAGTCAAGACTGAAAACATGCTTGCAAAGGTCATTAGACAATGCAAAATGGAGAAGGCTAATTCAAGGGAATTAACAACTCAAAATGAAGAGTTGAAGAAGATCATTATGAAAATTGGTGTGGATCCAAATGATAAAGCTGCAATTCAAAAAATCATGAAAAGTGCAGAAGTAGAAATATCCTCACTAAGGAAAAAGCTAAAATTACCCGCTACAGAGCACTCAATGGCTATAGAAGTAGCTGAGGTGGAAAAAGAAAAGGAAGAGTTACATCTGCAATTGTTACAAAAAGATGAAGAGTTGTCCAAAGTGAAGCAGACTGCTATATCTCTGCAGAATCATGTTCAAAATCATACTTGCACTTTTGTTGTTCCTACAGGTGACAGAGATGCGGATCCTCAAACCCAAATTGTTCAGCTCAGCACAGAACTGAAGATAGCTGAAGGTGATCTTAAGCAGGTTCAGTTAGATTTGGAAACAGCTACTAAGATTATGAGAGGATGGGAAGATAAAGCAAATGAAAATAAGCAGCAATTACAAAAGGCTGAGGATGAAATTAAGGAGCTCAAGGAGAAGCTAAAAGGTAACATCTCACTTTTAAGAGCTAAAGATATTATTTGGACTGAAATTATATTTGAAATGAAGTCAAATCGGGATTCCCTAAGTATAATTGCTACAGAGAAATGCCTCATCTCAGACCATGAAGAGGAGATATCATCTGAAAAACAAACGGTCATTAAAAGAGAAAACTGGGCTAGGAGGTTTTTAAATTTTATCAATTCCAAATCAGATGAAGAGTTAGAAGATATTCAGATACAAGACAGATAATTTTATGCTGAAGAAGTGAATAAAATGATAATTAAGAATGATCTACGGAAAGTTGCAGAGAAAAGGTTACTAAGAATTAAGGAGGCGGCAAAGAATTTTGATATAACTTTTGATAAATTGATCCGAACAGGTTTGCCTTCATGCTGGACAGAAAAGGGAAATATTTTGACATGGAAGTTTTATGAAGATGCATTAACACTGGCAAAGAGCAGAGAAGATAGCAGACATGAAAAGACACAAGTTTTAAAGGGAGAGACAGTGTTTAACTTTTTACAGAGGCACTTCAATTTGCTATGGATGGTAAATGCACTCTTCACAGAGAGGCTCACTCACAATCAAGCAGTTGCATTTAGATTGGAATACCTCAGCTACAAGAATGCTCCTACAACTCAAAGTGAACTTTGGAAAAAATGCAAAATCTTCTCTATTGACACATCAAAAAAGATTCCAACGGATAAATCAAAAGTAGTCGTTGATTCCGCAGTAACTTCAGGACCAGTTGTTCCTTTAGATTAGAAGTTTTAAAAATTCTCATTATGTCATTTCTCAGGATTATGTAAATGTAATAAGACTTTTTCGAGGCATGTACTTCCATGACAGTTAACAGTTTAGGCAGTTAAAGTTGTTAGAGTAGTTAGAATCAGTTTCATTACTGGAAACTGTTTTGTCATAATGTATTTAAAGACAATTTGAAGAAAGAGAAAGGTTCCGAGTTTTGGACCTTGAAGCCTAATTTTGTACTGAAAAATATTGAATCAATGAAAATTTTTGCAAGTTTCCTTCATTCTATCTATGTTGAATAGTTTTCCAGTTTTCATTTCGTTTCCATATCTATGAATAAAATAGAGTGATTTGAGCTGCAGGTCTCTTGATATCTGTGTATCTAAGAGTTAAACATCCTTAATGGGCGCTCCTCTATTTTAACTTTATTGTTGCTCACTTCTTCAGGGTTTTGTAATGGTAGATTCTGTTTTAAGCAGCATATCAAATTGAAATCCTTTTCTTTCTTTTGCTTCCATTCATTCACTTCAGCATAAAGAGAACATGGCATTGCAGAACTTGTAGGGGTTTGATATTTGGAGATTATATTATTAATATTTGAAGGTTTACTAAACAGAGACAGATATACACTTATTTGTGACATAATCTTTAATGTCTTGAGCACGGATTACTTTACACAACAAGGAATTGTTTCTCAAGGAACAACATTAATTGGCGCCGTTGCCGGGGAACGAAGATTTGAAGATTTTCCCTGGGTTTTGTTTTACATTTCCTCTGGTTGTTCAGAGAGGAGGAAATAGTACGCTGTGTTTGTTTGAAAATAGCTCTGGCTCCCAAGAAACCTCACACGAGGTCAGATACCTCTCAGCAAAAAGTTCCTGTTTTGTCTGATCTTGAGAAGCTTGTTTCAAAGAAGGGCCAAAAACCAAAAATATTAGATACACCTGAAACTACACTGCTCGCACCAGGCAGCAGTTCACACATTTTCTCATCCAAGAAAGCTTCCAAGAAACTCATTTTCTCGGAAGAAGAATCATCACCATCACCTGTTTGTTTTCAAGAACCCACATTAGAAGAGAAATCTTTGGAGTTTGTGCCTTTTCCTTTTATAGAAACTCAGCCCCATATAGCTGCCAGCTCTTCTGCAATCGTTCATTCCCCAACTCCTATATCAGTTGTTTCACCTCATTCATCCCTACCTACAACTGGTATTCATTTTACCCCCGCTCAAGGAGCAGTTAACCCGGGCGTAAATATGGTAGTCCCTGAAGCCCCTGCTTTCTTGATGAATAGATATGCATCATTAAATCTAGCCCAACCATTGCATGATATGCCTCAGGAGTACCTCAAGTTTCTCCCTAGGTTTACTGGTGAAGATGAAATAACCGCAGAACAGCACTTGCCCCTGTTTTGCACATCTGCAGAGAATTTAAATGTTGAACATTTAGATGTTGTTATGAGACTCTTTGTTCAGTCTCTAAGTGGAGAGGCAAGGAAATGGTTCAAAGGATTACCTACTGGTTCCATTAATGATTGGGATGCCCTAGAAAGACGTTTCATTGAAAGGTGGGGCGAAAAGAGGGACCACAGCTATTCTTTGACAGAATTTAATGCAATCAAGAAGAAATCTGATGAAAATATGAGTGATTTTGTGAAGAGATTTAATAAATTGTATAATAGTTTGCCTGTAGAGATGAAGCCTCCTCCTATTGGAGCTAGGGTCATTTTTGCTGGTGCATTTGAACCAGAATTCAGTTTCACATTGAGGGAAAGAAGGTCCCCTATGTTGGAGCAGATTCAAACTGATGCTCTGGAGATTGAGGCTAATATGTCCGCTGCTAGTAAAGTTTCAGATAAAGGAAAGGCTAAAGAAGAAGCCTCAGCTCAAGATCAGAGAATTGACGATATGACTAAGGTCATAAAAAATATTTCAAATAAATTGGTAAAGTTGGAAATAGATAGTAAGCCTGAAAGACAGAATAGAGGGGTTTTTAATCCCCAATTTAAAAAATAGCCCCTGCAGATTCTACAAAGAGAAAAGAAAGATCAAGATCAGGTGCAAGCACCTTTGTACATAGAAGCAGCCCCATCCCGTTCAGCAGATGATGATGATGAGAGAGAGGATGATGCTCAAATTTCAGCTGTGTACATGGAAGACGATGAAACAGAAGAAGAAGCTGAAGAAGGAGTGGAAGAAAATGATCTTTCATTTGATCAAGAAGAGATGGATTATTACTGCAAACAGTTCACAGACCTCATGCAATCTGAGTTGCATAAAAAGTACGATTTGAGGTCAAAAAAGAGACTAAGGACTCAAGATAATGAAGAAAAAGAATCAGAAGAAGCACCTGCTCCAATGGCGACTCCATTCCAGAAAGATCAAACTAAGAAAACAGATAAGGGGAAAAAGCCCATGGACGAAGAAAAAGAGAAGGAAAAGCAGCAAGAAGAAACTTCTCAAACAAAAGTTAGAGATTCTAATATGTTGGAGAAAGTGGTTACTGTTTCTAATCAAAACTCAAATTCCAAGAAAGATCAAGAAGAACCTGAAAAGTTGAAAAAATCAAATCAAACTTTCAGTTTGTTGAAAGAGTTGGAGAAAGTGAAGATTCAAGTACCTCTTCTTGAGTTGATGAAAACACCTGGCTATAAGAAAGAGATTGCCGAGTTTATCAATTTATCTCAGTCTGATGAAGTAGGTGATATAGTAAATCTGCAGGAAGAGAAACCAGTGGTTACATTTGGACCTCATGTTGAAGAGGTAGATTCATCTGTCCCTCCTTTCTATATATCACTTATATTACATGATTTTTTTCTACATAACTGCATGCTAGATTCTGGTGCGTCCCACAATCTGATGCCATTGTGTGTGATGAAAGAGTTGAATTTGCAAATCACTAAGCCATATCGAGATCTTTATTCATTTGACTCAAAAAGAGTAAAGTGTGTGGGTCTGATTAAGGATATGGTTGTTACATTGGCTCAAATCCCAGCCAAAAGCATTATGATGGATGTTGTAGTGGCAGATATTCCTGCTAGGTTTGGTATGTTGCTATCTAGATCATGGGGGGCAAAGCTTGGAGGAGTTTTGAAGCTAGATTTTACATATGCTATCATTCCCGTTTTCAATGGTGAAGAAAGGAGGTTGTATAGAGAGACTAGATTTCAAAAAACTACTACCAAGAAAGATGCAGGTAATTCACCAATTTATGGCCAAGAGAAGGGTGACCTCTCTTTCTTCGTGCTGCATGAAGATGCAGAATTTGCTGAAGAATCACAAGGGCAGCTTCCTTCAGCAATTGTACATAAGGAGCTGCATTCGAACAAGCTATGGAAGTGTTATTTCGATGGTGCATTTTCGAAAGAAGGTACTGGAGCTGGTTTCATTTTTGTTTCTCCTGAAGGTAACCTTGTGCCTTTTTCTTTCAAATTGGAGTTTGAGTCCACTAATAATTTTGTAGAATATGAAGCATTAATTATTAGTTTGCAGAGAGCTAAGCAAATGGGAATTCAGTCCATGACTGTGTTTGGGGATTCTGAATTAATTATAAGACAAATTAAGAATTTATGTCAAACTAAACATCCCCGGTTAAGAGCATATCGCAATGAAGTCTGGGATTTGATTGAAAATTACTTTAAAGCCTTCAACTTACAGTTTTTCCCAGGGAAGAGAATAGAATGGCTGATTCTTTGGCAGTGGCATCCAGTACGTTCAAGCCTCCGATCAGTCCAAGACTAAGGTATGAAATTGAGATGAGACATAGACCTTCAATTCCTGACAATATTAAACACTGGCAGGTCTTTGAGGACGATGAACAGATTAAGCAGTTTCTGTTGATGATTGAAGATTTTGAAGATCATAGATTGATTTGGAAACTGATGAAGATGAATTGGCTGGTAAGCCTCTTAAGAAGAAGACTGGTGGTCAGGAAATCATTCAGTTGAAAGAAAATGCTTTTCCAAGAGGCTTAGTGCCTCTTGAAAGACTGTTTGATGCAAACGACGTTGCAGTAAATCAGAATAAAGAAAACCAAGATGAGAAGGTGGAAGATTGCAATTTAGGGACTCAACAGGAGCCTAAAATGATCAAATTGTTCAAAGGGGTCTCGAAGGACTACAAAGAAAGGTACGTAGATTTGTTCAAACAATTCCAAGATGTATTTTCTTGGTCCTATGATGATTTGAAGACATATGATAAGAGTATCATACAGCATAAAATCCCACTAAAGGATGGAGTCAAGCCACATAAACAGAAGCTCCGGCAAATCAATCCATTTTTGTTGGCTCCAATCGAAAAGGAGGTAAAGAAATTGCTGCAGGCCAAAATAATTGTTCCGCTTAGATATTCAGATTGGGTTTCCAATCTTGTACCAGTCCGAAAGAAAAACGGAGAGATAAGGCTATGTGTAGATTTCAGAAATTTGAATACGGCTTCATTGAAAGATAATTACCCTTTGCTGAAGATGGATTTTGTTTTACAGAAGGTGACTGGAGCTTATAGATTATCTATGGTGGATGGCTTTTCAGGGTATAACCAGGTGGCTGTGGAGAAAGAAGATCAGAAGAAAACTGCTTTCACTACGCCATGGGGAACATTCATGTATGCTAGGATGCCCTTTGGACTAATGAATGCAGGAGCTACATTCCAAAGAGCGATGGATATTGCATTTGTTGGAGATCAATTTGTAGTTATTTATTTGGATGATGTCACAATTTTTTCCAATTCTGATGAAGAACACTTGCAGCATTTGCAGAAAGCTTTCCTGAAGTGTAGAAAGTATGGGTTATCGTTGAATCCTAAAAAATCTCTGTTTTCCCTGGAAGAAGGTAAACTGTTGGGTCATATTGTTTCAAAACAAGGTGTGAAAATAGATCCAGCAAGGGTTGAAGCAATACAGTCCATTCCACTGCCCCAAAGCAAAAAGGATATTCAGAGATTTCTTGGAAAAATTAATTTTCTAAGAAGATTCGTTTCCAATTACGCAGAAATCGTCAAAAAGATAACCGACATGTTGAAAAAGGATGCTGAAGTGAAGTGGGACAAAGAAGCGTGAGAATCTTTCCAAAGGAGTAAAGAAGCTTTAAAGGAAGCGCCTGTTCTCATCAGTCCGGATTATTTGAAGCCATTTCAAATTTTCTCCTTTGCATCTCCCTCGACGATTGCAGCTGTGTTATTACAGAGAAATGAAGAAAAGCACGAACAACCTGTAGCATATTTTAGTAAAGTTCTCCGAGATGCAGAATTGAAATATAATATATTGGAGAAACAAGTTTACACTCTGGTGAAAGCATTGAAAACTTTCAGAACTTATATCCTTCATTCTCAAATCTTAGCATATGTTCCCAATTCAGCTGTAAAGGATGTCCTAGTACAGAGCGATGTGGAAGAAAAAGAGGAAAATGGATTGCTAAAATCCAGGAATATGACCTGGATGTAAAACCAACCAAACTGGTCAAAGGATTGGGATTGGCCAAATTATTGACAGAGTCAAATTTCCAAGCATTGGGAATCAATTTGTTGGCCCCTGTAGATGAAGTTGATGAAGAAACAGGCGATAATCAGTCAAAGACAGCAATTAAGTATAAATTTCTCTGCTCAGAGTGGTATAAGGATATTGTACATTATTTATGCTTTCTTTCATGTCCCCCTTCAATAAATAGAGCTAAATACAGAGCTTTAAAACTTAAAGCCCAGCCTTATGTCATAATTGAAGCAAAATTATATTGGAAGGATCCGGCTGGTGTGTTGTTGTTATGTCTGACAGAAGAAGAAATTTCAGAAGTGATCAAGGAATATCATGAAAGCTTGTGCGAAGGGCATTACAGCTGGAAGGTAACTGCTCATAAAATATTCAAATCAAGTTTCTATTGGCCATTTGTGTTTACTGATGTTTATAAAACAGTCAAAAGTTGTCAAAAATGCCAATTATTTGCGGAAAATAAAAATCTAGCTCCATTATCTCTTCTCCCTGTTTTTATTGAAGAACCTTTTAGACAATGGGGGTTGGATTTCATTGGAGGAATAAATCCACCATCCAGTGGGAAGTTTAAGTGGATCCTTACTGCTACATATTATTTTACAAAGTGGGTGGAGGCAATCCCCACCAGGAAGGCAAACGATTTGGTTGTTTTGAAGTTTCTGGAGGAGAATATCTTTAGCAGGTTTGGATGTCCAGTAAAGATTGTGACAGATAATGCCCAGGTTTTCAGTTCACTCAGGTTTATTAATTTTTTTCAAACTTACAATGTGATATTGTCTCATTCTATAGCTTATCATCCACAGGGAAATGGATTGGCAGAATCCTCCAACAAAACATTGGTAAGAATTTTGAAGAAGACAATCAGTGAAAACCAGAAGAAGTGGGATACAAAGTTAGTTTTTGCTCTGTGGGCAACAAGGATGACCACTAGGAGGTCTACTGGCAAGTCTCCTTATGAGCTCGTATACGGTACTCAAGCATTGTTCCCCACACAATTGGTAAAACTTGTGATTTCTTTTCTTCAAGATGCTCAAGCAGAACCAAATGCCATGATCAGAAGAATGAACAATGTGATGGAACTAAGTGAAAACAGAAATCAAGTTCGGGACAACTTGCTCACTTATCAGCAGAAGATGAAGGCAATATTTTACAGGAAAGCAAAAGAAGTTATGTTTCAGAAGGGAGACTTAGTATTGAGATGGGATACACGAAGGGAAGACAAAGGGAAACACGGTAAATTTGATCCCTTGTGGTATGGCCCATTCAAAATTAATGAAGTCAGAGGAAATAATACTTTCATGTTGGAAAATCTTGAAGGAGAAGTGCTGGATATGCCTGTGAATGGGCAATATCTCAAGCATTATTTTCAGCATTAAGCAGCTGTTTGTTCATCATTGTATATATCCGGTGTGATCATTGTACAGTTTCATCAAGAAATGTGTGACTCCATGCCCGAGGTGAAGGCACTAATCTGCAGGTTCTTAGTGTTTGGTGGTAAAAACACTATCCCCAGGTGGAGCCAGATGTTGTGGATCATTATCTGCATATCCTTTTTATATTTTATTTTGAAATTTGAAAGAGAAAAGGAAAAAAATAATATAAATTCAAAAATATGCTATAGCATGAAGTTATTTATACTTTAGCATAAAAAAAAAATGCAATGTATTTCTTTATTTCGATATGTATGATTTGAAGGTTAAGCCCCGAGCAGCTTCCTGAGCGGAAGTGATGATCACAGAAAAGGGCTTATGGATAAGCTATTGCGGGGGGAGAATTAGCTCGTCGTTTATCAAATCCCGACCCCCCGTAGTTGACTAGTCAGATCTTGGATCTGCCGTGATCGACGGTTGTGAATAACTGCGGGGGGTGCCGATCGAGATTTGCTACCGCACTCCAGGACCCCCCGCAGTGAAGTCATCAGGCGAAGTGGAGAACAGTTATCATCCGCCCTCAATGGTTTGTCCACATCATTCCAGCATTTATTACGGATTCCCGTAGCCTATTAAAGAGTTCTTCAGTCCCATTTTTGTTTATGTGTGACTGTTTTCCCTTTTAAACTGTGTCCCGCCACCTTTGCATTATCCGTTACCCCTCGAATTGCTTTCAAGTTCCTGTCAGTCATGGCTAAACGAACATATTTGTCTGTTTCATCAAACCTTAGTCCCCTCCTCGATAGTGAAAAGGATGTTCATGATACCGCGTCATCCGTCAATCATCCCCTGCTGCATTACCAAGTAACCCTAAACACAGACAAATCCCCTGTGTTATCTGCTATGAAAAGCTCTGGTATGTTGTCCGCCTGTGTTCCGAAAACTCATTTCTTCCCCGAATTCATCTCATGGTTAGTCTCATCTATGTACCCTGGCAAATGCTTCGTCATGAATTCTCAAGGGGAAAATGTCTTGCAGGTATCAACACAATTAATTCGCTAAGCTCTATGCTTTCCAGAAGATGAGTCTCTGTTACAGTTCTTCGAAGATTCATTGGTTCAGTATTTTGAAGATATTTCAAACGAAGAGTTCAGTCGTTGTATGTCATTTTTGAAATCAAATCCAGAAAAAACACAATTTGAAGGAGGAAAGTTCAGTTTGGAGGTGTTTAGTGTTCAGTATAGGCCAGTTCTTAGCTGCATTACGGAGATTTTGGGAAAGGACGATGACCACGAAATTGATAAATTAGTCTTGGGGATGTTCACACTGATGATGAAGGCAGGAGTGGTCCTTGACATTCCGTCTTTTTCGCAGGAAGCAGTAAATTCCCAATTGATAGCTTTTCCTCTAACAGGTTTCTGCAGATTTTCATAATTGGTTATTTATTTATTTTTGTATCAAAACGTTGAAGAGTTCATGAATTTGGGTTTAAATATAGTTGATAGTAATAAAAATAAGCAGTCAGTTTTATTCTGGACCGATATGGTTAGAAAAGAAGAGAACGAAGCAGGGCTGTTTGAATTTTCTGACCATTTCATGTCTACTGCTTATAAAATTTTGAATGGAACTATTCCTCCATGCTTTCTACCAAAAGCCCAGGAGTTCCTACAGTTAGGACCCAATTGCAAATTTGGAGATTGGTTTGTTTTCGAAGAATACTCTGAGATAAGGCTGTATGGAGTTAGCATTGAGCCATATAGGCTCTGAACCTTTGTTCCCATGAGACTTTTTGCCCTGGAATTCATAAGGCAAAGTCTTAATGTAGACCAAGTTCACTTTCTTCCCATGAAGAAAGTTTTGATGTACAAATTACCTATGAGTGTGGGACCTTTTGTGGTGAACATGAGACAAGCTTTTGATGAGGTCTCAAAAATGTTGGAAGGGACGCAATTGTTGTTGGGCGAAAAATGGCCTTATGATCCACATGGAATAATTTCTCAGAAAAGGGTTGAGAATGGGTATGCTGCATTTTCCCATGTACGTAAACCTGATTTGGAGAAACTGGCTAATCCAGGTGAGCCAAGCTCATCAAAGACCAGCATTCAAACACCTGCAATTTTGGAAAGAGTGAGCAAAAGAGGTAGAGAAGATATTATTGAAATAGATGATGAGGAGCCCCAAGAGGAAAAAAGAACCAAACTAGCAGAAGACCATTCCTCCAATTCACCTAGTTTTACTCTCCAGGTCAATGAAGAACATGATTTCCCCTCATCTCCTAGAAGACAGGAACTTCATTTGGAAAAGGCTCCTTTAGTAAAGCAAATGTTCACACAGATTGAGGAAAGGAACCAGAGGATAAAAGCCAATATAGAAGCACAAGCAGAGCACAACATTGCTGCTGACCAAACCAGATTATTGACTGTGATGGATCTTGAAAAAGATCAGTTTAAGATGGCTCTGTCACATCCGATAAGAATGTCCCTTGGATCTTCAAGCAGCTTTAAGGAGGTAAACATTATCATGGATGTTAAAAAGATCCCCTTGTGGGACAAAATGAATATTCATATGCAGACCGGGCAGCTGATTGTAAATGATTTGAGCAAGACCAATGCTACAACAGTCAAGACTGAAAACATGCTTGCAAAGGTCATTAGACAATGCAAAATGGAGAAAGCCAATTCAAGGGCATTAACAACTCAAAATGAAGAGTTGAAGAAGATCATTATGAAAATCGGTGTGGATCCAAATGATAAAGCTGCAATTCAAAAACTCATGAAAAGTGCAGAAGTAGAAATATACTCACTAAGGAAAAAGTTAAAATTACCAGCTACAGAGCACTCAATGGCTGCAGAAGTAGCTGAGGTAGAAAAAGAAAAGGAAGAGTTACATTTGCAATTGTTACAAAAAGATGAAGAGTTGTCCAAAGTGAAGCAGACTGCTATATCTCTGCAGAGTCATATTGAAAACCACACTTGCACTTTTATTTCGTCTACAGGTGATGCTGATTCTGATCCTCAAGCCCAAATTGTTTAGCTCAGCACAGAATTGAAGATAGCTGAAGGTGATCTTAAATGGGTTCAGTTAGATTTTGAAACAACTACTAAGATTATGAGAGGATGGGAAAATAAAGCAAATGAAAATAAGCAGCAATTACAAAAGGCTGAGGATGAAATTAAGGAGCTCAAGGAGAAGCTAAAAGGTAACATCTCACTTTTAAGAGCTAAAGATATTATTTGGACTGAAATTATATCTGAAATGAAGTCAAATTGGGATTCCCTCAGTATAATTGCTACAGAGAAACGCCTCATCTCAGACCATGAAGAGGAGATATCATTTGAAAAACAAACGGTCATTAAAAGAGAAAACTGGGCTAGGAGGTTTTTAAATTTTATCAATTCCAAATCAGATGAAGAGTTAGAAGATATTCAGATACAAGACAGATACTTTTATGCTGAAGAAGTGAATAAAATGATAATTAAGAATGATCTACGGAAAGTTGTAGAGAAAAGTTTACTAAGAATTAAGGAGGCGGTAAAGAAGTTTGATATAACTTTTGATAAATTGATCCGAACAGGTTTGCCTTCATGCTGGACAGAAAAGGGAAATATTTTTACATGGAAGTTTTATGAAGATGCATTAACACTGGCAAAGAGCAGAGAAGATAGCAGACATGAAAAGACACAAGTTTTAAAGGGAGAGACAGTGTTTAACTTTTTACAGAGGCACTTCAATTTGCTATGGATGGTAAAGGCACTCTTCACACAGAGGCTCACTCACAATCAGGCAGTTGCATTTAGATTGGAATACCTCAGGTACAGGAATGCTCCTACAACTCAAAGTGAACTTTGGAAAAAATGCAAAATCTTCTCTATTGACACAACAAAAAAGATTCCAACGGATAAATCAAAAGTAGCCGTTGATTCCGCAGTAACTTCAGGACCAGTTGTTCCTTTAGATTATAAGTTTTAAAAATTCTCATTATGTCATTTCTCAGGATTATGTAAATGTAATAAGACTTTTTCGAGGCATGTACCTCCATGATAGTTAACATTTTAGGCAGTTAAATTTGGTTAGAGTAGTTAGAATCAGTTTCATTACTGGAAACTGTTTTGTCATAATGTATTTAAAGACAATTTGAAGAAAGAGAAAGGTTCCGAGTTTTGGACCTTGAAGCCTAATTTTGTACTAAAAAATATTGAATCAATGAAAAGTTTTGCAAGTTTCCTTCATTCTATCTATGTTGAATAGTTTTCCAGTTTTCATTTCGTTTCCATATCTATGAATAAAATAGAGTGATTTGAGCTGCAGGTCTCTTGATATCTATGTATCTAAGAGTTAAACATCCTTAATGGGCGCTCCTCTATTTTAACTTTATTGTTGCTCACTTCTTCAGGGTTTTATAATGGTAGATTCTGTTTTAAGCAACATATCAAATTGAAATCCTTTTCTTTCTTTTTCTTCCATTCATTCACTTCAGCATAAAGAGAACATGGCATTGCAGAACTTGTAGGGGTTTGATATTTGGAGATTATATTATTAATATTTGAAGGTTTAATAAACAGAGACAGATATCCACTTGTTTGTGACATAATCTTTAATGTCTTGAGCATGGATTCCTTTACACAGCAAGGAATTGTTTCTCAAGGAACAACATATTGCATACAGGCTGTCGGATCATTGATAAGATCGACAGTCAGAATGACATCGGGTGGGGTCAATCAGGTGAATCGCATCGAAGTTTTTTATCATGGGCCAATTGGGGTGCACCATTTAAATGTTGCGATTGCAATGGAAAGGGAAGGGAATGTATCAGCGAGGGGTTTTTATAATAAACTTTAACTTTATTACAAAGTTAAACGATATGGAGGGGAAGTGGTTATTTAATTTGATTAAAGGAAGCGGGATTTTATAATAATAAAGTTTAAAACGTTATTATAAAGTTTTAAAGGGACATGGGGGGAAGTGGTTTAATCACATTAGATTTATGTATTAAAGGTTTAATAATGCGATTTTTCCATCGGATGGGGAAAAAGGGGTTTTATAAAGGAAAATATTAAAATATTTTTATGAAATAAAGTGTAGGAGGGGAATGGGAAAAGAGAGGTTTTAGGTTATAGGGGACTTTATTCACTTAGGCATAAATTTCAATCCAGAAGTCAGTTTTGAGAGTGTAATATACCATTGGAAAGCTCTTTCCGGGCTCTTTCTACTGAAAATACTTAGAACATGATTTTGATGCTGAACATGCTGTGGAAAACTTCTCTGAAAGGCAGGGTGATGACTTTGTAGAGATAACAGCTTCTGAAATGTGACTTTTTACATATGCTGACATAAAATTACATAGTAAATGATAATAAAGGAAAATTATCATGTTTTCACCTCAAAAAATGGTTTGGAGGTGAAAATTACACCAAATTGATTAAAACATATCTTTGATCTTATCGGGTGCTGTGACTTTGAGTTTATTGACTTTCCTCATGACCTTGCTGATATTTATTGACACTTGACTCATTAATTTTACCATGGTGAGATCCTAGAATGTAATGAGACCCATCCTATGACCTACTAACATGACTCAAAAAATGAAAGTAACTCATGACTAAAGACCATAGAGAGGAAAATCAACAAGTTTCACATGAGGGAAAACTGATGAAAAACAACTGCCGTCAATGAATCCATGACCTAGCAGAATGGTGAAATGTATTGGTATGGGACTCCTAATATGCAAATGAAAATGAGAAATTTTGATCATTGATGGAAGTATGAATAGATTGACACTAACATTGGCTCCAATGGGGATGGTAGCTCCTTGGAGGTGCCAAGAACACCGTAGACAAAGTAGCCTTATCCATTGGGCATGGAGTAAAAAAAAACACTAAAAACTGACACAATGCAGACTGACTTTGACTCAAGACTAAGACTAAAAAACTGAAATAAAACCAAACCATACACATATCATTTAAGTTTTATAGCCTTCACCTCGGGCCCCAAACTTCAATGTCTGTGTACTTGAACTCTGAACAAAAATAACATGATATATACAATGATGGTGACATAGTTTTTGATCCATTATCTTCAACAATGGAAGTGCTTCAAAAGCCTACCATTCACTTCTCCTCCAGGGCAATCTTGGCCATCCATTTCTGAAAGCAAGAAATCATTTTTTCCCCTGTATGCTAAAATCCTGTATGGTCCTTCCATAGGTTGTCAAACTTACCATGCTTCCCTTTGTCCTCATTTCTTGCATCCCATATTAACACTACATCATCCAACTGAAAATTTTCTGCTTTAGTCTGTCGGTCATAGATATTTTTTATCTTCTCCTACAACTGAATAACATTCTGTGACATTTCCTCTCTTGTTTGCTGAAGGTGGATCATCTGATTGATCCTTTGCTGATTGTCATTGTCTTCACTACCAACTTCTTGCAATAATATCATAACTAGAACTGTAAGTGATGTAGGGAAGACAACATCAGTACCATAAACCAATTCAAAAGGTGAAATACCTATGGATTTCTTACTGCTAACTCTGTCTGCCCACAATGCGTTGATGAGTTTTCGATGCCAATTTCTTTTGTTTGCCTCCAGAAATTTCTTAATTATATTTATCAGAGATTTGTTCGATGATTCTACCAAGCCGTTGCCTTGTGGATAATACGTTGTCGAATGGCCCAGCACAATGTTATATTTGTCGCAAAAATCGACCATCTTCTTAGAATTGAACGCTGCTGCGTTGTCTGTTATAATTTTGTAAGGGCAGCCAAAACGAGATAAAATATTTGATTATAGGAATTGAATAATTACCGTATCAGTTGCCTGCCTTGCTGGGACGGCCTCGATCCATTTAGTAAAGTAATCTGTACCTGTCAGGATCCATCGATGCTGTGCTGATGATGCAGGACGGATTTCTCCTATGAAATTGAGTCCCCACTACTGAAAGGGAGCGTTTACTGAAACTTGTTTCAAAGGAAGAGGAAGCAATTTTTTATTCCCTTGGAAAATTTGACATTCATGACAGTTCATTACTGTTTTATACAAATCTGAAAATAACGTGGGCCAATAATATCTTGCTCTCAACACTTTGTTAGCTGTAGTCTTCCAAAACAAATGACCGCCACAATCACCTTTGTGAAAGTAGTGCATTACCTTCTGAGCCTCTTCTTCAACCAAGCAATTGAGCATAATACCTCCAGGATATTTCCAATAAAAATCACTATTTAAAATACAATATTTAGCAGATTTCAGTTTCAGTGATATACCTTTTCTTTTAGACATTCCTGGAGGTGGTGAAAGGTGCTGAAGGACATAAAAAATATCTGAATACCATGGGGATTGTAGGAAAATATATGAAACTGGAACAAGCAAACCTTCATATTCATTTTATTCCATTGCTATTATGAGGTTTATATCCAGGGCACGCATAATTGATTGGGCCATCAATTTTTCCAAGCCTTGGCCTTTGATCAACTTCGTGGGTTTGATCTCCAAATCGTACTCTAACATAGCTACTATCCACTTACCTCTTCGACCTTCTGGATCAGTTTGCATCAACACATCCTTCACTGCTACATTAGGGACATATGCTATAGTATGTGAATGGAGAATATAGACCCTAAAATCCTTCAATGCCTTTATAAGAGCCAATGCTTGTTTTTCAACAATGTTATACCTTAAAGCAACATCTCTAATAGTCCTACTGAAAAAGGAAATTGGCTTTTCAATCTGATCTATCTTTTGCATCAAAACAACAGCCATAGTATGCTTTGATGCAAATGAAAAAATATTGAGTGTAGTCAGTGTTAGCCACCTATACAATTTGATTATACCAAAGGTGGCTAATTTTGTTTTGAGCCTTCAAGAAAAAAAATTTCCCTATCAAAACTGTTGACTCTTGAAGTCTCTATAAGGCCTCCTGCCTTTTTCCTTCTGACCAAATCCTTCACTGCTATTCCACATCTCAAAAGCCTCTGAAATCCTACAAAAATCCATTGTTGGATATTTCTGCAAAAGACCCCTTTTTCCCTTTCCTTCTCCTCAAAACTAACCTTTTTCTCTATCCCTCATTAAAGCCCATTTCCTAAGGTCTAAGATTCCTTCTTGGCCTTACCAGAACCTTCATTTCCTTTGAAAAACCATAGAAAACACACATTTTTTATGCGTTGGATTTAAGCCCCTCAGGCTAAGCCCTTTACCCCTTTTTCCTCCATAAGCCCGAGCGCCAGAACCCGTCGCTAAACCTATCGGGCGCTTATCCTTTTTCTACACCCGAAACACCAAAAACCTTTGTAATTTCTGCTTTTCGGGTTTAAAACATTTTTCAAAGGTTTTCCGCACATATAATTTTGAAACAATCTCGAGCGCTACTTGCCTTGTGGACCCCGCCATTCCCCGTGCTGTTTTCCAAAACCCCAGTTTATTCCGCACCACTCTTCGGGCAAAGGATGTTTTGGCCCGAGGCCCAGCGATTCCGCACACCTCTTGACACGCATCCTCTATACCATTCAAAAACCACTGCATAAAGTTAGCTCCCCGAGCGTTATCTGTCGGACGAAGGCCGCCCAGGGGAATCAACGGTAGCCGTCAGATCGAGACCCCCGCATCCAACGATTGTCATTCATTGAAGTCACCCGCCGTTTAATCAAGCTGCATACTGTTTAGCCGGGCCCCGGCGTAATAGAAATTCAATCTCCGCCGTCGATCTCTGCAGATCGACGGTCCACATTCGATCACCTAATTCCATTGCTCAGTCCCCCTTTCCCTCCGCTGACTTTCTGAATCGCTCCCGACCGTTGATCACAGCACCATCAACGGTTCTGATCGCCCTGTTCTCCCGCACGCCCTCCGATGCAGATTTGCTCATATAAGTGCAGGATTTTATAACTATTGCGTGTATTTTGCAGGTTTAAGGTTTTTCGATTTATCTGGAGAAATTTCGTGGGACGAGGATGACGATCCTTTGCCTTTCGAATACATCAGAGAAATCGACAGCAGGGTGTAAACTATTTTGTCAACAAGGTTTCATGAGACTTTGTTGATATGTGCCCCTATAAAACTTGGAAAGTATGAAGAAATCGCAGAGAAAGAGTATCAGATTGCAGAAGGCCAAAGATGAACCAGGGTAGAGAGTTAATGATCAGATGAGTGGGGATTACGGCTAAGAAAGTTATCAAAAGGCTAATCCCCGACTAAAAACACAGTTTAAAAGAGAAAACCTAAAAGTGTTTATCATACATATTGCCTCCACCGCCATATCTGAGGCAAATTGATTCCTCAACCACCGCAGTGCCACCTATTGTCTCAAAACACTCAATCAGAGGCTGAACTTATTGAAAAAGATTAGATTTTTTTCCTCGAAACAGCAAAAGAAGTTACTTTTGCCTCAGATTTAATGACAGAATGTTTGCAGAGTAACCCTAATAGTACATAGAGCCTCAAATGTCAAACAAATCTCCCACCGAGCTAAATTCATGAGTGTAAATCATTTAATACAGTGGAACACCTGTATAGTTCTTCGTTGAGCCCCTCAAAGGCTAAGAAGACATTAATATCTATATTAATTGGTTTTTGAGATCTTTTCATCAGATCTCACCTCCTCATATTTCTATAAATACTTCAGTAGAAGATGAGTGAGGGGTTGGTTGTTAATGTAATTGCTGAAGCATTGTAATTGTAACTGAGCTGAAGACTCTTGATTGTAGATAGGATTTCACTAGCTCTTGGAGCTCTGATTGTAATAGATAAGTTAGGTTTTGAAAGAAAGATGAATTGACACGCTCGATTTGAATATTGTAACCAGTTTGGAGCATCAATACAAGTTGATTTATGGGATCCTGGCCTATGCTGACGGTGATTTTGTTCTTACTGTAACTTGTGTTTTATTTCTGTTTCCATTTTGTTTCATTTTCTGCTGTAAAGAACAGTTTAAACAGAGTTAGGACCTATTGTATACCAGTAACCTTCTCTGGCTGAGAAATATTTATTTAGATGTTTTATTCTATCTGTGTTATTTGGAAATAATTAATTCAGTTTAGGCATAGGCATGTTGGCGTTCCCTCATCTTATTGCCTTGACTGAATGTTATTTTTAAATGTTACTTTCAATATATGTTGTGTGAAGATGAACTGAGGAAATTAAGGTTAGCCCTGAGTCCCTTTCTTATTTTCTCAACTATTTGATTGTTTCCCTTAGGATGTGTTAAAAGCTGACTAGTTTCAAAGTACTTATCAGGTCTTAGGCCATTATGTGTTATATTTGTGATTGTCCTGAAAGCAACCAAGTAAAGAAGAGCTAGGATAGGATTTGTGGTGCGCCCGGCCCGCTAGCTTCTACTCTAAAAGTTGCCTTCAAGTTTCCCTTTTGTTTTTATATGTTTTCTATCAGAAGTGTATCAAAGGCTGGATAGTTTCAAAGTACTTACCAGATCCTAGTTTGCTTCTATGTTTTTCCTAAGTGCCTGGTCAAAGGCTGGCTAGTTTCAAAGTACTTACCAGATCCTGGGCTGCTCTTTGTTCTGCATCTGTTTATTTCCCCTTCTTGATGTATCACTCCATTCCATAAATCAAACCTTAAAGAGATCCTTAGGCATAGATGACTTGCCCCATAGACCACTCTTGCCTCTTGCTGTTCCAATTAAATCCTATTATGACTCCATAGCCCAATGGACTGAAAACCTGCAATTATCTATTTTCTTGACCGAAACTTACTCTTCTTGCTTGCAACTTCTCACCTTTGAGCCTATTTGCATATAGATCTTTCCGCCTCTAACAGCCATTATGTTTCAACCATCCAAAACAAAAAGAAACCCTTGGACATCATAACTAGCCTAATATCATTACCTTAAGCTTTCAAAGAAAAATCCATCTTTGTACATATTGGAGAGATCCCTCTCCGGATTCAGGAGGGCTAGATCCTAGAATCCCAAAGTTGGTTGAAATGATGTTAACTCTGTGATCAGACTTTTTCCAATATTTCTTATTACAGAGACCTAACATTTCTGGTGACTCCACTGGGGAGCTAAAACCCAGAATCTTCATAAGACCTTGTGAGTAAAAAGCAACCTTTTCAAGCAATACCAATAAATGGTAATTATGATGAAACCTTTTTCAATCAGTGACAATCTAGGTCTACCCTAGGGTTCTAATAAGACTAATATAACCTTGAAAAATCAGCTAGCTCAACCGTAAGAGTAGACTCTCTTTGTCTCACAACCGTAGCTAAGTTTTGAAACAAAGTTAGGACATTCTTAGAAACCACGAATAAAAATAACTCAGAAAATACCAAAAAAATTTCAGATTGGCAGTAAAACACTTACTCTTACTTTTCACTTACCTTTGATTGTGTTTTACCTCATACTCTCAGACAGAGTCTGGAAAGGGCTAGGTAGCCTCCGGATCTCATCCTCTTTCAGAGGTGACATATCTGGTGAATGCCCTACCAGTTAATCTCTGGTTAGAGTTTGTTGTGTTTCAGGATATCCTTAAAAAGGGATGTTTCACAAGCACTGTGGTGGACAGTGTATCTCTTTGAAAACATTCTAAACTTTCCACCTGGCGACTCCACAATCCTGAACAGACCTTAAGACTCCACTGGAAAGAACCCTTTCCATTATAACATTTTTTCAAACTCAGGTCAGAGGACTATAGGATTGAAATTCAAATAGACTAGTTAAACTCTTAAATATTGTCATATTCAGTTATACTTTTCTTGTTATTTGGGTCTAAAAACACAGCATAGTGGCTCCTAGAAAGATTCACACTAGAGCCCATCCTGACCCCGATCCACCTGAGATAGTTGATAACCCAGAAAGAATCCTTAGGAAGTCTCCTAAGATAGAATATTCAACTATTTTTAGATCACTCCTAAGAGCTAATTCAGTCCCTGAAAATATTTCATCTCTACAACAATCACAAGCTGACTTAATTAATCCCTTTAGGACTAGGTCATTTGGTGATTTAGATCAGCTAGATTCTGAGTCTTCACTTTCATCTCCTGAAACGAGTGAACATTTTGGTAGAAGAGAAACAACACCTCCTGATTCACATTTTCTTCTTAACTTAGGTGTCTCTCATCCAAGATCAGCTCTGCAATCTACTGCTTTTCCATCCATTTCTGTTCATCCTTCATCCACTGTTCAAACCACTTCATCTCAGCCCACACGTCCTCTTGTCAATCCACCCCTTGCAAACCCACCCCCACCACATATCATGGCAGCATGGTATGCTCCCTTAGTCCTTCCTGTACCATTAGTCAATCTTCCATAGGACTATCAGTCCAAAATCCCATTATATGATGCTAGCAATGCTACAACAACATCACAACATGTGGACAAGATGAATGACTACTTTGACAGAAATGAAATTGATGATGATTCTGTCAAGCTCAGATTATTTGCTCAGAGTTTAGGGGGAGAAGTGAGAAAATGGTTTAAAGCCCTAGCCCCCCACAGTATCAACAATCTCCAAGGCTTCCATCAAACATTCTTGAACAAATGGGAAGTGAGGAAGAATCCTCTCCAGGTTCTTGCTGACTACAACAATCTCCATAGAAACCCAAGGGAAAGTGTACAAGCTTATTCTACCATATTTAACAGTGTGTATAATGCACTTTCTCCTGAACTAAAACCTCCACAGGGCTCAGAATTAAGCAAATTTCCTGAAGGATTTGATGCTGACATGACCTATTCACTCAGAGAAAGAGATTTTGCAACTCTTGAAGACATGCAAAGAGGTTCTCTTTCTGTGGAAGTCAACCTAATGGAGAAGAGAGCGAGGATGAAAGCTGAAAAGAGAGTATATTTTAGAGAGGAATCTACACCTACTACCTCAAACTCGAAGATGGAAAGAATGATGGAAGAAATGATGAAGAAAATGAGCATTCTTGAGAGAGCACAAGCAAGTCAAAACCAAACTGCTCCTCAAAATAAAAACCAAAACCAAAATCAGAATGCTAGAAGGATCCAACCTCCTAACAGACCCAGGGAAGATGATCAACAAATCACTCCTCCCTTTCATCAAAACTATGTGAGTGAGGTTGAGGAAACAGATGAAATAACAGAGGATAATGATATGAACCTATTTGGGGTAGATGATGATGACTTCGAGGTTCATTATGATAGAAAAAAGGGTCTTTACACACCCTATGATGACAAAAGAGATGACAATGAAAATTGTTGTCATGACATGGAAAATGCCATCACAGAACCTTCAAGAGAATATGAACTCAGAAGTAGATCGAGTCAAAAAACCCCCAACTCCAAAACCTCTGACAAACCTTCTCAAAACAACACTACAACCAAGCCTAAAGCAGTCAAACAAAAGGATAAAACAGTGGCTGTTAATTCTGGTAAAGGTAAAGAGAAAGACACGCAAAATCTTGAAAAATAGAGTGCAAACATCAGTAGTACTAACACTTCAGCTAGTATTCCTGCTACAACCATTGTGTCAAGTGTAAATAAAAAAAACAGCAACCTGACATTGCTGATAAAGTAACAGCTAATAAAGCTGAAACAAGTGCTTTAAAGAATCTAAATCCTTTCAGCCTAGAACAGGAAATCTCAAAGATCAAAATTTCTGTTCCCTTGACTGAGTTGGCTGCCCATCTTGTATATAAAACCCAAATTTTGAAGGCTTTAAACATAGAAGAAAATGAGGACACTCTCAATCTTAATGATGATCAACCAGATCTTATTTTTGGTCCAAAAATTGAAGGAAATTTTCAAGAGGGACCTATTCCTCCTTTTTATGTGAGTTTAAATGTTCATGACAAGATTCTACACAACGCTATGCATGACTCAGGGGCTTCTCATAATTTGATGCCAAAACCTGTAATGGAGAGCTTGGGTCTATAAATCACCAGACCTTACAAAGACCTATACTCTTTTGAATCAAGCAGAGTAAAGTGTTTAGGATTGATAAAAGACCTCTGTGTCAACTTAACCCAGATTCCAGCTAAATGCTTAGTTATGGATATTGTTTTGGCTGATGTTCCCCCAAAGTATGGAATGTTATTATCAAGATCTTGGGGGGCTAAGTTACAAGGGACTATGCAAATGGACATGACCTATGTGACTATCCCTATTTTCAATCAGACTAGAAGACTTTACAGGGAGTCCCATATGCAATACACGGTCACAAGTCAGGACAGACCACAAAAATCTCCTCTCTACTCCGTGAGTATAGGCCTTGATTCTTTTATCATGTTCAATGATGAAACCCTTAATGAACAAATCACTTTAACAGAATCAGTGACCGAAAGGGAGGAAGAGGAACATAATGCTAAAATGTCTAAGAAGTTTGTTGTATTTGAAAACATTAGCAAACCAAAATCAGGTCTTGAACTACAAGTCATCAATCCATTAAACTTAAATCCTGTTGGTCAAGAGGACAATTTTCAACCCGATGAGAAACTTGAGGATTTAAAACAAAAACGACTTAGTGCTGATATTCAAGAAGCATCTAGAAGCACGACAGTTGAGGAGGACATTCACCAAACAGATAAAACTGATCAAAATCCTCTCTGGAGTATGTATTTTGATGGGTCATGCACTAGAACTAATGCTGGTGCAGGTGTCTGGATTACTAACACTGAAAACAATCATACAGAATGTATTTCATGTAAATTAAACTTTCAGTGTTCCAACAACATAGCAGAATACGAATCCCTTCTCTTAGGCTTGCATCTCTTGAAGAAATTAGGAGCCAAAAGAATTAACGTGTATGGGGATTCTGAGTTAATCATTAGGCAAGTCAATGGGGAGTATAATGCAAATCATCCCAGACTTAGAGCCTATCGGAATGATGTCATGGACCTTTTGAAAACATTTGAGGAGGCCAATTTGAGTTTTGTCCCAAGGAAAAGAAACATTGCAGCCCACAATTTAGCTTTTGCGGCCAGGACATGTCTAACGCCATATGAAACTGGAGACAACATAACTCCGATAAAATTTAGACCAGTGGTGCCTGATAACAAAAAATATTGGCAAGTGTTTGACAATGACAAACAAATAGAAGACTTCATGAAATTCAGAAATGAATTCGAACTGCATAGTTCGGACTCAGATTATGATACAGACTGCAGCGAAGAAAACTTTCTTGGTGAAGAAGAACCATCTCCTGAGCCTGCCAACATTAACCTTCAAACTAGCAAACTCATAAACAAAACATAATTGAGTGCAGGATCAGGAACAAAAGAAATAGAAACTCTGCATTCTAAAGATGAAGGTTTGCCAAGTGGTCTTGCACCTTTGGAAGAGTTGTTCGATTTTAATGATGTGGCAAATAAACCAAAACTGGAACCTGTAGAGACTGAAGTGGAGCAATGCAAAATAGGCAGTGAGGAAAAACCGAAGATGGTTAAACTGTCTAAAACCTTACCAGCTCACATTAAACTCAAATATATAGAGCTGTTTAAGGAGTTTTCTGATGTTTTTGCATGGAGTTACGAAGATATTAAGTCCTATGACACTAAAATAATATAGCATAAAATCCCTCTTAAAGAAAACCAAAAACCATTCAAACAAAAGCTGCGCAGAATAAACCCTGTTCAGTTACCCTTGGTTCAGAAGGAGATCATGAAAATGTATGATGCTGGTATTATTGTCCCTATTAGATATTCTGAATGGGTATATAATCTGGTGTCTGTGAGGAAGAAAACTGGAGAAATCAGGCTTTGTATAGATTTTAGAGATTTAAACAAAGCCTCATTGAAAGACAACTACCCTTTACCCAAGATGGATCACATTTTACAAAGGGTGGTAGGGTCTAGAAGAATTTCTTTGCTGGATGGCTATTCAGGGTATAATCAGATCTTAGTCTACCCTACTGATCAATTAAAGACGAATTTTACCACACCATGGGGCACTTTCATGTATGTGAAAATGCCTTTTGGTCTAATGAATGCTGGAGCAACCTTTCAGAGAGCCATGGACATAGCATTCTCGGAAGAATTAGGTTTCTTCATCATTATCTATCTTGATGATGTCACTGTGTTTTCAAAAACAGATGAAGAACACTTAGAACATTTAAGAAGAGTTTTCGAGAAATGCAGAAAGTTTGGAATATCCTTAAACCCAAAGAATACTCTATTTGGTCTCCAAGAAGGAAAACTTCTGCGGCACGTCATTTCTGAGGAGGGTATAAAGATAGATCCAAAGAGGATTGAGGCCATATTGCAAATCTCTCATCCTCGAAACATAAAAGAGTTGCAGTCTTTCATTAGAAAGATTAACTTTTTGAGAAGGTTCATCCCCAACTTAGCTGAGCTCCTTAGGAATATCACAAATATGTTGAAGAAGGAGAAAGGGGTAAAATGGACCTTGGAAGAAAAGACATCCTTTGAGCTGGTGAAACAAGCATTAACCAAAACACCGGTTCTGATAAGTCTCGATTTTTCAAAAGATTTTTATATCTTCTCATTTGCATCGGAACATACCATAGCTGCTGTCCTTTTCTAGAAAAATCCACAAGGACAAGAGAAGCCTATTGCATTCTTTAGCAAGGCATTGAGGGATGCCCCTCTGAAATATAACATTATGGAAAAACAGGCTTTTGCTTTGGTAAAAGCCCTGAACGACTTCAAAGTGTACATCCTTCACTCACATATCATTGCCTTTGTCCCGAATTCAGTTGTCAAAGATATTCTAACACAGGACCTAGATGGTAAGAGAGGTAAGTGGATCGCGGTTATTCTTGAATATGATTTTGAGATAAAACCCACTAAGCTCATCAAAGGCCAGGGTCTAGCTGCACTAATGGCTGAGAGCAACTG
Organism: Pinus albicaulis; assembly: GCA_034641835.2. Classification (NCBI taxonomy): domain Eukaryota; kingdom Viridiplantae; phylum Streptophyta; class Pinopsida; order Pinales; family Pinaceae; genus Pinus; species Pinus albicaulis. The sequence goes on along the minus strand of CM076579.1, from coordinate 1,639,501,687 downwards.
TGAAGTTCTGGATATTAACATGATTAATGCTTTGGATAACCAAGAATAATTCTCAACCCCCGTTGTTGAAGACCATTTTATGAATTCTCCTTGGTATGCTGATATTGTTTATGTTTTACTTAATCTGAATACACCTCCTGGTTTGTCAAAAACAAAGGCAAGATTCCTCAAGTTAAAAGCTGTAAGCTATTGCATTATTAATAAATGTCTTTATCGGAAAAATGCAAGTGGTATATTGCTTAAATGTTTGCCTGAGTTTGATGCAGAGAAGGTCAAGCAGGAATTCCATGAAGGAGAATGTGGAGGCCATCTATACTGGAAGTCAACAACCAACAAAATTTTGAGGGCTGGTTACTATTGGCCTACTCTTTTTTCTGATATACACAAGATGATTATTGCCTGTCATAAATGCCAATTATTTGAGGGCAAAAGAAAACTGCTACCCCTTCCTCTGCATCCAATCACTGTTGAAGCTCCTTTTCAATGGTGGGGACTTGACTTCATAGGAGAAATCCATCAACCCTCTTCTGCCCAGCATAGGTGGATTCTCACTGCCACAGACTATTTCACTAAGTGGATAGAAGCCATTCCTTGTAGGCAGGCCAATGATTCAGTTATCATAAAATTTATGGAGACTAACATTCTCTCCAGATTTGGCTGTCCTACCAAAATTATCACTGATAATGCAACAGCAATTGCATCAAAGAGAATGGTTGAATTCTGTCATAAATATCATATATCATTGGGGCATTCCATGGCCTATTATCCTCAAGGTAATGGACTTGCAGAATCTTCAAACAAAATCCTAGTGAACATAATTAAGAAACTGTTGGAGGACAACAAAAAGTCGTGGCACACAAAGCTGGTCCATGCAATTTGGGCTGATAGGTTAACTTTGAAGAAATCTATTGGTATGTCACCTTTCCAGCTTGTGTATGGTACAGACGAAATTTTTCCTAACAGCCTTGGTGTACCGGTTATGAAGTTGATCCAAGAATTGCAGACTGAAGATAATGACATAATCAGAAGAATAAATCAGACCATTCACCTTCAGCAAACCAGAGAGGAGGTTTATAAAAAAGCATTGCAGAAACAAGACAGTATCAAGAAGATCTTTGACAGAAGAACAAAGGCCAGCAATTTCAAGACTGGGGACAAAGTTCTGAAGTGGGACTCAAGGAGGGAAGAAAAGGGAAAGCATGGAAAATTTGACAATCTATGGCTTGGCCCTTACTCTATTCATTCGGTTGCTGGTAATAATTCATTTTTCTTACAGGAGCTGGATGGAGCAGGATTGTTTGGGGGACCTGTCAATGGCAGGATGCTTAAGCATTACTTCTCTTGATCGATTTTATGTTTGAAGCCTTTTTATCTTTTTCCATTATGAGTATGCCATCCATCATTGCATTCAAAGTTATGAAAAATCAAAAAATACAAAAACAAAGAAAAGAATGAAAAGAGGGCAGAAATGAAAACAAGAAAGGCAAAGCCCCATGCCAAAAAAGAGAAACAAATCTGAAAGTGTGCAAGCTCAAATGCCACTCCTTAAAAACACACTTCTAGTTAGTCAAACTGTTTAATCTTGACTAATTAGCTTTAAATTTTTCTGCTGATAGGATAGTGAATTTGATTTGCCAAACTGTTTAATCTTGGATTATCAGTAGATAGATTAGGATAGAAATTGAAGGTTCAAACAAACTCAAAATCTGAACCAGAGAAAAAGAAGAAACAACCCAAACAAAGTCAGAGACAGAGCTGTACAGAGAGAAGGCAGTACTTCAAAATTTTTCAGATCTTAAGCCTTACGTTTGTTTAAAAATTTCTGCGAATAATAATCTATGTGCAACTTGTTTTTATGCCATAGATCACAGCAAGTCAAACATCTTAATCTTGACTTGACTGTTTTTGTATTTTTGTTGTAGAATTTAGAGAATGAAAGTCTGTTGGACAGTTTAATCCCCACAGGCAGTAGATTGGGTAGAGAATAATCTGAGCTCAACTGTTTAATCTGGGTTCAGGGAGAAATAAGGAGTAGCATTAGATTAGTTTTTATGCTTTCAAAAGAATAAAACGTTGTGAATAGAGTTTGCCAATCCAAGTGGACTCTAATGAAGAAAAAATGTTAGATCTGTAGGTGTTTGGTCTCAATCTAGTCTCCTAAATTGAGCTCATTTAATTGTCAACCAGGGTTGGTAAACTACTGAAGTGAAGTGTACTGTATGTACCTAGGTGTTTGTTTCTTAATGCATTGTGTGTAGTGTTTTATGATGTTTTTGTTCTTTTGTGATGATTTATGTTCACAAGGAAAATGACTAGAAAGCTAGTGGAAAGAAACTAATGATTAAAAACAGAGTGAAGCCTAATTGGTTGATGACAAATGACAAATGCAATTGCAGATATTGAAACAAAATCAAATCCAAACTATGACTAAGCAAAGACAAAGCTTGATAATGACTTTTAAGCAAATGATTCAAAACATAAACTCAATTTGTCAAATTCTTTCATCAAAGGTGTTTGAGAGAGAGCTTGAGACATGGTCAGCTAAGCATGGAAATTCTCCTAACAGTTAAACAACTAACTTATAATGATGCAACATGTTATCCATGATTAGAGATTTGTTGAAGCATATTTGGAGTAAAACATTGATACCATCATAAGATCTCTACTTTAAGACTAGTTCCTAACTCTATTCTGCAACTTAGTTTGATAGCACTACACTTCACTCAAAGGTTATAGGTTTTTGAAATAGTCTTTTGAGGAAATGTTTGTTTGTGAGATGATAAGGAAGTTGCAGAAGTACTTCAGGCCTTAAAATGATATTGTCTTCTGTTCATCTGGTTATGAATCAATTATAGATTTTAGAACAAGAAGAGGTTTGTAAATAATGAAGGCTGTTTTGTTAAGTTTAACAACTGAAGTAATCTAATATGCAGTGAATGACAACTGAATGTGGAGTGAAAATGTAATGAGTTAAGCTAAAAATGAACTTAAGATGTCACTAATCTAAAACAGTGCTAAACTAACAAGTCATTATCAAACTTAAAAAAAAATAACTGAGCATGAGTTAAATGCAATTAGACTCCGGAGTATCCTAACTAAGCTATCATGCATTATTCTATGGAATCATACAGTTTGTTTGTCCATCATGATTGGTATTTTGGAAGAGTTTCTTAGAACAATCCTAATTGTACAATTCAGTGCAAGTGCAAACATAAAGACTGAAAGCAATGAAAAACTAAGATATCATAGCTATCTCCTACCCATCATTATGATATTTTGGAAGAGCATTTTAAGAGCAAGAATAGCTATGGTACTTAGTGCAAACACACAACTGAAACGTTCAAGATCACAATCATGCTTAAGACATTATAAGGATTTTTTGGAAGAGTACTTAGCATAAGTATAACTGTGATGGTGAACAAAAGAGATTGCAATTAAATCCTACAATACTATAGCCATTTCCCATTCATGATCATAATCTTTTGGAAGAGCTTCTTCTTTTGGAAGGGTTTTTAGAACGAGTATAACTATAGTAGCTAATGAAAACAACTACGAATTCAACTTCAAAAACGTAAAAGCAACTAGAATACTTATCTAAATTACGCAAATAAAACCGTGCAGGAGGCAGGGGCCCTCTACCACCAGACGGAATCTAACTCCAAATCAAATCAACGCTTTCAAAACAATACTGTCTGCTTCATTAAAGGAGAAATAACTTGAACAGAGCAATCTGCGTCTTCAGAAATGTAGCACAGAATCTAAGCAAAATCTAGAACAAAATCTAGCCTAGCTCTTGGTTTCCCAAGTGTTTATATAACAAATGTACATAAAAAGACTTGCAACAATTCCAGGATCATTGTCTTCCCTTATCGAAATCACATTAGGACTCTTGAAGTGGCTGCGTACAAAGGAAAAGGACATCTGGACTAAGACAATCCTATTAGAAGTCTGCCTTCTTAAATGTGTTCCCACATACAAAAACCATATCCAGAATTCGTTTCTTCCTTCATGGTGAGCAACGAACAATGTAGACATGACGTGGAATATACCCATATGCGGTTTTTCTTGAGAGGCCATCTGGAAGATACCCAAACGTGAAGACAGCTGCAGAATTTCCGATTAGCTACGGAATGTCTGCATTCTGCAGCTAGTTCCGGTCAAAATGCATTACAATGACAAAAATCACAAAACTTAGCAAGTCAGTCATGTTAATGATTCTAAAAGTAATTTTAACTAAATTCATTGATCAATTGGGTCTAGGATAACAATGGACAAAGGAAAATGAGGTAAAGTAAGATGAAAGAAAGCACAATCTTGAGGCTCAACAGTAGGATTGGGTAGGTAGAAAGTTGTATTGATAAAAATCCATTGTTTTCATGGTTGCTAAATTCTTTCAAAAGATCATCCAGCAAAAGAAGAGCAGCCCAATGGATCAGGCACAAGTCAGCCTCCCAGAGAATCCAAGTCTGAAATTCTTGATACCTTCAAAAAGGCACCATCCCCAAGTGGAGCCACTGTTAGCCATCTATAAAATTTGATTATACCAAAGGTGGCTAATTTTGTTTTGAGCCTTCAAGAAACAATTTTTCCCTATCAAAACTGTTGACTCTTGAAGTCTCTATAAGGCCTCCTGCCTTTTTCCTTCTGACCAAATCCTTCACTGCTATTCCACATCTCAAAAGCCTCTGAAATCCTACAAAAATCCATTGTTGGATATTTCTGCAAAAGACCCCTTTTTCCCTTTCCTTCTCCTCAAAACTAACCTTTTTCTCTATCCCTCTATTCCTCATTAAAGCCCATTTCCTAAGGTCTAAGATTCCTTCTTGGCCTTACCAGAACCTTCATTGCCTTTGAAAAACTGTAGAAAACACACATTTTTTATGCGTTGGACTTAAGCCCCTCAGGCTAAGCCCTTTACCCCTTTTTCCTCCATAAGCCCGAGCGTCAGAACCTGTCGCTAAAGCTATCGGGCACTTATCCTTTTTCTGCGCCCGAAACACCAAAAACCTTTGTAATTTCTGCTTTTCGCGTTTAAATCATTTTTCAAAGGTTTTCCACCCATATAATTTTGAAACAATCTCGACCGTCGATCTGCTCCGCAGATCGGACAGCGCAGAGCGCTACTTGCCTTGTGGACCCTGCCATTCCCCGCGCTGTTTTCCAAAACCCCGGTTTATTCCGCACCACTCTTCGGGAAAAGGCTGTTTTGGCCCGAGGCCCAGCGATTCCGCACACCTCTTGACACGCGTCCTTTGTACCATTCAAAAACCACTGCATAAAGTTAGCTCCCCGCGCGTTATCTGTCGGACGAAGGCCGCCCATTGGAATCAACAGTAGCCATCAGATCGAGACCCCCGCATCCAACGGTTGTCATTCATTGAAGTCACCCGCCCTTTAATCAAGCTGCATACTATTTAGCCGGGCCCCGACGTAATAGAAATTCAATCTCCTCCATCGATCTCTACAGATCGACGGTCCACATTCAATCACCTGATTCCATTGCTCAGTCCCCCTTTCCCTCCGCTGACTTTCTGAATCGCTCCCGACCGTTGATCACAGCGCGATCAACGGTTCCGATCGCCCTGTTCTCCCACATGCCCTCCGATGCAGATTTGCTCATATAAGCGCAGGATTTTATAACTATTGTGTGTATTTTGCAGGTTTAATTTTTTTCGATTTATATGGAGAAATTTCGTGGGATGAGGATGACGATCCTTTGCATTTCGAATACATCAGAGAAATCGACAGCAGGGTGTAAACTATGTTGTCAACAAGGTTTCATGAGACTTTGTTGATATGCGCCCCTGTAAAACTCGGAAAGTATGAAGAAATCATAGAGAAAGAGTATCAGATTGCAGAAGGCCAAAGATGAACCAGGGCAGAGAGTTAATGATCAGATGAGTGGGGATTACGGCTAAGATAGTTATCAAAAGCCTAATCCCCGACTCAAAACACAGTTTAAAAGAGAAAACCTAAAAGTGTTTATCAGACATATTGCCTCCACCGCCATATCTGAGGCAAATTGATTCCTCAACCACCGCAGTGCCACCTATTGTCTCAAAACACTCAATCAGAGGCCGAACTTATTGAACAAGATCAAATTTTTTTCCTCGAAACAGCCAAAGAAGTTACTTCTGCCTCAGATTTAATGACAGAATGTTTGCAGAGTAACCCTAATAGTACATAGAGCCTCAAATGTCAAACAAAGCTTCCACCGAGCTAAATTCATGAGTGTAAATCATTTAATACAGTGGAACACCTGTATAGTTCTTCGTTGAGCCCCTCGAAGGCTAAGAAGACATTAATATCTGTATTAATTGGTTTTTGAGATCTTTTCATCAGATCTCACCTCCTCATCTTTCTATAAATACTTCAGTAGAAGATGAGTGAGGGGTTGGTTGTTAATGTAATTGTTGAAGCATTATAATGTAATTGAGCTGGATATTTCTAATTTTAAATAGTGATTCACTGGCTCTTGGAGCTCTGCTTGTAACAGATAAGTTAGTTTATGAAAGAAAGATGAATTAGCACACTGGACTTGAATATTGTAACTGGTTTGGAGCATCAATACAAGCTGATTTATGGGATCCTGGTCTATGTTGACGGTGATGTTTTTCTCATTGTAACTTGTGATTTTGTTTCTGTTTTTATTATGTTTCATTTTCTTCCGTAAAGAACAATTTGAACAGGGTTAGGACCTACTGTATACTAGTAACCTTCTCTGGCTGAGAAACCTTTATTTAAATATTTTCTTTCCACTGTGTTATTTAAAAATGATTTAATTCAGTTTAGGCATAAGAATGCTGGCGTTCCCTCGTCTTATTGTCTTAGTTGAATATTATTTCTGAATGTTACTTTCAGTATATGTTGTGTGAAGATGAACTGAGGAAGATATGGTTAGCCCTGGTCCCAGACTTATCTGCATAGCTGCTTGACTGTTTCCTTTGGAATGTGTTAAAAGCTGACTAGTTTCAAAGTACTTATCAGATCTTAGGCCATTCTGTGTTATCTTGGTGATTGTCTTGAAAGTAATTAAGTAAAGAAGAACTAGGAGAGGATTTGTGGTGAGCCCGGCCTGCTAGTTTTTACTCCAAAGGTTGCCTCCAAGTTTCCCTTTGTTTTTATATGTTTTCTATTGAAAGTATATCAAAGGCTGGCTAGTTTCAAAGTACTTACCAGATCCTAGTTTGCTTTCATGTTTTTCTTAAGTGCCTGGTCAAAGGCTGTCTAGTTTCAAAGTACTTACTAGATCCTGGGCTGCTCTGTGTTCTGCATCTGTTATTTCCCCTTCTTGATGTACCATTCCATTCCACAAATCAAACCTTAAAAGAGATCCTTAGACATAGATGACTTGCCCCATAGACCACTCTTGCCTCTTGCTGTTCCAATTAAATCCTATTATGACTCCATAGCCCAATGGACTGAAAACCTGCAATTATCTATTTTCTTGACCGAAACTTACTCTTCTTGCTTGCAACTTCTCACCTTTGAGCCTATTTTCATATAGATCTTTCCGCCTCTAACAACCATTATGTTTCAACCATCCAAAACAAAACAAAACCCTTGGACATCATAATTAGCCTAATATCATTACCTTAAGCTTTCAAAGACAAATCCATATTTGTACATATTGGAGAGTTCCCTCTCTGGATTCAGGAGGGCCAGATCCTAGAATCCCAAAGTTGGTTGAAATGATGTTAACTCTGTGATCGGAATTTTGCCAATCTTGCTTATTACAGAGACCTAACAGTCAGGACTGATCAAGACTGGGGAATTGGAAAAAGAAAACTTTACCAGATTAAATGACTTGATAGCTTCCTCACTCCATTTGACAGTGATATACTTATTTAACATGTTATTCATTTCTCTTAAATGTTCAGCCAAATTGGGTATAAATCTGCGCAAGAATTTCATCTTACCATTAAATGCCTGAATCTCCTTTTTGTTCTGTGGAAGGTCTATGTGCTCAATTTCCTCCACTCTAGATGGATCGATACGGATACCATCTTTAGAGATAATATGCCCCAACAAATTGCCTTCATCCATGGCAAAGATATTTTTCTTTGGATTAAGAGAAATCCCAAATTTTCTGCATCGTTGAAACACAACCCTCAAATGGCGCAGATGCTCATCATAAGAACCATAAAATACTGTCAGATCATCCAAATAAACAATAAGAAACACATCTTTTTCATTGGCAAAAGCAATGTCCATTGCTCGCTGGAAAGTAGCTCCAGCGTTCTTCAGTCCAAATGGAATTTTGGCATATTGGAAGGTTCCCCAGGGTGTTGTGAAGGCAGTTTTGTCTTGGTCTTTCTCATGCACCAAGATCTAGTTGTAGCCTGAGTAGCCATCAAGTAGTGACATCCTAGATGCTCCAAATACTCTCTGTAGAATATGGTCCATCTTCGGAAGTGGATAATTATCCTTTAAGGATGCTTTATTCAAATTTCGAAAATCTATGCACAATCTTATCTCTCCTGTCTTCTTACGTACTGGGACCAAATTTGAAATCTAGTAAAAAAATCTAATAGGAGCAATGATACCAGCTTTATACAATCTGTTTACCTCTTTTTCGATGGATGGCAACAACTTCAGATTAATTCTTCTTAGCTTCTATCTAAATGGCTTCTGATCCGGCTTGATGGGAATAGTATGCTAGATTATGTTCCTGTCATACACCTTCAAATCTAAATAATCCCATGCAAACACATCAGAAAATTCAAAAAGAAATTTAACATAATTTTCCTTTACCTTAGGGGACAATGCCTTTGACAACTTCACAAAATTGGGCTTGTCAGGTGTTCCGAGATTCACATCTTCGACTCCTTTCTTACTAGGCACCAAGCTTGGTTTCTTTACAACATCATCCTGATCAAAACGCTCCTCTAAAGGTATAAGACCTCTAGGAATTACATTGTCTTTCAGCTGCAATATGTCCATCTAATTTTCTTCCATTTCTTAATCATCAACCTCATAATCACCTTCTATTGGAGTGTCTTTAAATTTTCCCTCGCTCTGCAAAAAAGCGTTGATCTCATTGTCATCCCAAAACACTTGCCAATAACTTAAATTTTCCGGAACAGCAGGCCTATGTTTGACATAAATCTCAAACTTGTTGCTGGAGTTCATTGGAATCTTCAAGTTTCTTGCAGTAGTGGCAAGAGAATCAGCAATGATGTTCTGCATTCTGGGTACTACTGTCAAAGTGTACTCAGGGAATGTCTTCAAGATATCCAGGACTACATTTCTATAGGCCCTCAACCGTGGATGTTTTTCTTAGCACTCTCCTTTGACCTATTTTATTATCAGCTATGAATCTCCATATACAGAAATTATTTTTGCTTTCAACTTCTTCAAATTTTCAGACCTGCAATCAAAGCTTCATATTCTCCTTCATTTTTAGAGCAATCAAAGGCTAATTTTTAACCACATACTCTAACATTACTAGGAACTTTTTTAGGCTGGAAAACAAGGCTCTGAATCCATATTCCTATACCAGCTCCATCCTTACCAACAACTCCATCAAATTCCATGCTCCAAAGGCCTTCTTTTTCTTCTTGTAGATGCTGAAATTTTGCTTCTTTATCTTCTTTACCTTGACTGATTTATGCATCTTTCTGTTGTTCACTATCCTTTTGCTACTGACAGGCAGGAGGCTCAGAAGTGCTTGTTGCTTTATCTTTTTCCTGTTTGAGAACTTCTCTAAAATTCTCTGAAATTTTGGGCATGTCATCTACTTGTACCAACTAAACAGTTTCATCATTTAAACCACCATCTGAATATAAGACAAAGGATTCTAAATATGTTTGGACTGCATTAATGGGATGATTTACTAGCTTCTCTTTGCTAGTCATCATATATTTCATTTTCGTCTCCCTATATAGCTTTCTCAACTAGCCAAACATGGGAATGGCGGCATAAGAGAAGTCAAGCTGCATGGTACCCTTAATTTTTGCACCCCAAGACCTAGATAGAAGCATTCCAAACCATGGAGGAACATCAGAAACAACTACATCCATCAAGACATTCTTGGTTGGGATTTGATCTAAATATACTACAAAATCTTTAATAAGACCAATAAAATGGACCCTACCTGAGTCAAAAGAATACAAATCATGGGAATTTCGAGTAATATCAAGTCCTAAATTCTCCATGATGGCTTTGGGCATCAAATTATGCGAGGCTCCGGAGTTCAACATAGCAAAATTCAAGATGAATTCATGTAATCTAAGACTCAGGTAAAATGGAGGGACTTCACTTTCTTTAGTTTGATCTTCTATGGCTAGACCAAAGATGAGTTCAGGGTAATCATCCTCAACATTAACCATGTCAGAAACAGAGTCTATTTGCAAAATTCTAGACACCTGATTTTTATAAGTGCTATTTTTCACCAACTTAGTCAAGGGCATAGACACTTTTAGCTTAGAAATTTCATTTTCCAAATTAAAGGAAGGGAATTTTTATACCTCTTTAATGGGAGGATATTTCTTCTCTACTTTATCCTTTGTTGTGTTCTACTAGTTCTTCTCATTTGGTGTGCTAATCACTGAAGGTGCTTTGCTAGAGGAAGGGTTGGCTGGCTCTTTCCATTTCTTCTGAGAATCGTTCTTCATTTGGAGCTCTTTTCTCTTTTGAATGGGACCAATTGGAACATCTCTATTGCTCAAAGAGTACTGCCTTTGTTGGGCCAATAAAGCGTTCATGAAACCTCTCTTATAGTCATCAGACTCTTCTTCTAATACTGTGTCATTAGCCAAAATTAAATCTTCATATTTTTGAACGTCTGTAATCGTTGTATATTCCTCATCTTCTATGAGAAATATGGACACACCATCAGCTGTGAAAAAGTGATTGGCTTCAATCAGAGGGTCATCATCATCTATGTCTATCCCTTGAATATAATTCTGATGCAAGGGAGTTTTGATCTGCTGCTATGGTGTTGCTTGGTCCTGCGCTCTCTGTTCTCTCTGTTTAATTCTAAATTGTGGCTGCTGCCCTCTGAAATTCGGATTCCTGATTTGAGGTTCAGATCTATCTGAAATGGTTAATCGATCAACCATATTTTCCATTGTCTGAATCAAAGTCTCCATCTTAATTTCTGAAGGGGACACTTCTTCTTTCACCGTGACTCTCTTTTCAGCTCTAGTTCGTGCTCTTTTAGCTAGCAGATTTGCTTCTACACTTACCGCTATCTTATGCATGTCTTCAAGTGTAGTGGGATCTCTCTCTCGCAGCTGATATGCCATATCGGCATCAAAGCCATCTGGAAATTTAAGCAAGGATAATCCCACAGGAGGTTTGAGGTTAGCTGGAATAGCATTGTATACAACATTGAATCTTAAACAATAATCCTGTACAGTTTCACCCACATTCCTTTTAATATTTTCATACTCGGACAAAATTTGGAGTGGGTTTTTCTTTACCTCCCACCAGTCTAAGAACTGTGTATGTAGCTCCTGCAAAGTGTGGATAGAGCCTGTTGGTAAGGCTCTGAACCACTTTCTAACTTCACCTCTGAAGCTTTGAACAAACAACCTTGTACTTACATTCTCTGCCTCTACCTCATGAAGATAAAAAAAGTCATTCATTTTATCAACATGTTGCTGGGTTGTAGTGCTTTGAGTGGCATCAAAGATAGGGATTTTACTTTGATAATTAGCAGGAATATCATTGAAAACCTGGGGTAAAACCAGGGGTGCATACCGGGCAGCCATGACTCTAGGTGGATTTACAACAGTGTTTGTGTTACTAGGATTTAAGGGAGGTGTTGATGGAGGAGATGACAACTGAGAATTGACTGATGGGAATGCTGATGAATTGGGAGGAGGAAATGTTGTTCCTGATGACTTTGAAGGCTTAGGGATATTAGTTACAGTGATATATGACTGAGGAGAACTCAGAATACAATCATCTATTGAGGAATTTTCTCTTTGAACTTCAATATCTACAAGGAATTATGGATCTAAAAATGTGTCATCAAGTGCAATTTCAGACTTATTTCTAAACAAAGAAAGCTAAAAACTCTCACCAAAAGAAATATCTTCAACAAAGAACCACTCACTGGGCCAAGTATGGGATCTAAAGATAGGTCTGGGACTTAGTGATCCTTCTTATCTTCTGACAATTCTTGGGATAGGATTAGAATTCTCAAACACAGGGGGAGGATTTGGATCCGGATTAGCCCTTGTGTATCTTCTTGAAGCCAATGTGGTTAAATTTCTACTGTAAAAAAATAATTTTCAGCCTAACAGACTTTGAACATCATTTTCCAGAATCCAGGAATTTACAAGAAGAATATTTACTGGGGTGATCTGACTTTATGCTCTGATACCATAAATATATTATGACTGAGGAAGAATGAGAGCTTGTAATTATATTCATTTCCAACAATGCTTTAATAATGTTCACCTTCTCAAACAAATGTTTAAAGGTTAATGTGATATAGTGGAACACATTAAACACTTAGGCGAACCTTACATCCGATCGTGATATCAAATTATAACAATGGTGCAATCCTCTTTTAAAAAAAACACCAACCTTCGAACTTATATCATAAACCCATTTATTCGCGACATATATTTCATTCAACAGGGGCCCCACGCAGCCATATTTCACCTTTTTATGAATAAAATAAACATATAATAATGCAAAACCGCTAGATCATACCTCGATTATCGCTTGTGCAATTCACTGCACGATTGCCGTCAGATTTAAGGCTCTCCAGATCGGACTATCCTCGTCAATTTCACGTTTTTTCAAAGGTCGAGGTTTAACACCTAAAAGTTGTGTGATATGGGCGGTATTGGGGAGATGACGTGCCCTTATATTACTGGATCGCGTTTTTTTGGCGTGGTTTTTCTTCGGGGAAAAAGAGGCATGACATAAGCGGTATGGTTTCCCGAAACCCGCTGGTGGTAAATGAACTGCGCTTTAACTATGGTTTGGCACTTTTGTTTGGCGCTTAACTCCTCGTGTTAACTTCAATGGCTGGGTCCCACTTAAAATTACTCCACCGGTAAATAATAAAGCTCTTTACTTTCAATAACAGAGATTTTCTAAAGGTTTGTCGCGTTCAATGTAACCAAGGTTTAACCTTAGACAAAAGTTTCAATTTTCTTCATTCACACAGGGCCTATCTATGATTTGCTTTGAAAACAGAATAACCATGTTCAGTTCTAGAGCTGAGAATATGTGCTCGCAGATAGTCAGATGGTTTTGCTTCCCCAGCGTAGTCACCAGAAATGTTAGCTCGCGATCTGGACCTTAGGCTGAAAAAGGAAAATCAGGGTAACATCTAAACCATGCTCAGCCTTGTAGCTAGCCCTACAAGGTCAAGAGAGGGCTCTCTCTATGAAAGATATTTCAACAAAGTAAAATTAAGAAACTGATTTTAGGCTAGGTATAATAATGGGAAAATTTTTTTAATGAATGAATGAATTTTTCAGGGATGTGTGGGACAAATGGGACAGTTTGAAACTGGGGAATTAAATCAAGACAAAGGGTATTTCATGGGGCAAGATAGGCAGGATATTTTAGCAATTAAGTTTAAATAAGGATGGGATGGAAAGACTGGTGAGGAGCTAAAAAGGGCATAGAAGATGGATCATTTTCAAACAGAAGAAAAAACATAGAGTATTGAATTATTTCCCAAGGCAGAGCATACAAATGGATTCTACCTTTCTATCTTGAAAGCATTAAAAAAGAGATGTTTATGAATGAATGGCACACATAACAGTTCACATATGAACACAAAGGAGAGAAAAAATGCTAAAACTCATACCACATGGATCCCACAAATTCGAGCTGGATATCTTTATTAATTCCCTGTCCAAAACTGTTACAATGGAGCGCAGAGCGTTCTCTTGATTTCCACACTATCCCCCTACTTATTGATTTACAAACTGCTTTAAAAATGATTTACAATTACATTAAATAGAACAGATTTGTGGGAACATAGATCCACAGAAAGAGGAGCTATTTGCCAGCTCAATAACTGAAGTCCAATCATATAAAAGAAATCCAACAATCTGCCTAAAATAAGGAGCAGCGTTACATTTGACTACTTTGGTAGATTCACTGTTATGCTATTGAATAAAAAATAGAAAATTTGAAGAGCTAATCCTATTTTCCTGTTGTTGTAAAAATCTCGGTCTCATTGTAGCTCTCAGCCCTTCGACTGTCTCTCATTGAATTTGAATGAAATAATGCCTTTAGTGGAGGGAAAAAGAAACCCATTTTGAATGGAGGGAGCGAAGGGAAAGGAGGTGGGGTCCAGGTCACAATAGCAATCGGGATCGATGGGGAAGAGGTGATGCGATATATAATGGAGCAATTAAAAATACATATTTCGATGGTGTAATTGAAATCGGGATCGGGGGGTTTTGGATATATGTGAAACAAACCACAAAGCTCCAATGCGATTGGAAAAGTCAAAGCGGAGAAATCCCTTTGTTAAAACAAATGAAACATTTTTTCGCTTTTTACAAAGGGAGAAAATATTTTTACGTTGAAAGAGGGGAGGGCCTTTAAGGTGGGACTATGCCAAATCAGGATTATAATCAGGAGAGGGAGCGGGGTATAACATAATACATTTCTTCCGATGCGATGGGGATGAGGCCTTTGTAAAAACGAAATAAACGAAGTTTGATTTTACAAAGGGGAAAGGCCTTTTATTATGAATGGCGAAAGATAATGTGGTGGGACCCGAAGGTCCATTGGCATTGAGAGATCGGAGGAGGGTGGAGGAAATATTTCATTTAACAACGCCGATTGGGATGGTCCAATTGGCTGTGGGCCATCCGATTGGATGACAGATCGATGAAGGAGGTGTAGTCGGAGGGTGTCAATCGGGAGAATTCCATCAGAGGGGATAAATCAGAGATGATCATTTTGAAAGCGCCGATTGTATACAGGCTGTCGGATCGTCGATAAGATCGACGGTCAGAATGACATCGGGCGGGGTCAATCAGGTGAATTGCATCGGAGTTTTTTATCATGGGCCAGTCGGGGTGCACCATTTAAATGTTGCGATTGTGATGGAAAGGGAAGGTAATGTATCGGCGGGGGGTTTTTATAATAAAATTTAAATTTATTACAAAGTTAAACGGTATGGAGGGGAAGTGGTTATTTAATTGGATTAAAGGAAGCAGGATGTTATAATAACAAAGTTTAAAATGTTATTATAAAGTTTTAAAGGGACATGGGGGGAAGTGGTTTAATCACATTGGATTATGTATTAAAGGTTTAATAATGTGATTTTTCCATCGGATGGGGAAAAATGGGTTTTATAAAGGAAAAAATTAAAATATTTTTATGAAATAAAGTGTAGGAGGGGAATGGGAAAAGGGAGGTTTTAGGTTATAGACGACTTTATTCACTTAGGCATAAATTTTAAATCCAGAAGTGAGTTTTGAGAGTGTAATATACCGTTGGAAAGCTCTTTCCGGGCTCTTTCTGCTGAACATACTTAGAACATGATTTTGATGCTAAACATGCTGTGGAAAACTTCTCTGAAAGGCAGGGTGACGACTTTGTAGCGATAGCAGCTTCTGAAATGTGACTTATTACATATGTTGACATAAAATTACATAATAAATGATAATAAAGGAAAATTATCATGTTTTCACCTCAAAACATGGTTTTGAGGTGAAAATTACACCAAACTGATTAAAACATATCTTTGATCTTCCCTGGTGCTGTGACTTTGAGTTTATTGACTTTCCTCATGACCTTGCTGATATTTATTGACACTTGACTCATTAATTTGACCATGGTGAGATCATAGAATCTAATGAGACCCATACTATGACCTACTGACATGACTCACAAAATGAAAGTAACTCATGACTAAAGACCATAGAGAGGAAAATCAGCAAGTTTCCCATGAGGGAAAACTGATGAAAAATCACTGCCGTCAATGAATCCATGACCTAGAGGAATGGTGAAATTTATTGGTATGGGACTCCTAATATGCAAATGAAAAAGAGAAATTTTGATCACTGATGGCAGTATGACTAGACTGACACTAACAGGGAGGTCTAGGATCATCATTAGGTGGTTGTGTCAAAGTTGGGGTTATGTTCTAGTATATCTTCTTCTTTTGCATCATTCTATATCATTGTAAAGTGGACCATTTTCCCTAGTACGGGAGTCCATTCTTCTTTTATTCTTCTATAGGGTTGTAAGGTCATGCTAGGGTGAGTTGTATCTCATTGGGTGTTGGGGCATCTTTTCAGTTGACTACTAAAGAAACTCGGGTGTTGGAGCGTCCATCCAGTGGGAGTTGGAGAAGAATGCTTTTCTATATTCTAGGAAGTTGGAGCTTTATTTTCAATTGGAGTTGAATATTAAAGAATTATTAGAAAAGAATTAGGTGGTTTTTGTCCCGGAGTGGGTTTCCACCTTAAAAACTGTGTGCATTTTTGTTCCTCTTGTTTTCTGCTATCATTGTACAAACACTGATAATAATTGAAGATTAACTAATGCTCTAATTGAAAGAAATACTGATTCACCCCCCCATCTCAGTGTTTCCAACAATTGGTATCAAAGCTTGGTTCCTTCAATAGCAGTTTAACAGCTGGAAGGAGGTCATGGATCATACCAAGAATGGTGTACCTCTATTTAATGAAAATAATTATTCACTCTGGAAAGGAAGAATGGAGGTCTATCTCTTGGTGCAAGGTTACGAAGTATGGGACACTGTTCAAAACGGATTTACATCAACCACAGATGAACAAGGTAAGAATAATTTGGTAAATGATGCAAAATCAAAGAATATTATTATCAGTGGACTTATTGAATCTGCTTATCAGAAAGTGTTGGGCTGTAAAACTACCAAAAATGTATGGGACAAGCTTGAGAATATATATGCAGGTTTTTGGGGTTCCCATGTTTTGGCAAGTTTGGCAGTACCAAAAGATGAGAAAACATCAAAACCACTTTTAGACCTCAGGGTCTAGCCCTCTTGGGTCCAGAGAGGGATCTCTCTATAAAGGCAAAGGTATATGTCTTTGAAGCTTAGTTTTAAGGTTTTAGGCTATTTATAAGGCACGAGGTTTGTTTTGTTTTGTTTGTTTGTTTGGTTGTTAGGAAACAGGAATGAAGGGTTCAATATAAGACTAAGGGTGAGAAAAGAGGATTTTAGGCAAAGGAAAGATAATTCAGAGAACACTCGAGACCATTGGGCAATGGATTCATGAAAGGGTTTACTTGCTATTCAGTATTCAAGGCTTTCAGCTGGGCTAGTCATCTAAAGCATAGGATCTTAAAGATGATAGTGTGGTATGAAATGATAAGGAAAGAAGGTGAATGACAAGGAAACCTCCAAGGTGACCACTTAGGAATCAGATCTAGGGACAGGGCGTGCCACTAAACACCTATGATCCAACTCCTAAAAGGTTAACTCTTCAGAAAACAAGGAACATTCAAGATTTAAACACAAAGGAGAAGGTATGAAATCAGAGAAAGGCTTTGAAATTTAAATGCTACGACAATCAACTTAAGGGAACATAGAAAG
Source organism: Pinus albicaulis (assembly GCA_034641835.2). Taxonomy (NCBI): domain Eukaryota; kingdom Viridiplantae; phylum Streptophyta; class Pinopsida; order Pinales; family Pinaceae; genus Pinus; species Pinus albicaulis. The sequence goes on along the minus strand of CM076579.1, from coordinate 1,639,484,169 downwards.
GTTCAATTGACTGAAAAATACTCTAGTGAGATAGAATCAACATTCTAAACTCCCAGTATCCCAATGATTTCAATTAAAACACAATAAGAACATATAAGAACATATTCATAAATTCATACATTAGCTAGCAGTGAATAACAGCTACTACACTGGTTAAATTATCTTGAATTGGTTCTTAGATAACACATTTAGTAGAAAACATCAAAGGTAAGGACAGAAAGAGAATTAGGGCACCATGCAAGGGTATATCCTAAGCCAGGTTTCTGATGCTTACCATAGAAATTAAATGTAATGAATTACAGAAGGAAAACAGAGACAAAGGCAGAAAACATCACCGCTGCTTTAAATCAGGATCCAAAGAAATGTTCTTGTCATATTAAAGAGAAACACCAGTCATGTACAACATTGTCCAACAACTTGATATTCAGTCTGAAAACATCTTCCTCAGCCTATCTTACAACTTTACACAGAGAACTATATCTCAAGAGAAACAACTTACACTTCACAGTATTCCGATCAATAATCAACAACAACCCTTACAATGTGTTTTTATTGATTTCTTATAGCTGAAAGAGAGGCAGAGGAGGTAGGTGAAACACTAAATGAAATATTAAAACAGTAGTAGGAGGAGAGGGCTCGAGGCCCATTCTGTCTTAATATCTATGCATTAATCTTTGGTACTCTTTGGATGAAGGAGTGATCTTCGACAAGTTGAAATTAACTCCAGGTATGTTCTTTGATGTAAGTTAGGCTGCAGTACTCTGTAGTACTCTGGTGACAAGAACAAAGGCAGATAAATGACTTTGAGGTCTGCCATGCTGCATAAAAAATGCTCTGGTAGCATTAGGACTTCTGTCAGGGTGGAAATTTTCTCAGGAACACGATATAGAATAAAAACAATATGGGTACTTTTTCCTTTAACGGGAGGGAACCTTCTGCTAATGTGATCACTGATAGTATTGTTTTCTGTGCTTTAGGCCTCATTAGGCCTTCTGTGTAAATCACAGGTATTCAATCTGGTACATTCGCCTTTTGAACATTTAATTAAGGCTTAAAATCTTCAAAAACATGCTTTTGACCTCTTAATTTTCACTGATACTCTTTGCCGCTTCATGACTGTCTCTGTCTATAAATTTGGAATTTTAATGGCGCTGGAGGTTTAACAGAGTTTAAACATTGTTTCTTTAATGGGATGTTTCAGTCAAACACTTTCCCAAGCGTTCACTCTGCAATCTCTGGCTTTGAAAATTTCCTTCTCTGCGCTCTGTGTCACTATGACAATAACTGTGAGCCATGGCGGTTTCCACCGCCTGTAACCCTGCAAAAAGCACAAAAATGTTAAGAAAATTGATGCGGAGTGATGGTGGATGTAGTGGAAGGCTATGAGTATGGCAGCGAAACATGGTGGATGAGGTGAAATGCATTGGAAGGTGGCTGCATAATGCTGTGAAATGGTGGAAATCTAATCTGATGGGGGTTTGGTGGAGGAATGCATGTGGATCGTTCGATCAGATCTGGAGGCGATGATTGATGGTGGTGATTGACTGACGGAATGACTTTGGAGGCCAAGCAAAATGAAATAAACTTTAATGTAAAACATTAAAATTTTAATGTGGGTGGAAGAAATGATGTTTAATGAAAATCATAAGTTTTGGGCCTTTGGACGAAATATAGAGAGCATCAACAAAAAACATATGAAATGGGGCTTGAATGGTGGGACTCGGTCATGGGCGGAGGGTGATTTAACACGGACCGTTAGATCTCAGGGGGAGATCAACGGGTCAGATGATCTGATGGAATGCTATGGTAGCGCGATGAAAAACATGAATGGGGTGCGAGATGCATTGTGGGCCGTTGATCTGTACAGATCAACGGTCGGGATCTACAGATGGGCCTCTGGGCACAAAAGGTGGGGAAGTGGTTTTCCAGGAAAAACAGTTTTTTTTGCGTAGTAAAATGTGGGTAAGGCAGTTTTCACTTTTCGAACACGATATGGGTCCCCGGCTGACACGTGGCTTTCAGAAACCGCCCATATCACATAAATTCTAACTGTTAAAATCCAGACACAAAAAATGTGTGATATTGATGCTGGCCATTAGATCTGGGGCCGTGCGATTTGACAGTGGGAGATGGAGCACGAAACGAGGAGCTGTGTGGTTAGTTAAGGTGGGGTCAAGCCGAAAGTGGTTTGATTGTGAATCATCCGATCAGTGCGTTGGATGGTTGAGATCTGTAGAGGAGAAACAAAGGCAGAGAAGTTGGTTAGTGGTCGGGAGTAATCTTGACCATTGGATCCAGGGGATTGGACGGCAGAGATTTAATGATGATGCAAAGGTCAATGGGCCAAGGGAATGAACAGGGGAAAGGAGGACCGTCAGATCGTAAGGGATGGACGGCTGCGATCAAATCGGAGGGAGAGCAATGAAAGGGCCAAAACTCCGATGGATGGTGTGATTGCATCTGGACCGTTGGATTATCTGCAGATCAACGACTGTGATTGGGTCGGGGGTGACCAATTGGGGGACACGGGGTGCAATAAGATCGAATCCTGGCCATTGGTTCTTGTGGATTCAATGGCCAGGATCCAATCAGGGAACGACCAATCGGGGATGTGAATATTTGCGTTTGGCGCAATGAAAAGCTCTGATGATGCGATGGCCGTTGGATTGAGAGGGGAATCAACAATGGAGATTTCCATCACAGGGGGGGGGGGGGGTTTACAAAAGAATGTTATGGGTGCGATGAAAATAGGCGAGGACCGTTAGATCTATTAAGATCAACGGCAGAGATCTCTCCCAAGACCAACAAAACAAATACACCTCGCATCGGAAGTTTTCACCTTAACAAAGAAAGCGCGCTCCCAGACATATTCCGATTCCGATAAGCACCACATGATTTAGCACTTGGTTTTAGCGCTCAGGTACATGGAGGGGAAGTGGTTAAGGGGCTGGCCAAAAAGGGGCTAAGCTTGTTATATGTAAAATGGATGATTTTGGCCTAAAAACAGAGTTTTTAAGGCTAAACAGAGGCTTTCAGTAGAGGGAAAAATGGATTTTTAAGCCAAACAAAGGGTGTTTGTAAGGTTAAAAGGGGAGATGGGATGATTTAGTAGGCTTGGGGGAGGATTTTGGGGGTTAAAGGGGAAACTTTGAAAATGGGAAAAAGGTTAAAATGGGGAAATTTGCAGGGATACAAGGGGCAAATGGAGGCTTTTTCGAGCATGATTTTTTCACAGACAATGAGGCTTTTTGGATGGAAACAACAGTGAAGATATTTTCAAAGGCAAAGGTCACACAGAGGCTTCAAAAAGGATATGTTTTCAAAGGAAATTTATTTCTTGAAGGCTCAGAAAAATAGTTAGCCACCTGTTTGCTTGACAAAAAATTCATAGGTGGCTAAGAGTGGCTCCACATGGGGATGGCATCTTCTTGAAGGTGTCAAGAATTAAGAAAATAATCTTTGGAGTAGGCCAGATGCATGATCTTTAAACCATCTTCTCTTCCTTGATTCAACTGTTACAAACATGATGGATATTAATCAGCAGAACACATATCCCAAACAATCTACCTACCCATCCTACAGTCCTAACATTTTTTCTTCAAGGTGCATTTGAATTTGCAGACCTTCTTCATCATTTTTTTTATTGAAAGCGAAAAAACAAAATAGTCTAATTCTACCCTTATTACTCCATGAGACCAGATTAAACTGTTGGCCTCATAGATTCTCTACCTGATCTAATATCTGCTAGGATTAAACTGTCTAGCAGATTTCTTCTCTACATTCTACAACAGAAATTTAAAAATAGTCAAACTAGGATTAGACAGTCTAGTTTGCTGTGGATCCATGGCATAAAGACAACTGCACATAAATGGATAATGCAGAAACTTGATAACAAAATTTGAAGGCTTGAAATCTTGAAACTTTGAAGCATCCTTCTTTTCTTTGTGACTCAAGTTTTGAGCTTGTTAGAGTCACTTTCTTCTTCACTTCATTTTAGCTCTGGTTTTGGGCCTGTTAGAGATGATTCTTCTTTCTTGTTTGCTGGTTCAGATTTTGAGCATATTAGAACCAGCTTCTTTACTTCCTTTGGCTCAGGTTTTGATCATGTTAGAGGCAATATTTTGCACTTTAGAGGTTCATGTTTTGAGCATGTCTGAACCTCTCTTTCTCTCTTTCTTGAAAATTTTTCTCTTTTTCTTGAAAATAAAACACAACAATGGTATTTACAATGGAAATGAAAACTATAAACTGGAAATCAGCAGTAGTCATGCTTGAGCATCCTGCCATTGAAAGGACCCCCAAACAGATCTTTACCATCTAGCTCTTGCAGAAAAAAGGCATTTGGACCAATGGTGGACTAGATTATGTAAGGACCCTGCCACAAACTGTCAAATTTTCCATGCTTTCCTTTGTCTTCTCTCCTAGAGTCCCACTTTAGAACGTTATCTCCAATTTTGAAGTCACATTCTTTTGTTCTTTTGTCAAACAACCTCTTAATATTTTCCTGCGCTTTCTGAGCTCTGTTATAGACTTCTTCTCTTGCTTGTTGGAGATGAGTTGTTTGATTTATCCTTCTTACCATACTGTCCTCTTCTGTCTGAATCTCTTGGACTAGTTTAATCACTGGTACCCCAAGGCTGGTGGGAAACACTGCCTCTGTTCCATAGACAAGCTGATATGGTGACATGCCAATGGATTTCTTTGTTGTTAGCCTATCGGCCCACAAATCATGCACTAACTTGTTATGCCATGATTTCTTATTCTCTTCAAGAAATTTTTTGATGATGGTCACGAAGCTCTTGTTTGATGATTCAGCTAACCCATTACCTTGTGGGTAATAAGCAGTTGAATGACCGAGTTCTATCTGATACCCATGACAAAAATAAATCATTTTCTTGGATCCAAAAGCAACAGCGTCATTGGTGATTATCTTTCTTGGGCAGCCAAATCTAGAGAGGATGTGGTCTTCTAGAAACTTAATGATAACAGAATCTGTGGAATTCCTAGAAGGTATAGCCTCTATCCATTTTGTGAAGTATTATGTGGCTGTAAGGATCCACTTGTGTTGTGCAGAAGAATAATGGTGTATTTCTCCTATGAAATCTAGGCCCCATTGTTGGAAGGGAGCCTCAATGGTAATGGGTTGTAATGGTAAAGGGAGGAGCTTTCTTTTGCCCTAAAACATTTGGCACTTATGGCAGGAAATTATCATTTTATGGATGTCATTGAAAAGTGTAGGCCAGTAATAGCCAGCTCTGAGTATTTTGTTAGCAGTGGCCTTCCAGTTTAAATGGCCTCCACACTCTCCTACATGGAACTCCTATTTAATCCTCTCTGCCTCAGTTTCAGGCAAACATTTAAGCAATAGACCATTTGCATTTTTCCAGTATAAACATTCATTCAATATGCAATAGTTTCTGGCTTTTAAATTTAGGAATCTAGCCTTAGTCTTTGATAAATCAGGAGGGACATTGAGGTTTGTGAGTACATACAGGATATCAGAATACCAAGGAGAGTTTTGAAATTGTTCTTCAACACTAGGATCAGGAAATCATTCATGTTCATCCAGGGCATCTACCATGTTTATGTCAAGGGCCTGCAAGTTATATTTAGCCATTAGTTGAGCTAAGCCCTAACCTTTGATCAGTTTAGTGGGTTTTATTTCTAGGTCATACTCTAATATTATAGCAATCCATTTGCCCCTCTTTCCATCAGGATCTTGGAACAAAATTTATTTTACCACTATGTTTGGCACGTAGGCAATTATGTGAGAATGCAGTATATACACCCTAAAGTCTTTCAAGGCCTTTACCAAGGCATAGTCCTGTTTTTTCATTATGTTATATTTCAAGGGTGCATCCCTCAGAGCTTTGCTAAAGAAAGCAATGGGCTGTTCCATTCCCTCTGAATTCTTCTGCAGTAGAACTGTAGCCACTGTATGCTCGGAGGTAAAGGAAAATATTAGGAAATCCTTTGAGAAATATGGGCTAATTAGGACAGGTTCCTAGGTGAGTGTAATCTTAACTGATTCAAAATATTTTTTAGCCTCTACAGTCCACTTAAACCCTACAACTTTTTTCAGCATATTTGTCATATTTCTGAGGTGCTCAGCTAAGTTGGGAATAAACCTCCTTAAGAAGTTAATTTTCCCAATAAAGGACTTCAACTCTTTTATATTTCTCGAGTGACTGATCTGAAGTATTCCCTCAACTCTCTACGGGTTTATCTTAATTCCCTTCTCTAATATAATATGGCCAAGAAGCTTTCCTTATTGAAGCCCAATACAATCTTCTTGGGATTTAAAGATAGACCGAATCTTCTACATTTTTCAAAAACTCTTCCCAGATGTTTTAGGTGCTCCTCATCAGTGTTGGAATAGACTGTTATGTTATCCAGATAGATGACAATGAAGTGCCCTATTTCCTCCGAAAAGGCTATGTCCATTGCTCGTTGGAAGGTCTCACCAGCATTCATTAGTCCAAAAGGAATTTTTACGTACATAAACGTGCCCCATGGAGTAGTGAAGGTTGTCTTGAGTTGGTCTTCTAGGAGTACTACAACTTGGTTATAGCCTAAAAAGCCATCTAATAGGGAGATCGTTTTTGAGCCCACTACCCTCTGTAGGATGTGTTCCATCTTTGGTAAAGAGTAATTGTCTTTAAGTGAGGCTCTGTTAAGGTTCCTGAAATCAATGCATAGTCTGATCTCACCTGTCTTCTTTCTCACAGCTACAAGGTTGGAAAACCAATCAGAGAACCTCACAGGCACTATAATTCCTGCCTCGTACATCTTCTTGATTTATTTTTCTACTAGAGGCAGTTGTTTCAGGTTAATTCTGCGAATTTTGTGTCTGAAGGGTTTTTGGTTTTCTTTCAAAGGGATTTTGTGATGTATAATGTCTGTATCATAGGCCTTTAAGTCCTCGTAGCTCTAGGAAAACACATCGATGAACTCTTTAAACAAGGTAATATATTTCTTTTTCATGTCTGTGGGCAAGAAATTAGCCAATTTAATCATCTTAGGCTTATCTTCAGTGCCTATGTTGCATTCCTCAACATCAGAGTCTGATTGTTCTATAGTGGGCTTTTTCGCTACTTCGTCAAAATCAAAAAGGTCCTCTAAAGGTGCCAGTCCTCTGGGTATATTATTATCTTTGGACTATAGCACCTCTATTTCCTCTTTATCTGCATTCTTATATTCTTCAGTTGGATTTCCAAGTTGTTCAGTCAACGTGTTTATTTCTACGCTATGGGGTGATTTTTCTTCATCGGGAGGCTCTTCACTCAAGCAACTTTCAATAGATTTAGAGTCTGAATCAGAGATTTCAAACTCATTCCTGCCAATCAAGAAATCCTCTATTTGCTTGTCGCCATCAAAGACCTGCCAATATTTCTCGTTATCTGGCATAGCAAGCCTATATTTCGTCTGAATGATGATTTGTTTGTCACTAGGAGACTTATGATATGAACTAGCTATGCAGGCTAATCCGTTCGCAATTATGTTATGACTCCTAGGAACAAACACCAGTTCATATTCCAAAAAGGTTTTTAGTAAATCCATAGCATCATTCCTGTATGCTCTCAATCTAGGGTGTTTAGCTGTATACTCTCCGTTTACCTATTTTATTATTAACTCAGAATCTCCGTGTACAACTATCCTTTGGGCTCCTAGTTTTTTCAATAGATTTAAACCTAGGATGAGAGCCTCATACTCTGCGATATCATTTGTACATTTGAAGTTCAGATTGAAGGCATGACTCTCAACATAGTCACTCTCAGTGTTATGTAACCACACTCTGGCTCCTGTAGTCTTCCTAGTGCAAGACCCATCGAAATTCATTCTCCATAAGGGATCATTTTCAGGTTTATCATCATTTTCCTCCCTAACGTTGGTTTCAATGTTATGTTGTAATATGGGGTCTACACCATGGTGTGGAGCATCTTGTTCTTCATGATGTGTATGGAGTTCAGAGAGAACAATAATTGGATATTTGTAGTCTTGATTTTGTTTACTCTGAGTTTCAGTTTCAGTGCACTACCCAGAGGTTTCTTCTTCATTCTCTTCTATGTCTAGAGTAGCCATTATGTTAAAATATATGGGCTCTACCCTATTGTCTGCATCTCTGTCTTCTGGCTCTGGCTCGTCTATGGATTCATCATTGCAAAGGATAAAAGAGTCCAGATCTGTGTGCATAGAGTACAAAGGTGAATTTTCAGGCTTTTCAGGGCTGCTAACTATGAACTTCATTTGTGCCTCTCTATACGATCTCCTAAGCTGGCTAAAGACAGGGATTGTGGCATATGACCCATCCATCTGCATTGTACCTTGCATATTGGCTCCCCATGACCTCGATAGCAACATGCCATACTTAGGTGGCACATCTACCACTACAACGTCCATAACCATACATTTTGCTGGAATTTGGGTCAGGTTCACGCAAAGATATTTGATTAGGCCAAGGCATTTTACTCTGCTAGAGTCAAATGAATATAAATCCTTGTAGGTTCAGGTTATCTCTAGGCCTAACGTCTCCATAAATATCTTAGGCATTAGGTTGTGTGATGCCCCAGAGTCATGCATTGCATTGTGAAGAATCCTGTCATGGATATTGAGGTTGATATAAAAAGGAGGTACTACCCCTTCCTGAAACTTTCCTTCTATCTTTGGACCAAACAGAAGGGTTGGTTGATCATCACTCAGATTGAAAGTGTCACTGTTTTCACCTAGGTTTAAAGCTTTTAAAATTTGGCCTTTATACACATCCTAAGTGGCCAGCTCAGAAATCGGGACAAAGATTTTAATTTTAGCAATCTCACTCTCCAAATTGAAGGGAGATTGACTCTTTATAAGAATCAACTCTGTTTTTTTAGCCACTACATTAGTGGCAGAATCAGTGTGTTGATTCTCACTATGTACAGTGTTTGTAGCTATTTTATCAGGAGCATTAGTTGTAGTGCTAGTGCTACTAGTTTTTTCACTTTGTTTATCAGTATTTTGGCTGTCTTTTTCTTTTTTCTTCCCAGAAATCTCAGCTGCTGATTTTCTACTTTCAGCAGTCACCTTAGAAGTTTTCTCAGGCCTTTTATTAATGGTAATCTCAGAAGCTTTGGGTTTGGAAGTGTCTAAGCTCTTTTTGCTTCTAAGTTCATACTGTTCTTTGACCTGCATGATGGCATTTTCAAATCCCAGCCTATAATCATCATATCCTAACCTTTCCTCATCCCAATGTGAGTGTGAGGTCTGATCATCTTCTGTGGAACAGTTGTGGATTGAGTTGTCTATTTCCAACATGTTTATTGTGGTCCCCTCAGACTCTTCTATTATCCCCTCATCCTCATCAAGAAAGTTATCTTGAAATGGGAGTATGACTTGATGATCAGAGTCTCTCTGTCTGTTTGGGGGGTTGTTTCTCCTAAAGTTTTGGTTTTGGTTACAATTCTGGTTTCTGTTCTGATTATTGACTGTGACAACCATTTTTTCCATCATTTTCTCTAGCCTTTCCATGTTTTTGGCTAGACTGTCATACTTGGGATCGGATGTGGAAGCTGATGTGTCATCCCTATATGTTACCTTTTTCTTAGACCTCATTCTGGCTCTCTTCTCAATCAGGTTAGCTTCTACACTCATTGCTCCTTTTTTCATATCTTCCAATGTGTTGTAATCTCTCTCCCTAAGCTGGTAGGCCATGTTAGCATCAAAGCCTTCAGGATATTTCACTAAAGCCATACCTTGGGGAGGTTTCATATGTGGAGGAGGAGCGTTAGAAACACTGTTAAACCTTGTAGAATAGTCATGGACACTCTCTCCTACATTTCTTTTAAGATTCTTGTATTCTGCTAAGATTTGGAGAGGGTTCGTCTTGACTTCCCATTTGTTTATGAAGGATTGATATAAAGAGGGAAGATCATGGATACTATTAGGAGGTAGGAATTTAAACCATTTCTTTACATCTCCTCCTAAAATCTGGGCAGATATTCTCATCTTGACTGTCTCATCATCTATCTTCATATAGTCAAAGGAATCTTCCATCCTACCTACATGGTGTTGAGCTGTGGTAGACTCTTTTGCAGTGAAACGTGGGATTTTTTATTGATAATAGTTGGGTAGAGGCACTAGAGTCTGAGGTAACACCAGAGGTGCATACTAGGCTGCCATAATGGTGTTTTGAGGAGGTAAAGGATTGGCGTGAGAAGCAAGTATGTGGATGACATGAATACTAGGACCAGCAACACCCTGTTGAGCTGATTTAGGGTGATAGAGCCCCAAGTTTTGGATGAAATAAATATCTAGAGGTGTAGATGGAGGGGTCTCACTATCCGTAATGTGTTGACCACTGTGAGATGGTGAACCAGGAAGCTCAAGGTCTGACTGGTCTAGAGTACTGAATGACCTAGTTCTAGGTAAACTGCTTTGTGAGTCTAGGTCAAAAATAGTGTCTGATAGAGCAGTAAAGTTTTCTGGTGCAGAGTTAGCTCTATGGATGTGTCTGGAAATAGTTGGCTTTCTAGGGGTGGGATATTTCCTAATAATTCTCTCCAGGTTGTCAACTATTTCAGGTGGGTTTGGTTTAGGATAAGCTCTTGTATGAATGGTTCTTGAAGCCAGTATGTTATCTTTAAACAAAGAATCTTAATCCTACTTGTTACTTCTAATATGGTTGATGTTGTAATGAAGGTTGGTCTCCCAGTGGAGTCTTGTGAAACCAAGATAATCAGCAAGCCTACTGATTACCAGTGGAGTCTTTAATCATTAAGGAACTATGGAGTCACCAGGTGGAAGGTTTAGAATGTTTCAGGAAGGTTTAACTGTCCACCACAGTAATTAACCACCAAAATAAGGCTACTATGGTCTTATTTGAGTCTCTTGAAGTGTTTGAAGGTGTGTTTTACTCAAAGTTCCCCAGCGGAGTCGCCATTATGTTTGGGTTCCCATGTTTTGGCAAGTTTGGCAATACCAAAAGATGAGACAACATCAAAACCACTTTTAGACCTCAGGGTCTAGCCCTCCTGGGTCTAGAGAGGGAACTCTCTATAAAGGAAAAGGTATATGTATTTGAAGCTTAGTTTTAAGGTTTTAGGCTAGTTATAAGGCACAAGGCTTGTTTTGTTTTGTTTGTTTGTTTGGTTGTTGGGAAACAGGAATGAAGGGTTCAATATAAGACTAAGGGTGAGCAAAGAGGATTTTAGGCAAAGGAAAGATAATTCAGAGAACACTCAAGACCATTGGGAAATGGAGTCATGAAAGGGTTTACTTGCTATTCAGTATTCAAGGCTTTCAGTTGGGCTAGTCATCTAAATCATAGGATCTTAAAGATGAAAATGTGGTATGAAATGTTAAGGAAAGAAGGTGAATGAAAAGGAAACCTCCAAAGTGACCATTTAGGAATCAGATCTAGGGACAGGGCATGCCATTAAACACCTATGATCCAACTCCTAAAAGTTTAACTCTTTAGAAAATAAGGAACATTCAAGATTTAAACACAAAGGAGAAGGTCTGAGATCAGAGAAAGGCTTTTAACTTTCAATGCTTCGACAATCACCTTAATGGAACTTAGAAAGGTTCAATTGATTGAAAAAGACCCTAGTGAGACAAAATTAGCATTCTAAACTCCTAGTATCCCAATTCTTTCAATTAAAACCCAACTAGAACATCTAAGAATAGATTCATAAATTCATACATCAACTAGCAGTGAATAACAGCTACTAAACTGGTTAAATTATCTTGAATTGGTTCTTAGATAACACATTTAGTAGAAATCATCAAAGGTAAGGAGAGCAGGAGCATTAGGGTATATCCTAAGCCAGGTTTCTGATGCTTACCAGATAAATGAAATGTAATGAATTACAGAAGGAAAATAGAGACAAAGGCAAAAAACATCATCGTTGCTTTAAATCAGGATACAAAGAAATGTGCTTGTCATATTAAAGAGCAACACCAGTCATGTACAACATTTTCCAACAACTTGATATTCAGTCTGAAGATATCTTCCTCAGCCTATCTAAAAACTTTACACAGAGAACTATATCTCAAGAGAAATAACTTACAATTCACATTTATCCAATCAATAATCAACAACAACCCTTACAATGTGTTTTTCTTGAGTTCTTATAGCTGAAAGAGAGGCAGAGGAGGTAGGTGAAACACTAATTGAAACATTAAAATAGAAGTAGGAGGAGAGGGCTCGAGGTCCATTCTATCTTAATATCTATGCATTAATCTTTGGTACTCTTTGTATGAAGGAGTGGTCTTCGACAGGCTGAAATTTACTCCAGGTATGTTCTTTGATGTATGTTAGGCTGTAGTACTCTGGTGACAGGAAAAAAGGCAGATAAATGACTTTGAGGTCTGCCATACTGCATAAAAAATGCTCTGGTAGCATTAGGACTTCTGTTAGGGTGGAAATCTTCTCAGGAACACGATATAGAATAAAAACAATATGGGTACTTTGTCCTTTAACGGGAGGGAACCTTCTGCTGTTGTGATCACTAATAGTATTGTTTTCTACACTTTAGGCCTCATTAGGCCTTCCGTGTAAATCATAGGTATTCAATCTGGTACATTAGCCCTTTTAACATTTAATTAAGGCTTAAAATCTTCAAAAACATGCTTAAGACCTCTTAATTTTCACTGATACTCTTTGTCGCTTCCTGACTGTCTCTATCTGTAAATTTGGAATTTTAATGGTGCTAGAGGTTTAACAGAGTTTAAACATTGTTTCTTTAATGGGATGTTTCTTTAAAAAACCTTCCCAGGCGTTCACTCTGCAATCTCTAGCTTGGAAAACGACCTTCTCTACGCTCTGTGTCACTATGACAGTAACTATGAGCCATGGCAGTTTCCACCGCCTGTAACCCTACAAAACACACAAAAATGTTAAGAAAATCGATGCGGAGTGATGGTGGATGCAGTGGATGGCTGTGAGAATGGCAGTGCAACATGGTGGATGAGGTGAAATGCATTGGAAGGTGGTTGCACAATGCTGTGAAACGGTGGAAATCTGATCTGATGGGGGTTTGGTGGAGGAATGCATGTGGACCGTTCGATCAGATCTAGAGGCGATGATTGACGGTGGTGATTGACTGACGGAATGACTTTGGAGGCCAAGCGAAATGAAATAAACTTTAATGTAAAACATTAAAATTTTAATGTGGGCGGAAGAAATGATGTTTAATGCAAATCATAAGGTTTGGGCCTTTGGACGAAATACAGAGAGAATCAATGAAAAACATATTAAATGGGGCTTGAATGGTGGGACCAGGTCATGGGTGGAGGGCGATTTAACAAGGACCATTATATCTCAGGGGAAGATCAACGGCTCAGATGATCCGATGGAATGCTATGGTAGCGCGATGAAAAACATGAATGGGGTGCGAGATGCATTGTGGGCCATTGATCTGTACAGATCAATGGTCGGGATCTGTAGATGGTCCTCCGGGCACAAAAGGTAGGGAAGTGGTTTTCCAGGAAAAACAACTGTTTTCGCGCGACGAAAGGCAGGTAAGGCGGTTTTCACTTTTCGAACACGATATGGATCCTCGACTGACACGTGGCTTTCAGAAGCTGCCCATATCAAGTAAATTATAACTGTTATAACCCAGACACAAAAAATGCGCGATATTGATGCTGGTCGTTGGATCTGGGGTCGTGCGATCCAACGGTGGGAGATGGAGTGCAAAACAAGGAGCTACGCAGTCAGTTAAGGTGGGGTCAAGCCGAAAGTGATTTGACTGTGAACCGTCCGATCAGTGCGATGGACGGATGCGATTTGTAGAGGAGAAAAAAAGGCGGAGGATTTGGTTAGTGGTCGGGAGTAATCTTGACCATTGGATCCAGGGGATTGGACGACAGAGATTTAACGATGATGTGGAGGTAAATGGGCCAAGGGAATAAGCGGGGGAAAGGAGGACCGTCAGATCGTAAGGGATGGATGGCTACGATCAAATCGGAGGGAGAGCAATGGAAGGGCCAAACTCCGATGGATGGTGCGATTGCATTTGGACTGCTGGATTATCTGTAGATCAACGACTGTGATTGGGTCGGGGGTGACCAATCAGAGGACACGGGGTGGAATAAGATCAAATCCTGGCCATTGGTTCTTGTGGATTCAACGGCCAGGATCCAATCGAGAAACGACCAATCAGGGATGTGAAGAGTTGCGATTGGCGCATTGAAAAGCTACGATGATGCAATGGTCGTCAGATTGAGAGGGGAATCAACGGTGGAGATTTCCATTGGGGGGGTTTACAAAATAATGTTATGGGCATGATGAAAATAGGCGAGGACCATTAGATCTATTAACATCAACAACGAAGATCACTCTAGAGATCAACAAAACAAATACACCTCGCATCGGAAGTTTTCACCTTAACAAAGAAAGCGCGCTCCCAGACATCTTCCGATTCCGATAAGCGCCACATGCTTTAGCACTTGGTTTTAGCACTCGGGTGCATGGAGGGGAAGTGGTTAAGGGGCTGGAAAAAAAGGGGCTAAGCCTGTTATATGTAAAATGGATGATTTTGGCCTAAAAACAGAGTTTTTAAGGCTGAACAGAGGCTTTCGGTAGAGGAAAAAATGGATTTTTAAGCCAAACAAAGGGTATTTGTAAGGTTAAAAGGGGAGATGGGATGATTTAGTAGGCTTGGGGAAGGATTTTGGGGGTTAGAGGGGAAAATCTGAAAATGGGAAAAAGGTTAAAATGGGGAAATTTGCAGGGATACAAGGGGAAAATGGAGGCTTTTCCGAGCATGATTGTTTCACATACAGTGAGGCTTTTTTGGATGGAAATAGAAGTGAAGATATTTTAAAAGGAAAAGGTCACAAAAAGGCTTTAGGAATGATATTTTTTTAGAGGAAATGTATTTCTTGAAGGCTCATAAAAGTATTTAGCCACCTGTTTGCTTGACAAAAAATTCATAGGTGGCTAACACATGTGACTCAAATGTCAAAGAAGCAAAGCTTGAAATCTATAGAGAAGAATTTGAGCAACTCAGAATGAAAGAAGATTACAACATTTCTGCATACTTCCAATACATTGATGAAATAACCAATACTATGGAAGGATTGGGAGAGATAGTTGACGAGAAGACTATTATACGGAATATTCTTAGAACGTTACCAGGGAGATTCAACCCAAAGGTATCGGTCTTAGAATACAGTGCAAATCTGGAAAAACTCAGCAAGGAAGAATTACATGGAGTTCTCATATCATATGAAATTAGACTTGATGAAGAAAAGGGTACTTCAAATATAGAAACTGTGTTTGTTGCATCTAAGCAAACCAATAAGGACAAAAAACCTTCAATTTAAATGACATGCACTTTCAAGTGTGAAGAAAAGGGAGATGATGGAGAAGATCTTTCAGATGAAGAATATGCTTACTTTACGAGAAAACTAAAACTTGGTAAGGGAAAAGTCAAAGGTAAACTTCCATTGATATGTTTTGGTTGTGGTGAGGTTGGGAATTTTGTAGTAAAATGTCCAAACGAAAGTGATGGCAACTCAAAAGGAAAGAAAGGATTTAAGAAATTCAACAAGCAAGGCAAAAAGAATCGATCCAAAAGGAACTTTCTCTCTAAAGAAGATAGCTCATCATCCGATGAAGAAAGTGACAGCAAAGAAGAAGCCAATGAGAAAGTGTTTTTTATGGCCAAGCACAATAAACAAGAAGTATCAAACAATGAAGAAGAAGGGTTGACCATAGAAGGATTTTATGAGGAGGCAATCAAGCTTATAAAAGAGCTCAATGCTGAGAAGATCCATTCCAATACTCTTGAAGAACAAGTTCAAGGTCTCAAAATTGAGGTTGAAGAACAAAAATGTATTGAAGAGTCACTTCAAAAGAAGTTGGAAGAAAGCAACCAAGAAAGGGAAGCATTAGAAGCCGAAGTAGTCTCACTGCGTAAGGAAGTGAAGAAGGGAAAAACTGTCCAAAACAATGCCAATAGCTCAAGGGCATTGGAAGAACTCATCAATAATCAACGATCTTACAATGACAGAACTAGCCTCGGTTACAAAGAAGAAGAAGCAGGACCTTCTACAACAAAATAAAATTAACCTATGAGATCTTACATACATGTAGACTTCATTGGATAAGATTCACAAGAACATCCTTGGAAGACGATTCCTCGACAAATATTTTCATCCAGGTACCAACATATTTTTCATGGCTATTGCTATTCATGTGAAAAATTTGGTCATAAAGCTGTAGAATGTCGCACGTACCCTAGGAACCAATACAATTCCAAGAGATTCTTCAAATATGAACCTCCCAGGGCTCAACGAAACATCAATAGATTTGAACATTTAAGAAATAATATGGAATGTTACAAATGTCAAAACTTTGGACACATAGCCAGAGACTGCAGGCTTGAAAATCCTCTAGAAGAATCTTCGAAGACACAGAATGAACGAACATGGAAGAAGAAGAAGACTGATAATTGTGCTCTCGATCTCAAGGCTCAAAAAAATAAAGATGTGTGGTATGTTGACAGCAGTTTCTCAACGCATATGACTGGAGATAGAAGGAAATTTGTATCTCTAAAAGAGAAGAAGGATCGAACCATATCTTTTGGAAATTATGGATCTTCAAATGTTATAGGATCAGGTATCATCACTCTTGGAAGTAAAGATGTTATAGCCAAGAATTTTCTATTGGTCGAAAACATGAATCACAATCTGCTAAGTGTTGGAAAAATGTGTGATCAAGGACACATAATGCTATTCAACTCCACAAAATGTGAAATCAGGAAAGGCAGGTATGGTAAAATTGTGGCTACAACAAGTCGAGCTCCAAACGACATATATGTTATGGATGAAGCAACTAAAGCATGTCTACTAGCTAAAGAAGATGAAAGCTGGTTATGGCATAGATGAATGGGTCACATAAACTTTGACAATCTTGTCAGGATAAGAAAAAAGGAAGCAATATGAGATATGCCAAAAATATCAAAACCTTCCAACACACTATGTGAGGCATGTCGGCATGGCAAGCAAACAAAAGTACAATTTAAAACAAAAGAACACTTTGCATCACATCCATTGGAATTGATACATACTGATGTATGTGGTCCTGTGAGAACAAAAGGCTGAGATGGAGAATAATATTTCATGTTAATGATAGATGACTATACTAGGATGACAACTGTCAGTTTCCTAAAGAAAAAATATGAAGCATTTGAGTGCTTTAAGATCTACAAGGAGTTGGTTGAAAATGAAACTGATTTGAAAATAAAGTGTTTAAGATCAGATAATGGTGGAGAATTCACTTCCAAATTATTTCAGCAATACTGTGACGAAAATGGAATTAAAAAGGAAATTTTCAGCAATACGAACACCTCAGCAAAATGGAGTTGCTAAAAGAAAGAACAGAACCATATAGGAAATGGGTAGAACAATGTTGAAGGACTCAAAATTGGATGAAAAATTCTGGGTTCAAGCAATTGATACGACAGTCTTCATTATCAACCGAAGTATTCTCTGAAATAATTGCAACAAGACTCCATATGAATTATGGAAAGGAAAACCAGCTAATGTAAAATATTTTAGAATCTTTGGAAGCAAATGTTATATCAAAAGAGAAGATCAAAATTTGCGTAAATTTGAATCACGTGTTGATGAAGGTATCTTTGTTGGTTACTCACGCAAAAGAAAGGCCTATAAATTCTATAATCTAAGATGAAAACATATAGTGGAGAGCATAAATGTTACATTTGACGAACATGGTGTTCTAGCGAGTAATGATGAAGATCTAGAATCTTTGAAAATTGAGACAGAGGCTGAAAAAGAAACAGATAAAATTGTAGAACAATAAGCAACTATCAATGAGGAAGAAGAAAACAATGATCATCAAGATATACCAGAACAACAACAAGAAGCTCCTCCAAGGAGAACAAAAGAGTGGATTCAAAAGAACCATCCATCAAATCAAATCATTGGTGACATAAATGAAGGTCGACAACTTTGTTCATCACAACAAGCTCACATTGCTTTTCTAGCAACCTTTGAGCCTAGTAGTTTTGAGGAAGCCAACTAGAATGAACATTGGGTAGCAGCTATGAATGAATAATTGGATCAAATTGAGAAGAATAACACTTGGGAATTACTTCCACGACCAAAAGATAAAAATTTCATTGGGACTAAATGGGTGTTCAGGAACAAATTGAATGAAGATGGGCAGGTTACCATAAACAAAGCAAGATTGGTTTGCAAAGGCTATGCTCAAGTGGAAGGAATTGATTTCGACGAAACATTTGCACCAGTTTCCAGAATGGAAGCCATTCGAATGTTTCTCGCCTATGCATGTTCAAGAAAAATCAAATTCTACCATATGGATGGTAAGTCAGCGTTTCTGAATGGAGAATTAGAAGAAGAAGTTTACATCAAACAACCTGAAGGTTTTCTACTATCGCAAAAAGAAGACTATGTCTGTTGGTTAAGGAAGGCTCTATATGGTCTCAAGCAGGCTCCCACAACATGGTATGCTCATCTTGATGGATATCTATTTCAACAAGGGTTCAAGAAAGGTACTGTTGATAGCAATCTTTATGTAAAAATAGATAAAGATAATTTAAAAATCGTTGAGGTATATGTGGATGATATAATATTTGGTAGCAATGATGATCGACTAAGTAAGAAATTTTCTACAAAGATGCAGAGTGATTTTGAGATGTCTTTACTTGGTGAGCTGACATACTTCTTAGGGCTTCAAATATCTCAGCAAGAGAAAGGAATATTTATATGTCAAGCCAATTACAACAAGCAAAATGCTCAAGAAACTCAAAATGGAAGATTGCAAACCCGTCCTTACTCCGATGGTAACAGGTTGAAAATTGAGCATAGATGACTCATCTAAGGATGTGGATCACATGTTGTACAAATCTATGATTGGTAGTCTTCTATATGTAACAGCCTCTCGGCCAGATGTTATGCAAGCAGTTGGACAAGTAGCAAGATTCCAAGCAGCACCAAAAGAATCACATATTATTGTCGTCAAAAGAATTCTTTGATATCTAAAGGGCACAAAATAATATGGCTTGTGTTATCCCAAGGGTAAAAATCTCATTATTCAATCCTTTACAGATTCAGACAGGGTAGGAAGCGTTGATGATCGTAAGAGTACTAGTGGAGCAGCATTCTATCTAGGTGGTTGTCTCGTATCATGGTTGAGAAAAAAATCAAACTTCAATCTCGTTATATATAGCAGAAGAAGAATACATTGCAACAACATCATTTTGTACTAAAGTCCTTTGGATGAAACAAACTTTGCAAGATCTTCAAGTACAATTCAGTGAGCCTATTCCCATATTCTGTGACAACACTAGTCCCATCAACATCTCCAAGAATCCTATCATGCATTTAAAAACAAAACACATTCCAATCAAATATCATATTGTTAGAGAATAATTCGCTGAAAATAATATCAAACTTGAGTATGTTTGTAAAAAAGAATAAATTGCTGATATCTTCACTACAACTTTACCTTGTGAAGAATTTGAATATCTTCGTCAAAAGCTTGGGATTCACCCAAGTTCTCATTAGATTACAGGTCTGCAGGACAGTTGTGTGTCAGCAGGAGTGGAAGTGTGTACAGGTCCGCAGGATGCTTGTGTTTCAGGGGGAGTTACCCTTTTCCATTGACGTCAAAGGGGAAGAGAATGTTGTAGGAAGAGGTGTCATGATCACAGGGGGAGTACTTGAGTTGCCATCAATGCCAAAGGGGGAGATTGTTGATCAACGGTTGTCATTGATGTCAACCCAAGCAACACCAGAGGCTAACCCAATATTGCATGGGAATTTTGACCTACAAAATTAATATATTCTGGGTCGATAATGCTTTTGATGGTCTCTACTTGTCGAGATGTTTCCGTTGATATATGGCACACCATGTAATTCTTCACGGTTTGAGAGATATTCATGTTTGAAGTTTGTACCCCCCGTTACTGGGCTAAAACCCCATGGGGTTGGGGCATGGGTCATTGAAAATTCATAATTAATATTTTTTAAGCTCCTAAAATCCCTCCCACGTTCACTTGTTGAAGCCCCTCTCAACCTAATAATTAATATAAATTGTGATCCTCATTTCCTCCTTATGCAAGGGATTTCGCCATCTAAAATAGGTCATCGTGGAATTTTCACTCTAACGTTCTTTCTGCGAAGGTTCAGAAGCTGAAATTATTATGAGGTGAAGCATAAATCCTAAGGAAGCTTCTGTAAAAATTTCCGATCAAGGTACGCAACAGTTTTGGAGATATGATCTGTGGAAGTCAGGGTTTTTGCAGGTTCCCAAAATTAATCTCAAAGAAGTGACCTTAGTAAATTCTTCATAACTCTCTCTCTGAGTATCAGATTGGAATTCCGTAAAAACTGGAAGATAGTGAACAGTCTTTATTTTTTACTCTATCAATATCATAGCCAAATGAAGAAACAATGACATGTGGCACGCAGTACAACTGTGCTCTGCTGAAATAGTCCATAATTAGGGAATTGTGAGAGATTGGGTGTAACTCTCTCTTGAAGAATCCAAATTGGGTCAGATCTATGGAATTGGAAAGATGACTCAGAGGAATACTATAAGACCAAAAATCAGATATTGAGGATATAAAATAATAGAGATACACCAGATGCAATATCGAGCTCCTAGAAGGAAAGAGAAAGCTAGATCATGTGTTGTTAAGGGTTGCAAAGGGCCACAATTTCTATGGCTGCAAAGCAAAGCAAGGTGCAGCAGAGGGTAGCATGACAAGAGCAGCAACGAAGGTGCATAACAGAAAAAATAAGTTCATCATATGAAGTATTCAAGTGGGAAGCACTGCATACAATAATTGTAAATGTATCATTGTACTTAGTCATTGTAAATACATTATTGTAAAAATTGTACTAGTGTCTATCTGCCAAGGGTTGAAGAGGCAGTGTTGGGAGGTCTAGGATCATCATTAGGTGGTTGTTTCAAAGTTGGGGTTATGTTCTAGTATATCTTCTTCTTCTGCATCATTCTATATCATTGTAAAGTGGACCATTTTCCCTGGTATGGGAGTCCATCCTTCTTTTATTCTTCTATAGGGTGGTAGGGTGGTGCTAGGGTGAGTTGTAGCTCATTGGGTGTTGGGCATCCATTCAATTGACTACTGAAGAAACTTGGGCATTGGAGCATCCATCCAATGGGAGTTTTAGAAGAATTCTTTTATATATTCTAGGAAGTTGGAGATTTATTTTCAATTGGAGTTGAATATTAAATAATTATTAGAAAAGCATTAGGTGGTTTTTGTCCCGGAGTGGGTTTCCACCTTAAAAAATGTGTGCATTTTTGTTCCTCTTGTTTTCTGCTATCATTGTACAAGCACTGATAATAATTGAAGATTAACTAATGCTATAATTGAAAGGAATACTGATTCACCCCCCCCCCCCCCTCCTCTCAGTGTTTCCAACACGTTGTGGCTGAATATAGAGAGTGGCCCAAAGCCAAATACTGAAATTAAGCTCAAAAAGAGGATGGAATTCCCGCATGGGAATTCTTTGCACTAAGCAGTGCAACAACTCCGGCTAAACAGCTGAAGAATGCAATTGGTCTCTAGACCAAAATATCTGAATACATGAATGAATCTCCTTGATGCTATGCCCTCCTTTTATCTTTGGTGAGCCTCCTCACCCTGGACCCCACACAATGTTGAGGTGACTTCTTCATGAAGCTTCTTCTTTCAAAACTGCGCTGCCCTAGCTAGCTTCCCTCCTCTTGTGGCTGCGCTGTTGACTTTGGTCAACTAAAACTAATCCACCTCCAATGCCTCTTTTCACCCTAGGGATCTTCAATCTAGTTTACATATGTGTATCTTAGGCTGATCCTTGTTCACATTGAACTGGTTTACTTAGGTGATCTCTTCCTCCTCAAGAATGCATGTTGACTTAGTCAAACTTGACTATGTCCTCATCTATTTTGCCTTTGTTCACACTTGTAAGTGTAAATGTCAGCTCCTGAAGTGATCCCCTTCCTTATTAAGGTGGAAATTATTCATATTTTTATTATTCATGGGCTCCCTTACCCATTTATTCCTTTCCTAGGTGAAAGTAGCAAAATCTAATGTTCCAAATTGATTTTTGCAAAATTGGGAACATTACACACAGTAGTTTCGTAGCGCGCTACAAAACTGCTGTAGGTGCATTTTTGAATATTTTTATAAGGGTTTTGAGAGGTAAAAACACTTGGTTTCCGAATTTTTTACTGCTGGGGGATGGAAAGGGCTCACAGATGAAATTTCAGGTGTCAAAGCAAAAGAAAGTGGATGGTTAAGAGATGTTTACAAAGATACAGATTCTGCACTACAAAAACAGATGTTATTTTCGTAGCGCAGCCATATCATCTCTCTTTATACTTTTTCAAAGGCTTAATTTTTTTATACGTGGAAAGGAATAGTTCCATGGAAATGATAACACATGTAAATTATCTCAAAAATTCAATATTTCCAGCAAAAGGGTTTGAAGATCATCAATGAAGATAAAAGCTAAATTACAGGAAACATGTTCCCTGTTTTGTAGGGCAGATAAGACATGAATCAGCATGATTTCATAACAAGATTAGAGGCATCATCAAGGTCGAAGATATGGAGAAACAATTTTCAGAGATAATATTTAAGTCTTAGATAAGTTTTTTTTAGACATAATAATGAGTTTTACTCCTATTTCTATTAGGACTTCTAGAAGAGATAGTTAACTGTCAGATGTAATTAAGAGTCTATTTTAGGAGCAGATAGGTGTCAAACGTAGAAATTCGAATTCTCTTCAAGATGGATAAGGGAATCCAAGATTGTAATGATGACTCTATAAGATACATGAAGTCGAATTGCTAAAGGTTGGAAATTTTCATTAACAAGCAAACTATGTTATTATAGCAAACTGTGTGTTTTCATCTTAATACAGATATTGGCTTTACTACTCAGGATTTAGAAAGAGTTTTTGGTGTTTGATATTCCTATGGCTTTCCTCATCTACCTATTTATAGTGGTATGAACATGTGTTACTTATAATTCATTGGAAAATTATCTAACTTCCTTCATATGTTTGCAAACTATGTTTTATTCATTGTGTTACTGTTTTGCTTATACATCTAAAACTCTGAAATGCCCTGACTTCCATGTTAAGCTAATTTTGATTTTTTTTTGAAACATACCTTGACTCCATAGCCCAATAGATGTTTTTTGATCAATTATTAAATTAGTTATACACTTTTATCCAATTTATTCCTAGAGTTATCCATCTAATCCTTAATTCAAAATCTTAAATTTGTTGAGAGAGCCCTCTCAGGGTGAGGAGGCTAAGCCTCAAATAAAATTCTGGTTTTAAATAGTTACTTAGAGTCTACTTGATCAAAAACCTATCAGGGTTATATTTTGTGATAATATTTTGGTGGGTCTGCTGGGAGCCTGAAGATTACTCATTCCCAAAATCAAGAAGCTGAACTTCTGAAGGTAGCAGGAGCTTAGAAATTTTTTCGAGGCTGCAATCTAACTTGCTGACTTCATACATTTTCAAAGTTTAAAGGTGGTTTCGAGAAGGAGATATACACGGAGCAATCCTGATCCTAATCCACCTACCGTTGTGGACAATCCAAACACTATTTCAAGAGGCAGTCAAATAATTTCAGAAAAATCAGGTACTCCATCTCATTCGAAATATTTCTCCTCCGAAATATTAAGAAGTCCTCAAGATAAAAGAGTTGATGAAAAAATTCATGAAGTGTTGTTTAGATCAGAAAGTGAAAAGGAATTCACTGATATTATCTTAGACTTGCAAAAGAGAGGAATTGACACTTTAGCCCTTGTAACCCAAGAAGACAAAGAGGTATTTTGGGAAGCTGTTACCTCTGAGCTATTGTTAGAAAAAGAGTCTCTAGATAAACTGAAAGGACTTGACCCTTTCGGTTGGTTTACCCCTTCCAAATTGGAGCTCAATTGTTAGTGGCTTGCAGAAACCAAGTAGTCATCATATCATTTCTTTATATTTTTTTTTTTCCATTCCTAAAACTATTGTTCATCCTTTAAGCATGGCTGCTCCTGCTAGGTATGCACCACTTGTACTCCCTGTTGTTTTACATGACCTTCCTAGTAAATATGATGCTAGGATTACTACTTGGGGTAGTGATGAAGAAATCACAACATAATAACATGTAGATAGATTTAATGATTTTACAGGCAGAGAAGAAGTTGATGATGAAGATGTGAAGTTAAGAATGTTTGCACAAAGTTTTACCGGTGAAGTTAGAAAATGGTTTAAATCTCTCACACTGGGAAGTATTTGAACTTGGGATGAGTTTGAAGATAAATTTTTGAGAAAATGGGGAAACAGAACAAATCCAGTTAAAGCACTTACTGAATATAACAACCTTAGAAGGGCAGTTGATGAATCTGTCCAAAAATTTTCAAAGAGATATAATAAAGTTTTTGACTCAATTCCAGCTCATTTTAAACCTCGGGAAGCCTTAGCACAAATGAGATATGCTAAAGCATTTGATTATGAATTTTATATCTTGTTGAGAGAAAGAGAATCACCTACACTTGCTGAAATACAAAGTGATGCAGTAAAGGTAGAGGTAAACATGATAACTGCTAAAAAATCAAAAATGGGAAAAACTAAATTGAAAGAAGAGGAGAAACCTTCCACTTCAACTTCTGAAGACAAATTTGACTCAATGATGAAAAAAATGGAGAAGTTGATGGATAGGTTAGCTCTTGGAAACACCTCTGCTCCTCCTATGCAACATGAATCTCAATTCAGAAATCCTCAATTCAGGAGACCTCAAAACCAACAAAGGCCTAGAGAAAATAGAAATCAGCAGCCTGATCCTCCAGTGAGACCTCCTTTTCAGTAGAATTTGGTAGATGACAAAGATGAGCCTGAAATTCCTGAGGAATCTATCCATTGTCTTGATGAAGATATGTTAGGAATTTTCTTTACTAAAGAAGAGCATGATGAGTCAGATTTTGCTAACCAAGAAGAAGAACCATTAGATTATTTTAAGGGATATCAGCATGCTATTTTTGAGATGCAAAAACAATATAATCTCAGAAACAGAAATGTACCTATCATTGAAAACAAAGAAAAACCTAAGAAGTATTCTCTAAAGGTTGTTGAAGCCAAAAATGATACCCCAAAGATTGTTGAAGGTATAAAAGACACTCAACTTCCTCCTCCTATCAAAGAAGCTGAAAAATATGTTTCTGTTTTCAACCTTGAGAATGAAATTTCAAAGATTAAAATATCAATCCCATTTAGCGAGATTCTCAAGGTAAATGAATATAGAAGCAAGATTGTTAAGTTGTTAAACTCACAACCAAGAGCTGATGATATTTTGAATGTCCAAGAAGATAATCCTACTATATATTTGGGTCCAAGGTTAGAAGATGAACAAAATGAAGAGTTTCCTCCTTTTTATGTAAGCATTAGCATTCATGATATGAATTTACATAATGCTATGTTAGATTCAGGGGCTTCTCATAACCTTATGCCCAAAGTAATCATGGAAAGGATGGGATTACAAATAACAAGACCATATAAGGATTTAGTTTCTTTTGATTAAAAAAGAATTCAATGTTTTGGTTTGATTAAGGATGTGGTTGTTGGTCTAACAAAAATCCCAGCAAAGACAGTTGTTATGGACATTGTTGTGGCTAATGTTCCACCAAATTTTGGAATGTTATTGTCAAGATCATGGGCAACAAAAATCAAAGGCACAATGTAGATGGACCTTACCTATGCCACTATTCCTGTTTTCGGTGAACAAAGGAGATTGTATCGAGAGACTAGGATGGCTTACATGGTAAGTAGCAAAGATAAACCTCAAAAATTTCCTATTTATGCCTTTGATACTGAACTTGGATATGACATTCTTTTAAATGGGTCAGCTGATAGTGTTGAGGAAGAAATGAGAGCAGAAAATCAGCATGCAGAAAATCAGCATTCAGAAAATCAGCAAACAGAAAATCAACAAGTAAATGATGAAGAGATGGAAGAATGGTGGTAAATTTACTTTGATGGATTAGCAGGAAAAGAGGGGGCAGGAGCAGGGATTTGGATTACAATTCGATCTGATGAGAGTAAGTTTTACTCTTACAAACTGAATTTTGATTGCACAAATAACATGGCTGAATATGAATCTTTGATTTTGGATCTAGATCTTCTTAAAAAAATGAAGGCTTGAAATATTTCTGTTTTTGGAGATTTTGAATTGGTTATTAGACAAGTTGAGGGTGTTTATCAAACAAAGGATGTAAGAATGAGAGCTTATAGAAATTTAGTTTTAGACATGTTGGAGAATTTTCAAGCTTTTTCCTTCATAGTCAAATCTAGAGATCAAAAAAAAATTGTTGATTCTCTTGTTGTCTCTGCAAGTCTTTTCATCATTCCTATTCATTCTTCTAAAAAATATGAGATTGAAGTTTGCTATAGACCAGCTATACCAGATAATGTCACCAATTGGCAAGTTTTTGAAGATGATCAACAGGTAAAGAATTTTATTGAGTTGAAAGAAGAATTTGAAACTACCCAGATAGATCAACAAAACATGTTTGTTGAATCAAAAGGAAATTATGAAGTTCTACAACTAAAGAATAATTCAATACCAAAGGGTCTTATTCCTCTTGAGAAGCTTTTTGATCAGAATGATGTTTCTAAATCCCCAAAGATACAAGCTGATGAAGAGGAAGTAGAGAGCTATAATCTTGGTACATTAGCTTTGCCTAAAATGACCAAAATTTCAAAGTTTCTTTCAACTAGTATGAAATTCAAATATATTGAGATGATGAAGAGGTTTATTGATGTTTTTTCTTGGAGTTATGCTAATTTAAAGAAATATGATCCTTCAATTATTCAACATACTATTCCTATCAAAGAAAATGAGAAACCATTCAAATAGAAGTTGAGGAGAATTAATCCCCTTCTCATGCCATTGATTGAAAGGGAGATTAAGAAACTCTTTGATGCAAAAATTCATTGTCCCAATCAGATTCTCCAATTGGCTTGCAAATTTGGTACCGGTTAGAAAGAAGAATGGAGAAATCAGAATTTGTATTGACTTCAGAAATTTGAACAAAGCATCACTAAAGGAAAACTATCCTCTTCCCAAGATGGATTCAATTCTGCAAAATATTGTTGGTTCTCAAAGAATGTCTATGCTTGATGGTTTTTCAGGTTACAATCAGATTCTTGTGCATCCGGATGATCAGGAGCCTCCACAACACCATGGGGCACATTCATGTATGCTAAGATGCCTTTTGGTCTCATGAATGCGGGAGCTAATTTTCAAAAGGCAATGGACATTTCTTTTTCTGAATAAAAGGATAATACAGTGGTTTTTTATCTTGATGATATAACAGTCTTTTCAAAGAAAGAAGAAGATCATTTGAAACACTTAGAAAGGGTTCTGCTGAAATGTAGAAGGTTTGGTATTTCTCTTAATCCTACTAAAAGAATATTTTCTTTAACTACAGGAAAATTACTTGGTCATATCATTTCTGAATATGGAATTAGGATTGATCCTAATAGATTTAATGCAATTCAAAAGGTAGATTTTCCAAGAAGTAGGAAAGAGATTCAATCATTTCTTGGAAAAGTGAATTTTGTTAGCGCTTCGTTCCAAACTTTGGTGAGATTATCAAAGATATAACAAGGATGTTAAAGAAAGGATTTGATATTAAATGGACAACTGAAGAAAAAAAATCTTTTGAACAAATCAAGAAGGCACTCACACAAGCACCGGTACTCATCAGCCCAAATTTTTCCAAAGAATTTCTGGTTTTTACATTTTCTTCCGAAAACACAATTGCTGGAGTTTTGTTACAAAAAGGAAAGCAAGGTACTGAAAAACCTATTTATTTCTTTAGTAAAACATTAGAAAATGTTGAGCTAAAGTATAATATTCTATAAAAACATGCCTATGCTTTGGTGAAAGCTATTAAGGATTTCAGAATTTACATTCTACATTCTCATATTGTTGAATTTGTTCCAAGTGTTGTGGTGAAAGACATTCTAACTCAGGCAGATCTCGATGGTAAGAGGGGAAAATGGATTGCAAAATTGTTGGAATATGATATATACATCAAACTAACAAAGTTGGTGAAGGGACAAGGCTTGGCAAAGTTAACGACTAAATCAAACTTGGACTATCTTGATATAAATTTGAATGCAAAAATATCAGAAATTTCTGATGAGGAAGAATTGGTTCAAATTGATGAGGAATACATTACTTCATAGTGGTATAAGGATGTGGTTTTTTTTCTACAACATAACAAAGCTCCTGCTGATCTAACAAAGTCCAAAGCAAGGTTTGTTAAGCTAAAATCTTTGAGATATTTTGTATATGACAGAAATCTATTTTGGAAAGATACGTGAGGAATTTTGTTGAATTGCTTACTGGAAGAAGAGGCTGATAAAGTCATTGAAGAATTCCATAAAGGTGATTGTGGAGGACACCATTATTGGAAGGCTACAACAAATAAGATTCTAAGATCTGGATATTTTTGGCCAACAATGTTTAAATACATTTACAAAAAAATCGCTGCATGTCATGAATGCCAAATTTTTGAAGGAAGAAGAAAGCTTGTACCTCTACCTTTGGTTCCTATTTATGTGGAAGCTCCTTTTCAGCAGCGGGGGTTAGAATTTATTGGAGAGATACATCCATCATCATCAGGGAAACATCGCTAGATTCTCACGGCAATGGACTACTTCACCAAATGGATAGAGGTGATACCAGCAAGGCAAGCTAATGGCTCTATAATTATTTCTTTTCTAGAGAATAATATATTTTCTAGATTTGGCTATCCCATGAATATTATAACAAATAATGCTCAAGCATTTAAGTCAAAGAAAATGATAAATTTCTACCATCAATACCATATCACTCTTGGACACTCTACAACATACTATCCACAATGGAATGGTCTTGCTGAGTCATCAAATAAGAGCATTGTAAGAATCATCAAAAAGGTATTCCAGGAGAACAAGAAAGCTTGGCACTTAAAGCTGAAGTACGCCTTATGGGCTGATAGGATTTGTACAAAGAGGTCAATTGGGACTTCACCATATGAATTATTTTATGGTGCTGAAGTTTTTTTTCCATCATCACTAGGGGTACCAGTCATGAAGTTAATTCAAGGACTTGAAGAGGAACCAAATTCCATTCAGAGGAGGATTAACCAACTGATAGCCTTGCAAGAAAAGAGAAATGAAGTCTATGAAAGCCATCATCAAGTTCAAAAAAGAATCAAGAACACATTTGATAAGAATATCAAAGAAGACAGTTTCCAGCTACAAGACAAAGTGATGAAATGGGAGGCCGAAATTGAGGAAAAGGGCAAGCACGGTAAGTTTGAGAATTTATGGAAGGGTCCTTTTAAGATTGCTAGTTTTCATGGGAACAACACTTATATATTACAGGAAATTGATGGAGGATCATATGTTGGAGGGCTTGTTAATGGCAGGTTCCTAAAGCATTATGCTTGCTGAAGTTTTATCAGAAACTCATGACATTGTACATATTCCATCTTTGTCAGTTTTATTGCTAATAATGACAAGCTAAAATAGAGATCTTAAGCCCGAGGAGAAGGCCCAAATAGTTTGAAGAATATGCTTGTCAACACAAATTTCTGTTTTTATCAAAAATGGATAGCACTGGAGCTGTGGGTTCTAGTGTAGCACAGGGGCACACTATCCCAAGTGGAGCCATTGTTATCACTATAAAAGAATTTTCCAAACTTGGACAGTTTGCTTTGTTCCTAGTCATGGTTTTTAGATAGGTGTTAAGTCATTTTAAGTTTTTAGGGGTTAAGTGATAGGGTTAGAGTCTCATTTTCATTCACATAATAAAGTCCAACAACCTTATTTCATACCTTAAGAGTCTCATACCATGTTTAGAGAGTCAATTTTTTAACCATTTAAAAAAAAAAATGATTAAGCCACGAAACTAGGTTTTTTTAGTGCAGACAGTGTTAAAAACTGCTTTTGCACTACGAAAACGCTGCTCTTTTCGTAGAGAAAAACCTAGAAATTACATTAGGCGCGCTACGAAATTGGGGATTCATAGCAAGTATTGTCAAAGTATCAAATCCATCAAATTCTGTTAATCCTTCATGATTAGGTGTCAGCCACGAGTCTTTTCTCACACATGCAACCATTCATAGCCATCATGACATTCGTTAGAGGTCATTTATCTTAGTCATTTTCAAATTTGAAAAGGGCTGGTTTTTGGTTTTATTGTCTCATGCAAGAAACACATGATGCATACCCTTTTCCGAATGGTAAGTTCATGGTAAGCAGAAACCAAATCTTATCTCATTCATCAAGTGAGGTTGATATTACTTTCAAGCGAGGCAGTGTCCCTAATCAAGCAAGGCAGTTTACTCTGAAATCAAGCAAGGTTTTTGGTTACAGGTTTTCAAGAAGCACATAGGAATTTCAAGGGAAAGATGATAGAAGAAAGAAAGAACCACAGGTCAGGCCACTGCTTAAGGACAGAACCTGAAAGCATAGAGGCTCTAACCAAGGACAAATCAGTTGAGGAGGCTTTCAAGAAGACAGGATGTTGGAAATTCTATGAAAATTTGCAGGGAGGTCATAATCAGGTGACAAAAGAGTTTTCTCTTCATTTCACCGGTTCAAATACAAAAGTTGGAGTTTTAAACTTGCCAATTTCTCCTAATATCATATCATTAGTAACAGAGATTCCAAAGGGAGAAGAAATATGGTTCAAAAATTTCAGGTTTGAGATGGAGCCTTGTAAAATATTTCTGAAGCCAGAGTTTGCAGAGACAGAATTAACTAAAGCAGTACCAAGAAGTTACATCAAGAACACCTATGCCAACCTGCTCTACTACATTCAAAGGTATTTCACCTCTGAGGGAAGATACCATAAAGTGTATTATTATCATTTCAAACTCCTGTTGCATTTTACTAGAATGATTTCTTTGGATTTTCCTTTTTTCTTGTTTCGAATTTTAGCTAAGATGGCAGATAAAGTGAAAATGAAAACTCAATACTGTGGAACTTCACTTTTCCATCATGGTCTAGTTAAATTGATATTTTTACATGAACTTAGGAAGATAAACATAGAATGGTCTACATTTTTGTTTTTGTGTGGATTTGGGGTGGAAACACAAGAAACAGGTATTAGCCCTAAGGCCAAAGAAAAATCACCATCAGAAACTAGTGATCCTGTAGAGAGAAGATCAAAAATATTTTTTAAGTTGAAACCCAGAAAGCAAGTGAAAGAGCCAGATATTAAAACATCAGTGATTATTCAAGAGACCCCTCAACCTGCACAAAGAGGACAACTAAAGTTAAGGAAACAATACAGGAACAGTCAACTAGCAAATTAGCACAGAAAATATTGACTAGAAGTCGAATAGCAAAGGAAAGGGGAAAAATAGTGGTTTCAGAAGAAATTATGGGTTTAAAGGGTAATTTGAATGATATTTTATAGGCTATTGATATTTAAGAATCTCCTTTAGTTTAGGTAGAATTTATAAAATTGGATGAAGGGAAATCTAAGAAGTTGAAATTTTCCAAAAGTTGGATTTTGATGATGAAATTTCAGAGTTTGTGTTCAGGCCCAGAAGACCTTTAACTAGGAAATCAAAAAAGTTGCAAGAGCTGGATATGGAGTTAGATAAAGCAGGGGAAGTTTCCGACGTTTATGAAGAGCCCATAGACCTATCATCACCAATGCCTGCAGGTGAAAAAAATAGAGTTTTCAACACTCAAAGAGAAAAGAGCAGTTATGAAGAAATTAAAGAAAATTTGAGACTAGCTAATCTTGAAATTGCTAAGCTTAAGAAGAAAGCAAGAAGACATGTTGTTGAGAAGACAAAATTCAAAAAAATAAGGCTCTGTGGGAGGTTGAAAGAGTTTCAAAACCTGGAACATTCAGCAGTGATTTTC
The DNA here is from genome assembly GCA_034641835.2 of Pinus albicaulis. Taxonomy (NCBI): domain Eukaryota; kingdom Viridiplantae; phylum Streptophyta; class Pinopsida; order Pinales; family Pinaceae; genus Pinus; species Pinus albicaulis. The sequence continues at coordinate 1,639,452,249 of CM076579.1, read as the reverse complement.
GTTACTTTACCTGGACTGTCGAAGTGTACAAAAAAAGACCACTTTAGCTACGCATAACTTATAGCCCTAACATCAAATATGGCTGCCAATATCTTCAGATCTGTAGTTAGTTGATCAAGAAAAGTGCTGCAAAAAACCAGATCTATGCATATAGAGACATTAAGCAGTAAAAATAAGGTTTTTCTCCATACATCCAATATACAAGACAAGAACAATTTTTGAAAGAATTTTTTGTATTAAGGGCACCTGGGAGGAAAACAAGAAGGTGTTTCCAATTCTCCTCAATGGGATGGGTTCTTGGAAGTCCTCAGCACTTCAGATCTAGCATTTCTCTCTCCTGTTGGTGTAGAAAAACCAGACAAAGATAGAACTCAAAGGGAGCTCACACAGCAAATAATGGAAAATATGACAATGACAATGGCTCAAAGTCAGACCAAGAGTTTAGATCCAGAGTGATCTAATAGGCAAAAAAAGGTGAAGAATGATAGGAAAAACCCTCCTATTTATAACAAAATATTGGATCATTCTAGATCTTGGTGCATGATTAAAATAACATTAACCAAATCTAGATCCACCATTTATGGACTATTTTATTATATTTGTTGGAGGGAAAAGGTATTTGACTTAGGTCAAATCCCTTTATTTGTGAATAATAAATAAATAAATGATTTATTTATCATTTTAAGGAAGTGGTTGAAGGATAATCAAATAAATAATGATTTATTTAATTATTTATGGGTGATTTAGTCATATTTAACAAGGAATATTATTTAAATAAGATTTAAATAATTATTCCTAGAACATAATAAGATAAATAAAGATTTATCTAATTAATTTCTTTGTTTTGGGTTAAACATGACCAGGAAAATCAAACAAATATAGGTTTGTTTAATATTTCCTTTTGGGGTTTTCTGTTTAGACCATAAACAACCTAATAAATGTGTTTTATTAAGTTATTTTACATAGTGAAAGAAATTTTACTTAGGGTAAAATTGGTCTTACATGGTGTACTTGGGTCCATCTAATGATAGTAGGTTAGATGACCAAAAAATGGTGTAACAGATTGCCCCCGAGCGTGCGAGTGTTAGGAGCAAATCGTATGACCGAAGTACGTTGTAAGAACTCAATCACCAGACATCAAAAAGGGAAGTCAGAGAGAGAAATGTAAGGTAGACTAATGTGCTGAAGAACTAGACCCTGAGGAGACGAGACTTGCAGGTGCAACAAGTCTCTTTTTATGAGAGGGTACCTATGCTAAAGGCGGCGGGGGAGGCATACCTATGACCGCCGAGACAAAGTACAAAAGAATAGTGTGTCCAGTAAACAAGGGACCGAACCATAAAGTACAGCCGGCATAAACATGAGCCAGATAGAAATACAATGAGGGATCCCATATACATGTTGTGCCTGGGATAACAGCCAGGACTTATACAACAATATCTGAGTACATGAGATACAAATACAACCCAAATGCCCCCTATAAGCGGGGAAGGGCTCACAAAATCTGGCTAATGCATGCAAATCAAAGAGGCGCTACAAGCGGCTAAGGCCGACATCATCAAATATATGGAGCTACATCAAAGGCTGCAATGAAGAGGTCATCCGGGTATGTGGGGGGCTACCTGCAGGGCCACCCCCTCATGAGGGCTGAGACATCTCACACACACCCGGGAATCACCAAGAGCTGCTGCTGCATCACTGAACCATCAAGTATACGGATCTCGATCATGCGGAAAGGAGCTGGAGTGGAGAAACAATCAAGTCAAAGGGAAATGAGAGATCCCTTTGCCTGATCTGAGGCACCGAACAAGAGTGGAAGTTGGAACCAAGGTACACCTCCCTCTATACCTGTCTTCTGGAATGAAGGAGCTGATGTCGACAGAAGGAGGTCCGCCATAGGTGAGGCAATGAGAGATCCTCAACTAAGGCACGAGAGAAAATAGTAGAGCGACAGATAGACTAATACCAATGATGAAGATGGAATGGAGGGGACTGAGTAGAGAATGGACGACTTCCCTTGCTAGAGCATAAAGGGCATGAATGACATGGCAGCGACTGACACAATATCATAAGGGATAGGGGACAGTGGGACTAAAAGCCATAATGTGTGACACAAGAGAGGGACCAAGCAAGGAAAGATGGAGGACTATGGCGAGGTACAATGGGACTCGGGATAGACACCATGGATGCGATGATGACTCAACTTGGATGCTCTAAACAAGGGCGACCCGATGGTGCTGCCACACAGAAAAGATCCCATGGGGGACCCGAAAAACATGAGTACAAGATGGTATCTCATGACGAAAATCGACACAAACAAAGACAAGTATGGAGGCAAAGTGGTGCCCCAAGTACAAGTGTTGTAAGTGAGGAAATTCGATTTTGGGGGGAGGTGAAGTGAGCCATCTTGGAAAAAAGGTGTCCTGGTGAATTATCAAATCACAAAAAACTAATAGATACCCATTTGAGGGCTCGGTGAGAGCGTTCCAACGGTGCAGACGGTTTGGCAAACGGAGCTACGGTATGGTCGCAGTAGGTGAAAGAAGAAACAAGGGTTCTCTTTTAATAAGGCATTTTTCCCTCCAAATCCACTCATTTGCTAGTGTTGCTGTGGTGAATGTAGAGAGGAGAGAAGGCCCTAAATCTTGCGGCAAGCATAGCGAACAAACTGACTGTTGGAATCGAGATCCGTCAGTTGCAGGTAAGAGGCCTAACCTTACTCTTTCATTTTGATGGATTGAAAGTTCAGTTTAGGGCCCAAAATCTCAGGAACAGACCCTCTTTGATCTCTACGGCCGGGTCGCACTTTTTGGGCCAAAATCTGCGACCTGGGAAGCAGGTTTTGAGCAAAAAAGTGTGACCTGTCCCAGGATTTGGCAGAAAAGTGCGACCTGAAGATGGAGGGGATTTTAGTGCTGTGTTAGGGTTGAGATTTTGGTTTTTTGTGGATGGTTGCAGTGTTTCCTATCTGTATGCTGACAAAGATGATGTTTTTGTGTAGATATGGCAGATATACAGGTCAATTGGAGAGAGAGAGACCTGGGTACATTGCGGTCAGAGATCCAGGTGGATCAGGGTGTCCGTCGTGTACTAGCCAGGTTTGGGGTTCTGAAGTTTTTGGAGAACCCGATGATGAGAGCCGGGGAGTCCTTGTTGGCCCGGATTGTCAGTTATTGGGATCCAGATCATGAGGTCTTTATAGTGCAGGGGCACAGGATCGAATTGACAGTCCAGGATTTGTATTTCCTGACGGGTCTCCCGCCACTTGGGATGGTGGGAAACACGCAGCCAGTGTTACCGTGGGGGCGGCATATCATGGAGTTTGTGGAGCGACATTGCCGACCGGGTCTCCAAATCAAAGGGACTCTGATACCGATCGGGGACCTAGAGAGATTAGAGACCCGTGCGGTGGCCACAACGGTGCTGCGGATCCTGGGCAACCAGGCGCTCCATCACATCACAGGGGGGCAGATGATGATTGTGGAGAGTGTGTTGAGTGGGACCTACTATGGGTGGGCCCAAGTGATGTTGGTGTCGTTAAAACGATAGTTGTCGCTCTGCAAGCGGCAAGTGAACCACGATTGCTCGTATGGGACTTTATTGTGCGCCTTCTTCTTTGAGAAGATCTCGACCTTACGACCTCGTATACAACTCCCAGATGGGGGCCCGAGAGAGCCCAGGATGCGCTGGTGGGGGCGGCTACTGTGCAGAGGAAAAGGGGTGGTCGGACGAGTGTTTCGACCTGAGTTCTTTGCCCATTGAGATCAGATGCCGTTATACATAGACGAATATCCCTATAGTGGGATGAGTTATTGTGGGGATCCGGACCTACCACTTCCGCCTGGTCAAGTATGGGGACCGGATGGTAAGCGATAAGTAACTAGTCTTTTTTGGGCATGTTAAAGTTAGTGAATTGTAGATAGGGTACTGATTCATGTACTTTTGGTATGCAGATATAGCTCCGGTAAAACCGGCCGGATATATGGGACGACCGGCAGCGTCTGGAGCTGCAGGTCCGAGTGGGTCGAGAGCAGCGCATAATGAGGATGTGGCCGCCCTTCTGGAGGACATCCGCCGTAGATGCGAGAGGTTGTTGACCGAGGTGTCAGAGCGTGGGTGGCAAGACTTAGATGACCAGTACATAGAGTCATGTATTGGTCTACCCTCGGAATGGCGAGGTGTCATGCGGCTCATGGCGATGGCCGGTTAGGGGATTCGTGATCTACAGGCTGCAGGAGCAGTGCCATTGGCTCGGGATCTGCTAGATAGTGATTAGGTGTGGGACAGGTGGTGCCCCCTAGTGTGTATGTAGGGACAGATGGTGTCCCCAGTTTTGAGTTTTTTGTAACATGCTATGGGCATGTCATATGTGTCAGAGTAGATGGACTCTAAACACATGTTTTGCGAAACATATTATGGATATGCATCTTTTTAATGATTATGAATGTTATTGTCTTGTATGAAATGCGTGTGATAAATGCCAATCTAGAACATGGTTTGCAATTCTATCTACATAGTGATTCTCTTCTTGAGGTACATGGTTGAAAGTTATGGTTTCAAATTCACGGATCAAGATTTTCACTCGTAAATACCGTCTAAACAGCACAGGATTATGCACACGATAGACACCATTGAGTTGCATGACAAGAAGTAGGGAATCTAAATGAACATGCAGATGGAGGATGCGATGAGAGAGGGCATCGACTAAAAGACCATGCACTGCATCATATTCGGCCTGATTATTGGTGGCAGGACCAATGCAGACCCCATTCGAGAGAACAAGGGCATGCAAGGGGGTGAAAATGGCCCAACCTGCCGAGGCTAGATTCCGGGAGTAACGACTTGCACCATCGGCGTAACCGATATAGGGTGTGGACGGAAGGTCCTGCGGAATGGTGTTACAAGACAAACAATGGGAGGATGAGGAGTAATGACGGCAACGTGAGTGTATAGTAGACAGCAAGTGGCAACTGTGGGAGGGAGTGCGATGGGCAGGATGGTTATGACTCATAAACGAACTAGATGGTGGTATATGAGGGCTATAGGAGGTATGGCTGGGACTCGGGCTGCGGAGGTCAACATAGACATGGGTGGTGTTATCTTGATTATGGGCGAAAAGGATGAGGTCGTGGGTGGAGAAGGTTTCCAAGAGGACATCCTGACGGGAAAAGAGGGGATAATGAGAGGGAGGGAAAAAACATGACGCGACAAAGCTACCTAGATCATATGTACAGGAAGAAAGGCTAACATACGGATCGTCACAGGGGATGACAGAGGAACATATAAACTGATGGTCAAAAGATGTTAAGCCCAGGGTGGTCGCTGAAGGGGGATCAAGCAAACCAATAGGGGAGGATTCAAAGGGAATGTTCTCCAAGGGTCTCACAGAGGATGATAGGTAGAGAATGGTGGTAGTAGACTCTGTCATTTGGACATCAGGGGGGGGGATGTCAATGGGAGCGGGGGAATCCTCAAGCTGTCCTGAAGCGTACTGCGCAAGTATGGGAGAGGCGAACTGATTTTGTTCAACCTCATACTCTAGAACAACCTCTAAAGAGGCACAGTAATGCGTCAGGTGAGGACAATGGTGGGAGTAATGGCCATGGATACCGCATAAAGCACAGGGTTTGTTGGTGCGAATAATCTTTGGGTTCTTGGGTACGGACGAGGATGGAATAGAGGGGTCAGGGATCATAGACTCAGGGAACGCGACTTTAACCATGGGTTGAATACGGGGCAATTCAGGACAAGTATGGGTGGCGTGGCCGACGACATCATACAAGGCGCAAGGATTTACGGGCGGAGGAGGAGCCGGGTCTGTCGGGGTGGCCTTGTCTTTGGCTGCCCCCTTGCGAGCTTTGCCTTTCTTTCCTGGAGCTGTCACCACAGGGGCAGGGTCCTGGGGAGGTGCGGAGGGCATGGTGGCAACGGAGGAAGCGAGGGGGACCGGTTGAACCAGTGTCAAAGCAAGATAGGGTTTGGGGTGACCAGGTGGGGTAGCAGCTGGAGGGTCAAGGTACCAGACAGGTATGCCCAGGGTCAGGTTAGGGAGAGAGAGGGTGGCCATGACGAGGACCGTATAGACTCCGCAAGGGGGAGCCAGGAAAGGTATCTGACCAGCGGGATAATGACCAGGAGGGATGGCTCCGAGATGGTTGAGGCCTGGGGGAACCGACCCAGGAGGATAGAGGGGTTCAGGGATACCAGCTGTAGGAGAAGGGCCAGAAGGAGGAGGAAGACCAGGGAAAGTTCCAAGCAAAGAGGAGTCTTTGTAGATGCCGGGAGAGACACTGGTCAAGGAATCGACGGTTTTCTTATTGGCTACAGAAGAGATGGTCATCTCAGGGGAGGTCTGAGACTTTGGCTCATGATAAGTCAACTGGTCGATGGTGACTATCTTTCCATTGTGAGGAAAAGACATCTTGTGAAAAAATACGGAAGGGACAGCAGACATGGCATAGGTGTAGATCTGCCCCAAGAGAATGTTGTAATCTAGAGGGGCGCTGATGACTTCGATGTCAACGCAAATTGTCTTGCTCGCAAGAGTGATAGGACAATTACGGAAGAGGCCAATGGGCTAGGAGGTGTGGCCATCCCACGCTTGAAGGGTGATCGTGGAAGGGGCCAGCTCAGGAGATCCGAGTTGCTTCCAAACCAAAGCAGACATCACACAGGTGGATGCCCCCTCATCAATTATCCACCGAGAAATGTTAGCATTCCAGATTTTGACTGGGATTTGGAAGGCTACAGAAGCAGGAAGGGGAGGATGTTCGGATTGATGGGTGTCGAAAACAATCATTTGGTCATCAGCGGGATCCACAACGCCCATGGCAGATAGTAGAGCCTTCTTTTGGGAAGGGCACGATTGGAGGAGTTCCAATGTGGAAATGGCAGCAGGAGACTGCGCCAAATCATCTACTATGCTATACGAATGAGCAGCTCGACTAGGAGCAGCATTTCGGTGTAATGGTCCTTTAGGAATCTTGGTATGAACCTCAACTTTGGGTTGAGGGATATGTAAGGGACCATTGGATGTCAAAAGAGGCTCGGTGGAACCTAAAGAATGGGACTCGGAGGCAGACTGAGCGGGAGGCTTGGGGTACTGGCGAGACCGAGTTTGAAGGTTAAGGTCGACGGTTGGGGATGGATCAGAGTTCATCATGAGGATCTGGTAATTGGAGGAACCAGAAGGGGAAGGTTGAGTGGCGGCCTGTCCGTCAGGTGGTTGGGTAGCCATGAATCCTTGCTGGGGAAAAGGATCGGTAAACACAGCTGGTTGAGTAGTGGCCACATTAGGGGGAGCATGAGGGGAGGCATGTTGTCCTTGCAATGTCGCTTGAGACTCCCACATTTTCCGCATCTGTGGTAAGAGGGGACAATCGTGGGTGTAATGACCATAAACACCGCAACACGAACAAGGCTTATTTGTGAGAAGAGGCCTGTCCGGCTTGGGCTGAGTGCCCTGTTGCTAGTTAGCAGTGTTAGGGTCAGTACCTTGAGGATTGGGTCCACAAGTACTAGGGGCCGATTCATTTGGATTTCCTCTCCCCCTTCTTTGATAATAAGGGGGATTAGTCATGCCCTGCTATGCAAATACTTTCCCTGGAGGGGGCTGTAGGTGTTGTTGCGGGGGTGGAGGAGGCAAGGGAGGTGGAAGCGCATATGCTGGAGGAGCTAGCGCACCAGGCTGCGGATAAGGATAATGGTTAGGTTGGGAAAAATTGAGGTAAGCAGGAGGTTGGGAAAAAGGATGAGGCATGCCGTATCCTGGATACATGCTACCTAGAGGGGGAAACGTGCTAGAGGTGCTGGCCCCTCCCGGAGGGAGGCCATAGCCCATAGGAGGTTGAGCATACGGATGAGAAAGGGCTCCAATGATACCGTCGGCGGAATGAGACGCCCCTGGGGCGTTAGCGCCACCAGGCCTGGGGAGGTCAGGAAGGATGGTATAAACATAACCAGACTGAGCGTAGATCAGGTCATATTTCAAGGCTATTTGGAGGGCGGATTCTTCGGTTTGAGGGAAATGGGAAGTGACATATTTGCCAATGGGAGGTAAGAGAGTGTGAAGGAACCAGTCCATATAAACCCGATCTTCGAAGGTGGGAGCTCGACATAAGCTCCTTCTTCTCTGCCATTCCTGGACATGAGTGGAAAGGCGGGTTGAAGAGGTTTGCTTGAAATAAGTCAAAAGCTCTATACCAGTATCGTATCGGAGAGGGAGCTGGAAATAAGGTAAAAAGGCTTGGGCAATGGTCGCAAAGGTGGTATGGGAAGAGGTGGCTTGGTCAACATACCATTTAGAAGCTTCACCGGTAAGCGTGCGTTGGAACAACCGAGGACGGATGGAATCATTGGTAATGGAATTGGAGGAACACCACATGTGGAAAGATCAGACATGGTTGGTTGGATCTTCTCCAGCAAGGCCTTAAAACTTAGGGATGTCGTAGGGGAGCTTGGTTGGCATAGCAGGCCAACCAACATCGTGGCGGATAGGGTCATTGATCAACTGATTGAGATCGGGGAGGCTGAGGCCTGCCATGTAAGGGAGAAAAGGTGCAGCCGAGGTAGTTCCTATGGCGGTTCCGCTAGTAGTAGTCCCGGCATTAGGGCCGAGATTACCGCTAGCGTTAGGCCCTGGACCAGACATGGTGAAGGTGACAGGGGGAGAACCAGAAGAAAAAGGAGAACCCAATGAATCAGAAGAGGAGTCAGAGTGCGGACTCGGAGGAGGACTAACTCATCGACGATGGGAGGGAGTAGGTCGACTGACCGGAAACTGAGGATGAAGGCCAAGAAGTCTCCGGGATGCACGCCTTGGGGGTGCAATGGTGACAACACAAACATGGGACATGGGGAAGAAGAATGATCAACAAAGGTAGGGAGGTGCAGAATCAAGAGAGTATAATGTCGAAACAAGGGCCAATAGGTGCAGTGTCAATTGATTTTAAAGTCTTTGCCTGGCGGTGTAAACCAGGCTCTTCTTCGCTTAGGGTGAGTGTGTGGTGTGTGTTAATTTTAATTTTTAAACCATTTTCGTTTTGAGAGCAAGAAAAAAAGTGTGTTGCGTAACTGAAAATAATGCTGCAGAGAACAATGTATAATGCTGAAATAACAGAATATTAACAGCTAATCAATGCATCGATCTAACCCAAAAAGGTGGGGCTCTCAAAACTAGTCTAACAGAGGGAAAAAATCTAGTCAAAACACACTAAAAAGAGGCCAATAGATCTAGGGTCGGAAGGGACAGGGATCTAAAGGAGAAATCTGCTGGAAAGAGGGGCAGAACACAGCCAAGAGGCAGAGGCAAGGTGGCTGGAAAAAAGGAGGAAATCAACAAAAAGCAGATGGGGCAAGGAGGAGGCCCTAAAGGTAGATCCAAAAAATATTTGGGGAGGTTTGCTGAAAGGAGGGCTAGGCTGAGATCATTTAAAAGAGATGCGAAAAGGTAGTATCGGATACCGGAAAGAGGGACACGAAACTCTAAAACGATCACACGAAGCCAAACATAAACTCTTCCACCAAAAGTTGAGGGTACTGAAGCCCTAGGGGCTATGTTCCCACTAAGATGAGAAAAAAAGATCAGAAACGAGGGTTGAAAAAGACAGCCGGAAGCAGAGGCTAGAAAACCACGGCGGGAAGTTTCGGAAGAAAAACCCGGAAAAATTGAAAAAATAAGCAGAAAAAATTAGCGGTCGCGGTTTCGGCTTTGTTTGCGTACGGTGTAAGAAAATGGGCTGAGAACAGACACAGGCTAAAATTCATGTAAGCTGACGAGATTTGCAGAAAAGTTGTCGTCTCGGTTGCGGGTGATGTCTGTACTGCTTGTGATAGGGCCGGGAAACACGCGAAAGTTAGAAATTTTTAATGTTTTAGGGTTTTATGAGTGGAAAAACAACATGAAAATAGAAAAAACAAAAAGTACAGAAAAAGAAACCCTAGGGTGCGATGTAGGCGGATATGCGGGAATATGAAAAATGACGATTAATTAGTAGTGATGGTGGTGGAGTTACGTGATTGTACGTGTCGATTTTGTCGAAGTGTACGAAAAAATACCACTTTAGCTACGCATAAATTATAGCCCTAACATCAAATATGGCTGCCAATATCTTCAGATCTGCAGTTAGTTGATCAAGACAAGTGCTGCAAAAACCAGATCTATGCATATAGAGACATTAAGAAGTAAAAATAAGGTTTTGCTCCATACATCCAATAGACAAGACAAGAACAATTTTTGAAAGAATTTTTTGTATTAAGGGCACCTGGGAGGAAAACAAGAAGGTGTTTCCAATTCTCCTCAATGGGATGGGTTCTTGGAAGTCCTCAGCACTTCATATCTAGCATTTCTCTCTCTTGTTGGTGTAGAAAACCCAGATAGAGATAGAACTCAAAGGGAGATCACACAACAAATAATGGAAAATATGACAATGACAATGGCTCAAAGTCAGACCAAGAGTATAGATCCAGAGTGATCTAATGGGCAACAAAAGGTGAAGAATGGTAGAAAAAACCCTCCTATTTATAACAAAATATTGGGTCATTCTAGATCTTGGTGCATGATTAAAATAACATTAACCAAATCTAGATCCACCTTTTATGGAATATTTTATTATATTTGTTGGAGGGAAAAAGTATTTGACTTGGGTCGAATCCCTTTATTTGTGAATAATAAATAAATAAATGATTTATTTATCATTTTAAGGAAGTGGTTGAAAGATAATCAAATAAATAATGATTTATTTAATTATTTATGGGTGATTTAGTCATATTTAACAGGGAATATTATTTAAATAAGATTTAAATAATTATTCCTAGAAAATAATAAGATAAATAAAGATTTATCTAATTAATTTCTTTGTTTTGGGTTAAACATGACCAGGAAAATCAAACAAATATAGGTTTGTTTAATATTTCCTTTTGGGGTTTCATGTTTAGACCATAAACAACCTAATAAATGTGTTTTATTAAGTTATTTTACATAGTGAAAGCAATTTTACTTAGGGTAAAATTGGTCTTACGTGGTGTACTCGGGTCCATCTAATGATAGTAGGTTAGATGACCAAAAAATGGTGTAACACTTGCAATCAAAGAGGAAATATTTCTGAGAATGATAAATGTTAAATTGAGGGCTACTAACAAGAGACTGAAGAGGCAGATTCAAGATCTTGAAATTCAATTGACAAAGTCTAAAGGTCAGCTACAATAGAGATAGAACAAGAGTAGTAAGTGAAAAATCCTTAATACAGTCTTGTTTTTGGGAAGGACATCACTTTTTGAGGACATTTTGTAATGTTCCAAATCTAGAACTCTCTGCTCCATCAGGAATATCTTAAGATATTCCAATTCCTTCCTCAGTGAGACACCACAAGTCCATTCTAGAGATTGAATGTGGGGGAATTTATAGGATATGTATCCTTTCAAAGAAGGGAGATATCCTGAGGCTAGCTGGCCCTTCATAGACTCTGTCTATGGATATGCAATATTCCACCTCGGGAATTTCTGCTATAAGATCCTTGAGGACGTTGTATAAGGAAGTCACTGCATAAATAAGGCAAACCAACACTAGGATGCCCTAGAACACATTTAATATAACTCCCTTGAAGAAAATTAGCTCAAATAAATGATTCTAGATGGGTTATACAGATCTCCCCAAACTAGATCTCTAAAACAAGGCTCAATGAGAGAGCTTACAACAATACATGAACATAACCATAAAAATCTGCAAATATGAATACACCATCAGAGGGAAATGATATGCAGCCAACAATATGATATTATTCAGCAAATATAAAAGAAATAGAATATGGAAGAGCCCCTCATACAATGGAACCAAACTCCAAGTGATCATACCCTGAAATACATGAGTTGTTGCACTACTCAGAATGTCGGAGGACCATGCCGGCGCAGTCTCCATAAGAGTAGCAGCTGCTGAATACACATGGAATACAAATGTGGATGTAAGATACAAGAATAATTCCCAATGACAAAGGAATGGGCTGAAGTACAGGATTTCTAGCCAATCTAGGAGAGATTGCTAGAAATGCCGGAAAATACAAAATGTGACAAAAGAGTTGTCATTGAAACTGAAATGAATATATGAATGAGGCTATGGCTGATCTAAAATCTAATTTCCCTCCTTTGATAATGTCTCTAAGCAAAAAGGGCTGATCCCTTTGTCTCAAAAACACACTCTTGATGACCTCCATTAACCCTCCTCACACTGCCTCCATAAAATAACGCAGTTTCTGATATGGACTGTGTAGTGGGAGATGATGGTAGTTTGAAAAAGTGCCAAAGATATTAAATTAAGCCCCAGAATCCTCCTTTCATCTCCTCCAATGAGTAAATCACTCCTCCACTGAAGGAAAAAAAGTCAAGAAAGACTCCATAAGTTCCTCTCTTGTTGCCCCTAGCAACACAATGTCCTCTCTGCTGCAGAGCTAACACTGTAGATGATGGTAGTAGTTGTGGCCAATGCCAGATTGATGAAAATAAACTCAATCCTCATCCTTCCTTGAGGAAGAGGTAGGGATTCTTGACCTAGAATACCCTAGTGCTCGAGGGCACCACCACCCTGCTAAACAGCCTGGGGATGCAAGCCTTTGCAGACCCAATTATAAAATCCAAAACATAATGCAAATGGGCTGCTATCTCCTCCTTTTAAAACAAATGAACCTTTTCTCCATCATGGTCCCAACAATTAGGGTTTCCACCCTCATGTGAGTTTCTTCCCTCCAAAATTGCGCAGCTTCTCTAGGAAGCCTCTCCTCCTTGGGAAGCATTGTTGACTTTAGTCAAAGGTGACTAAATCAAGTGATCCAGGTTCCATTCACACCCTTAGGTATTTATTTCAGCTTCTTATTTGTCCTCCTTTCACACAAGGAGTGTTATTTCTTCATTAAAAGAGGGCTAAGGTGTCCCCTTTCCCATTTTATTAAGAAAAAATAAAATATGCAACGATAATGTTCCATTTTAGCTTGAGGCTAAAAATTGGGAACATTACAATCCTCCCCTCCCACATGTTGCTTGTCCTCAAGCAACTGGATAGAGAGAAAAAAATTCCTCCTCCTTCTTCTCTTGTGGCCTCCTCATCAACAAGCTCTACCACTGCTCAAAAGATGTTGCAACAAATCTTCCCTCCAATGATCTCTCCCAAGTATGAAAGCTGAAAATGATGCTCCTCATGGAAAGATAAAAGGTGTAGTAGAATACTTCTTACTGTGCTATGGCCTCCTTAAGGTAGGAGTGAGGATATGCATGGGAAAATTTTTCTACCAATGATGATCCTCTCATCCATGAAAACATCCAAATAAAAATCTCAACCCCCGGTTTCTGCAATGCGTTGGGGTTGAATGGAGAGTTGTGCTTGAGCTCCTCAAGGTGGCCCTCTCTCCATTTGAAGTGTCCATGCGGCTGCCTCTGTCCTTGGGCTAAAATGGTATGGCCTCCATGAATGGCCTAAACTACCCCATCAAGAAAATCAGCCATGAAATGCCTCCTCAATTTCTCCAAGTGGTTCCTTCCACAAGAAGAGACAAGTAGCAATGTGGCAATCATGGTTTTCCCATGGTGTCTCCTACAAGATAAGACATGTACAATGGGGAAAATCATGCTCCCAATGGGCTGTACATCCAATACTCTGCAAATAATGCTCCTCGTGAGTGTACAAACATCAAAAATACAAGGAGCAATACACAATAAAAGCAAGTTGTCAAATGACGACGGGAGAGTGGTTTAAAGTTCCACTCATGGAACCTGTGTAGTGCCTCCTTGGCCTGGCTCAAAATCAAAAGCAACAAGTGTTGTACTAGCCACTTTTTTTCTGCCACAACATCTCATCATAAGATAAAACATGAAAACACAATTTTGGTGCCAATGTTGCACACCAAGAAGTATGTGGCTTCCTCCACAAACCACTATAAGAATGGCCAATTCCACTGCTGCAAATGGCTGCAAGTGCATCGTCATGTAAAATGCAAGAAGGAACAAGCCTCCTTGGTACATCATGCTTCTCAATCAATGAAAAGAAGTACAATGAAATTATACCTCCTCCATCATGCACTAGAGCTCTTGAGCTGAAATGGCTCAACTGAAAATTTCCCCTCACCTCTAATGAGTAGGGAAGTGGCTGTGATGTTCTCTCCACCATCAATCGGGCTATGCATCTCTCCATATGCTGATATTTGTTGTACTAAATGCCCTCCCAAGTGAACTCCTCTAGCAAAGAAATGTATGCATCCAAGTGCATAGCTAGGAAGTCCTTATGTGCTGCATGCAATAGTTTCTCCTTGAGACTAGAAGCCATAGTAAAGAAGAGTATACCATGATGATAGATGATCATATCATCCACTAAGTATTTTCCATCTCCATCAGGGCCATCCAATATCATGCAATGCACCAAGATCCTGGGAATACTCAACCAAAAGTTGAGTCCTCCAACCTGGATCAATCCTCCACATAGATAGTGCTGGTGTTCTAAAATATGGTGCTCTCTCATGCTGTTGCCTACTACCTTGACATCCCCCATGCCAAATTAATCCTCCAAGTTGTTTCCATGCCATCATGTAGCTACTCATGCTCAAATATAAATGATTCTCTCTGAAAATAAGCCTCCCATGAGAGACTATCACCTCCAAATAATCTCTCGATCCTGGCCAATGTAAGCATGAGTGGCCTCCATCTACTCCAATGCATGAAAGAGTCCTTCCTCAAAGGAAGTATCCTCTCCCTCATCAAATCTATGGAGAATTCATCCTGCATCATGAAGATGCTATCCTCCACCTCTACAACAAACTCTATCAGCGCAGTAAAACTAATGAGAATGGGTGGTACTGAAAATGAGAGAGTGTATCCCTCCTCCTTGTGCTTATCCAAACTCTCTGCGCTGTGTTGGATTACTCTAATGTCTCCAAATCTCCGAAATCCAAGAGTGGTGAACCAAATGACATGATGCCTCTCATCATCTCTAGATCATGTGGCCTCCCAAGTGGAATGCCTCCAAAAGTGAGACATCAAGATAGGAAGTGGACTATATATTGAGGGGAATGAAAGGTCCCTCTCTCTCTACTGTGCAGTGCAATCCTTCTCTTATGTGAAGAAAATATCTAAAGTAGATAAGGGTGAATGCCCATCATCCTTTCATGTTGATCCTTCTACTCTTCTTCTTCTCTCAATGGTACAACGATGTAGGTTCTTCTATACACCTCCCCTCTACCAATCATGTGAGTGTATCTCCTCCTTAATGAGAGGCCTTGAATCTTGGCCTTCCATTGAAAGAAATATCTCCACTCCCTCACAAATGGAAGAGTGCCCTTCATACAATGGGGGTCTTGCCTCTAGCAAGCCATCCTCCTGATTTCCTCCCCCTTTAGAAAGATGGAATGATCTTTGTTTCATGGTTCCCTTCCATGCATGCAAAGTGTTTGAAGTTTTGTCACACCATGTTTCACATTGGTTTTCATCAATCCCCTTTGAAAAACTCATTGTGACTTCAACATATGATCTCTCATTTGCATGTAAACATGAAATATAATTATGAAACCAAACATCATGAATCATACCTTTGAGTTGCAGCGCTGCTCCTCCAAAGGCCTCTACTTTTTCCTTCCATCCTTCTTGCAGTAGCTATGGGAAATGTACTACGTTGTGGATCTGAATGTGTGGCTGAATTCTCACACCCTTCATCAGAATAGCTAGGGATTTCTTCTTCCACAAACCCTTTCAGAAAATTTCTCCAAATTTCCCCTTTCATCAAATATTCAATGATGTTCTCAATGGTCTGGAAAAGAAGAAGGGATACCTCCTCTTCCATCATTCCTTTTCCCTTGTTTCCTCTGCAAATATCCTCTCCTTAGAGAGAGGCTCCTCTTCCTGATGGCATTAAATCTTGTGCATAGGCTAAGCCAAGATTGATGCTCTGATACCACTGTAATGTTCCAAATCTGGAACTCTCTGCTCCATTGGGAATATCTTAAGATATTCCAATTCATTCTTTAGTGAGACACCACAAGTCCATTCCAGAGATTTACTGTGGGGGAATTTGCAGGATATGTCTCCTTCCAAATAAGGGATAGATCCTGAGGCTAGCTGGCCCTTCATAGACTCTGTCTATGGATATGCAATATTCCACCTTGGGAATTTCTGCTACAGGTTCCTTGAGGAAGTTGTATAAGGAATTCACTGCATAAATAAGGCCAAACAACACTGGGATGCCCTAGAAAAAATTTAATATAACTCCCTTTCAGAAAATTTGCTCAAAGAAATGATTCTAGATGGGTTATACAGATCTCCCCAAACTAGATCTCTAAAACAAGGTTCAATGTGAGAGCTTACAGCAATACATGAATATAACCATAAAAATCTGCAAATATGAATACAAAATAAGAGGGAAATGATATGTAGCCAAAAATATGATATTATTTATCAAATATACAAGAAATAGAAGAGGGAAGAACCCCTCATACAATTGAACCAAACTCCAAGTGATCATACCCTGAAATACATGAGTTGCTGCACTACTCAGAATGCCGGAGGACCATGCCCGCGCAGTTTCTATGACAGTAGCAGCTGTTGAATACACATGGAATAAAAATGTGGCTTTAGGATACAAGAATAATTCCCAATGACAAAGGAATGGGCTGAAGTACAGGATTTCTAGCCAATATAGGGGAGATTGCTAGAAATGCTGAAAAATACAAAATGTGACAGCAGAGTTGTCACTGCAACTGAATTGAAGATATGAATGAGGTTGTGGCTGATCTGAAATCTAATTTCCCTCCTCTGATAATGTCTCTAAGCACAAAGGGCTGATCCCTTTGTCTCAAAATCACACTCCTGATGAGCTCCATGAACCCTCCTCACACTACCTCCATAAAATAACACAGTTTCTGATATGGACTACGCAATGGGAGATGATGGTAGTTTTTCCAAGTGCCAAATATATGAAATTAAGCCCTATAATCCTCCTTTCAACTCCTCCAATGAGTATATCACTCCTCCACTAAAGGAAAACAAGTCAAGAAAGACTCCATGATTTCCTCTCTTGCTGCCCCCAGCAACACAACGTCCTCTCTGCTGCAAAGCTAATGATGTAGATGATGGTAGTAGCTGTGGCCAATGCTAGATTGAGGAAAATCAGCTCAATCCTCATCCTTCCTTGAGGAAGAGGTAGGGATTCCCAACCGGGAACACCCTAGTGCCTGAGGGCACCACCACCCTGCTAAACAGCCCGGGGATGCAAGCCTTTGTAGACCCAATTCTGAAATCCAAAACATAATGCAAATGGGCTGCTATCTCCTCCTTTTAAAACAAAGGAACCTTTTCTTCATCATGGTCCCACCAATTAGGGTTTCCACCCTCATGTGAGTGTCTTCCCTCCAAAACTGCGCAGCTTCTCTACGAAGCCTCTCCTCCTCGGGCAACGCTGTTGATTTTAGTCAAAGGTGACTAAATCAAGTGATCCGGGTACCATTAACACCCTTAGGTGTTTATTTCAGCTACTTATTTGTCCTCCTTTCACACAGGGAGTGTTATTTCTTCATTAAAAGAGGGCTAATGTGTCCCCTTTCCCATTTTATTAAGCAAAAATAAAATATGCAACTATAATGTTCCATTTTAGCTTGAGGCTAAAAATTGGGAACATTACACATTTCAAGTTGACTTATTTTGATTGTTAAGGTCTATAGACATCATGGAAATCATTAAAAGGTGATTATATTCTTAAATTCTGAGAATTGTGAAAAAACTGTGTAAAAAAGACATACACATCAGTTTCGTAGCGCGCTACGAAACTGCTATAGGTGCATTTTTGAATATTTTTATAAAGGTTTTGAGAGGTAAAAACACTTGGTTTCCAAATTTTTTTGCTGCTGGTGGATGGAAAGGGCTCACAGATGAAAGTTCAGGTGTTAAAGCAAAATAAAGTGTACGGTTAAGAGATGTTTACAAAGATACAGATTCTGCGCTACGAAAACACCTGCTATTTTCGTAGCACAGCCATATCATCTCTCTTTATACCTTTTCAAAGGATTAATTTTTGTACAGGTGGAAAGGCATGGTTCCATGGAAATGATAACACATGTCAATTATCTCAAAAATTAAATATTGCCAGCAAAAGGGTTCAAAGATCATCAATGAAGGTAAAAGCTAAATTAAAGGAAACATGTTCCCTGTTTTGTAGGGCAGATAAGACATGAATCAGCATGATTGCATAACAATATTAGAGGCATCATCAACGTCGAAGATATGGAGAAAAAACTGTCAGAGATAATATTTAAGTCTTAGATAAGGTTGTTTTAGACATAATAAGGAGTTTTACTCCTATTTATATTAGGGCTTCTAGAAGAGACAATTAACTGTCATATGTAATTAAGAGTCTGTTTTAGGAGCAGACAGGTGCCAAAATTAGAAATTAGAATTATCTTCAAGATGGATAAGGGAATCCAAGATTGTAATGATGACTCTATAAGAGACATGAAGTCGAATTGCTAAATTTTTTCAATTTTCATTAACAAGCAAACTATGTTATTATAGCAGACTGTGTGTTTTCATCTTAATACAGATATTGGCTTTACTACTCAGGATTCAGAAAGAGTTTTTGGTGTTTTATCTTCCTATGGCTTTCATCATCTACCTAGTTGCAGTGGTATGAACATGTGTTACTTAGAATTCATTAGAAAATTCTCTAACTTCCTTCATATGCTTGTAACTTGTGTTTTATTCACTGTGTTATTGTTTTGCTGATACATCTAAAACTCTGAAATGCCCTGACTTCCATGTTAAGCTAATTTTGATGTTTTGTTGAAACATACCTTGACTCCATAGCCTAATAGATGTTTGTTGATCAATAATTCAACCAGTTATACACTTTTATCCAATTGATTCCTAGAGTTAGCCATCTAATCCTGAATTCAAAATCTTAAACCTATTGAGAGAGCCCTCTCAGGTTGAGGAGGCTAAACCTCAACTAAAAGTCTGTTTTGAAATAGTTACTCAGAGTCTGCTTGATCAACAGCCTATCAGGGTCAGATTTTGTGATAACAGAACCTGTAAAGTTGTTGATTCTATGTTGGAAAAGACATATTCTGAACCATTAGGATCATCTTCATCATTTGCAAACTATGCAGAGTTTGGATGAAACTTTGGAATTTTATCAATAGAAGTTCTACAATTTTCAACACAATTTCCAACATTGTTACATCTCCTGCAAACAATTTTACTGAAATCTTTGCCTCTGCCTTGATACTATCCTCTGCCTTGATATTGTCCTTTGCCTCTGCTTTGGCCTCTATTTTGAGTTTTTCCTATGCCTGGACTTTGTCCTCTTCCTTGATTATATCCTCTACTTTTATTGTTTCCTCTTCCTTGAAAATTGCTCCTGTGTGAATTGTAGCCTCTGTTGAAATTGTTTCCTCTGCTTTGACTGCGACCACAACCTTGTACATTGTGGGTTTCTTGACTTTTATTGAAATTTCCTCTTCCTTGGTTTATTGAACTATCCTTTGGGGAGTTACTTGTGCTAGAATTTGTGAAGAAGACATCTTCCCCAATCTGTTTCTTCTTCCAAAAATTTTTGTCATGTTGGGCTAGCATATCACTCAATTCATCAAAATTTATCTTCTTTAACTTTCCAGTGACTTTCAAAGTTTCCAAATAATGTGTGTAAGATGATGGCAATCCATCAATTAAAATTATAGTCAAGAAACTTTCATCGAAAGCTTGAAAACCAACATTTATTATTTCTTGATTGATGTTTTTAAGCCGTGAAATATATTCACGAACATCACCACCTTCAGTTAATTTTTGTTGAAGCAATTTGAATTGAAGATCAAACTTCTTTGATTCAGGTTGTGTATCAAGGAGATATTTGAATGTACGCAAAGAAGTCCATGCATCTGAGGCATTTTCAATATGAATGTACATTTCATTATTAACTAAAGCCTTTATAAGAGCTAATGCCTTGGAATTTTTTATTTCCCATTTTTCAAGTGAAATTGCATCTGTTGGTTTATTAGGCTTAATGTTTCCGTCACATATTTAATGCTACAATTCATTATATATGAGAGTGATTTAAATTAGATGTTTCCATGTCTAATAATATTTCATCCCTTCTAGCTTATCAGAATTAGAAATCAGATTAATTAACTTTGACATTGTAGTGTTGAAACAGCACACCAAAGGAATCAAGCAAAAGAAAAAATGAGAAACTCATCACACGAAACACGCCATGAAAAAAATGACACATGCCACGCAAAGAGAAAACAATCTATAGGGGCTTGGCCTTGACCCTCGTATAGTCGTTGAAAAAAGGAGAAAAATGACTGAGCTTTGCACTTGGCTCTAGTCAATTTCTCGTTGAGTTTTTACAATGAAATCCTTTCAAAATTTGATTGCTTGACAATGCCCTTACAAATAACCTTGAAAAAAAATCTACCCCCCCTCAAAGTAAAAAATTACTTTGAGTTAGAATATCACTCTTATCTCTCCATATAAGAAATTACAAATAGAATCTCCTTATTACTCCAAAAATTACAAAATCCTTATTACTCCAATAATAAAAATTACATAAAATTATATACCTTATCTCTCCATGTGACTTACAAAATTTAAAATCACTTGATAAAAGTGATTTATAAAAAAATCACTTTAATTTCCCAACATTTACTTTTTCACTTTATAGAAAAGTATTTGATTTTCCCATATTTTCCAATTCTCTAGTAGAAACATTTTATTTTCCAATTTTTCAAATAGAAATATTTTACTTTCCCAATTTTCAAATGGAGACATTTTTTTTTCTATTTTTTCACACTTTCAAATATGAAGTTAAATACTTTAAGTCTGAAAATTTACGTTTCCAATTTAAACTCCACGCTATTATTCTATCTTTGATTTTGTTGTAGATCAATTCTACTTTGCAGATATCTTCTAGGCAACAGACTTTCATGTTGGCCACACTATCCACACTGGTGTTTCTCCTCAGCACTGCATCCCAGCGTTTCTCATCTGCCTTCAACTCAAAGTAGTTTTATCTTCAACACTGCCAACAATTTCTAGCACTGTCTCAACATTTTTCCTTTTTGAAAATTTTGGTTTTGATTGATGTTTTGGTTGCAAAGTTCTAGTGATTGCTGGACACAAAGTTCAGTGATTGTAGGTTGTTGTACATTTTAGGTTGATTTAGATTGATGTGCTAGTTGCAAGGCTCGTTTGGGCTATTTCAACATGGAAAACTGAACTAGATAAAATACCTCCAGTAGTCGTTATGCAGATCAAACTTAGGACGACCTCAATCTTGCATTCTGTGTTGTCCGTTGGAAGATCGTGCAATCAACCGCACTCAAATTTCAATAAAGCATTGATGCGTTTTGTCAACAGTGTCGTGGTCAATTGGAAAACCCATGCTCGGCCGTACGCAAAAGATAATTACGGCCAGATTGATCAAATCTCACTGATTTCTTACAATCACATTCCAAGTGCGGATGAAAATAGGAGTTGTGTGGATTAAAATAGGAGTGGTGACAGAATTAGATGTCCATCATCACAATACAAATCTCATTCAGAATTAAATGTGCTATTACAAAAATTGTCTTTTGCTATTTAAATCAAGGAACATTGGCAATGGATCTACCTGATTTCTTAAAATCGCTAACCTATTTTCCCACAGAAGCTAGTGACAATGGAAATCATGCATACTAATTTCAAAATTCTAGCGGATATGGAATAGGAAAAGAACTCAATGAACTGCAAACACTCAAACAGTTTAACCAAAATGAGTGGCATTTGTGGCGTTAGTCAAAAGCATAGAGGAAAGCATTAGAGGACTTTGGCTATGTTGGCTAAGTTTCAAAAAATTAATTCAATCTCATTAAACAACACAATTTACATTTTTCAATTACAATCCCTCTAGGTAATATGTGAGTTCTGATATTGATAAATTTAAGAATTTTAAAAAATATATATTCATAAATTTAGAGAATTTAGAAAATTCTGAAATCAAATTTCTTTTCCTTTTATAAACAACTTGCATACCAATTAATTTCTGATTAATTAATAGACCAATTAAAGGGTCTTTTCCAAGAGCTTGTAGAGTTGGAATCTCCTTCTCCCGTCAGCTATATTAGTGAAGGTATAATACTACAATAACACAGAAGTGTCCTCAAACACATAATTTTATTGATAATGGAAAAGAAATTACATAAAAAATTACAAGAGTTTACAAACGTAAACTTCCACTAATTTGCAATTAGGAAAACAACCTATTTATAAGCTGCATGTCCTAACTTAATTTAGTTATGGACCACTTGATAAAAAAACAAGTGTCCATTTACAATAAATTATCTTCTATCCAATCTACTAACTTTCTTTCTATTTTAGAGCCTAAGATATGACTCTATTCTAGAGTCCTATATTTTCTAACAATATTATATTTCTAAGAGTCTCTAATATTTATTAAATATTCTAATTTAATAAATATTTTATCCTAACTTTACATTATGATATTTGGATCATTTAACAGTCTCCATATATTTAATGGCCAGATGTCATTCAATTTGATTCTTCATGAAGGACAAAAAAGCCCTTAATTGAAGATCTCCCATATAAGAGAATACTATCACAACCATATGCATACTCACATGTTCACAAATAATGTTGTGTAAGAATAATTCACACAACAAACTTTGATCATCAAAATCGGAGGCACGGGAAACATCCAGATATGTATGAATGGAAGAACATAAATAAGGTTTGTCCTCCATAATGGATTTCAATTGAAACATTCCCACAGAAAAATAGGATAGGATGGAGAAGGCTGCCTACAACCCAGCAAGTTGAGGGTGAGGTCATGAAATTTCTTCTTATCTATGGTGAGGTCTCGAATCTGCTCATGTAACAGCAGCAATTGTTCTTCTTGTTTCTTCAGAGCTCCCTTCTTCTTGTAATTCTCACACCCTTTCTTCAACTCTGCTTCCATCCATATTTTGTAAAGTGTCTATTTCTCTCTGATGTTCTTTTAGTGAAATAATCCCATCCCGAAGGGAGATTTCTTCTTATTTCCACTTTTTTAACTCAAAAATTAATAGGAGTTTCTCGAAACTTCATCCCGAGATGGGACTCGGCATTCTCCTACATTCAATACCTTCATTAACAATGGGTGTACCAGCCTCTGCTTCATGGAGTTGTTCCACCTCTGCTACTGGTTCTTGCGTAACAACAGCCTCTTCAGTGGGTTCTTGTGTGTCGGCCCCTTTTTTTTACCTATAGTCGCCTCTGTATCCATTAGTGTTTCTTCTACAATAGGTGTGGCCTCCATAGGTTCTTGTGGGTTGGCTTCTAGGTCGATTATTACAGGAGGCACTGCTTTAACTTCTGGTTATTGTGTAACAGCAGTATCATCAACATGTTCTTGTGTAATAACCTCCTGTTGTTCTGTTTCTGCTTCCATTCGGCTGATATTTTCACTACGGTCCTTATATTCGTCTGTTGTTAAGTCTTGAAAACATGTCATGTGTTAGGTCCTTATATTACTAGTATAATCCCTTATTGTTGTTAGTGTAACCCCCTTATTGTTATTGTTGTACCCTTGTAACCCCCATATTTTTATTGTTATGCCCTTAAATTATTATTGTTAAGTCAGATAGGATTACATTGTGGCCCCACTAGGATTACATTATGGCCCCATGGACTCCTATATATTTAAAGAAGGCTTTGTCATTTTTATCCTCCAAGAATTGTTCAATTTTGTAATGTATTGGAGGTTTCCCCCTCGAAGTGGCTAATTTATAGGGCATTGATCTCTCTTTTCTTCCATTTTTGGAGCTGGTTTCACAACATTTGGTACCAGAGCTTTGGATTCTAGGGTTTCGCTGCCCTAAATAGGTCATCGTGGAATTTTCACTATAACATTTTTTCTACGAAGGTTCAGAAGCTAAAAATTTTATAGTGCAAATCCGAAATCCCGAGGAACATATTCGCAAAATTTGAGAGCTTGGTTCGCAATATTTTCGGAGTTATGGTATGTGGAAGTTAGGTATTTTTGCAGGCTCCTGAATTTAACCTAAACATGTCATCGCTAAATTTTGGCTTTAATGTTTTTTCTACAAGGTTTCAGGAGTTGAAATTTTCACATATAGAAGCTAAAATCCTGAGGAACCTCCTATAAATATTTTAGATCTTGGTTCACAAAATATTTGGAGATATGATCTGTGGAAGTTAGGATTGTTTCAGGTTCTCAAATTTCATCTCAAAGAGGCGACCGTGGGAAAAACATCATAACTCTCTCTCTCTGCGCATCAGATTGAGATTTTGTAATAATTGGCCACAAGTATACGGACTATAGTTTTCAATATATCAATTTCAGACTCGAAGGAGGAAACAATGACATGTGGAAAGTTGTAAAAGTTCACTCTACTGAACCAGTCCATAATTAGGTCATCGTGGGATATTGGGCATAACTTTTCCTTGAAGAATCCAAATTAGGTCAGCCCTTTGGCATTCAAAAGAAGATTCAGAGGGCTACTGCAAGGAAACATTTCAGATATTGAAGATCCGAAATCACATAGATAAGTCAGTTTCAATATCGAGCTCCTCAAAAGAAAGAAAAAGGCGTGCATTTTTTTTTGAATTACATAAGTCTCGTTTGACAAAATTAGTTTGAATTTATTCCAAGGGCATATTGAAGAATAGATATCAGTATTGGGTTCTAAAATGCCCCCTAAAAATAATTCAACACCCATTAAGCCTTCAGAAGGCTCTACTATGACTCATGAAGAAGAAGAAACGCAACATGAGATATCAAAATTACAAGAGCAAGTGCACCAAATTTCGCTATCGCAAAGAGAAACAAAAAATGAAATGTAAGTTTTGAAGAAAGGCATGGAAACTAAGATGGATGAAAGGCGTGGAAGCTAATATGAATGGTTTGGAAGCTAATATGGATGGTGTTAGTCATCAGTAATTTTTTCCTTTATAGATGACTAAATACTTATCCTAGATTTCTAAAAACAAAGTTCATGAACATTGTGAGTTCTAGAAATATCATTGCCTTCATTATCCTTAGGATATTTTTTTCACTATTTCATCATCTCATCATGTTGAGCTCGTCTCACCAATCCCAGAAGAACCATCATGGGCTCATGTCACTCATTTTTTCTATGTTTTGTCACCTTTGGCCTCAATCCTCTGTTTTGTCTTGTCTAACCCCTCCACTGCTACGTAGGTCCACCAATCAACCAACTCTCTTGTGTCTCCCAAATGCCTCAAGTATTGATGATCTCAAAACTATATTTGTAGTCTCTTTAGATAAATCGAGCACATTGTATTTTGGATCTTGAATACATCAGTCTATCAAAAACTCAGTTTTACACCTAAATATCCCAAATAAAGTTTTCAAGAAAAGGCCAAGCCCAAAGAGCCTTCCACTAAGTCACCTAGGGTTTCATATGTCATAGGGTTGATTTGGTGTTCGAAAAATCTCTATATTTTCCTATGTATGGAGGCTACATTCAAAGAAGAAGAAGGTCAAGTAACTTTGTCCAAATCTGATCAAAACCCTTCAAGGAAGGCCTCTTTGGCCAAAGCACAAATTCTGCAAGGGACAACTACCCTTATTCACATTTCTACAACAATGATTAAGATGGCCATCAACATAGAAAGAGGTAAGGTAGGAGGGTGAAATCATCACCAAAACACATCCACAACAAAGAACAAGGTAGCAGGCCTATGTTTAAAAGGAATTAGGGTTTTTGGATTGATTAGAAAACAATGTTGCCAAAGAAGGAGCTAGTACAAGGACCACAAAGACAAAGGTCACCTCAACACCACTAAGCACAAAATGATGTTTTATAGAATTAATGAATAAATAAGGGAAAAAGGTGAGGTAAACTGAACAGGAATGAATAAACTTGAAAGGGCTATAGATAACTTAGAATACAACACTACTTATGTTTCTCTAACAGCCCTAAAACTTAAGAGTTTGGAAGGATAGACAAGACAGGTCAAATGAAGATGATAAGTCCTCCTTCATAATGGTAGAAGGCATTCAAAAGATATCCAAGGTATTCTCTAGGGTTTGTCAAAGTAGCACTACTTCACCTACACCAAAGAATTTTTTTTGTAAAGGGTAGCAGTATAAGAGGCTAAGTTTCCAAATGCAGACAGAGGTCTTCAAAATGGTCAAGATGAAGAAAACATGAGGTGAAACATCAAAATGAAAATCATGCTGACCCTAAAATCCTTGTTGGGTGACCAAAGGTTGTAAAGGTGCAAACAATGACAAAGAGGCCAAAAATTCTTTGTTATGGCACCTGCAGAAATCAGAAGTGGCTAAGGGGAAACATGGTAAACCTAGTGTACACATCTTTGCCAAAAGACACATCACTTTCAAAATATCATAAAAGGATGAGAAATTCATGTTCAGGTCAATTGCACCTAAGAAGGACAAAAAGGGGTAAAGTTATGGTTTAGATTTTCAAAGAGACAGTTTGGACAGCCCCCCGAGTTATAGGTAAAAAAAGGGGAGGGGCCTCTTCATCCTGTAGCACTCCATTACCCAAAGAAAATCAATCAAAAGGGTCATAGGAATTTAACCAAAGGGTCAAGGAAGCATTAGTGAAATTGTAAAATGACCCAAGACAAACATAGTAAAGTGGGTTTATAGGTTTGATTTATTTTTTTAAAAGGATATAAAGGTGTCTCAATCTTCATTTCAAACTCATTTTCACTTGGTGGAGAAAATAAAGCTTTAGCAGAAACAACAGAGTGTTTTTGGAAATTTTCTGGAAAGTTTTGTTGGCATTGCGCAAATCACTAGAGTTACACAAAAAATGCCTGGCACTGTGCTAATCAATCCTCCACCCATTCAGAAAAAAGCGGCTCTTTCCAAATTTGGCCCGGCACTGCTCAAACGCGGGCCTGACTCGCCCGGAGACCGACACACACTGCATGTGCCCAGCGCTGTGCTAACCATCGTGTAGGCCTACTGGCACTGATCTAACAGGCCGACCCGACAGCTTGGGCAGGGCGTTGCACAAAAGCAGAGAGCCTTCAAAGGGAAAAATCTCTTGCCCTAATTCAAATTTTCATCCTCCATTCACCTCCAACATCTGTAGAAGAGCCAAGAATTGGTAAGTGGCCTTTTTCCCTTGTCCCCAAGCAAATTTTGAAGTTAATTTTGGTCTTTCTTGGCTTTAAAGTTAAAATCCTAGGTGAGTAAACCCTAGGTCTTGCATACAAATGAGCCTTTGTGTTTAAAACCTCCTTAAACCTAGATTTGATGTCATGTAAGGCTAAGTGAGTTAAGGTGACTGCAATACACCTTTGAGAAGGGCCTCCTTAAGCTCCAAAGCCACTCAATCCTAAGAACCCTATCCTCCACATCCTTCATCCACCAAGGTTGAATTCATCACCATTTTCACCTTGCTTCACCAAACCCTATATTGTCAAACAACATCTCCCATCATTATGTCAGGAGTTGAAAACAACAGTGGCAGTGAAAGTGGTCAAAGGCCTTTAAGACCAAAACATAAGGGATGGAAAGTAAATAGATTGGAACCTCAAAGCACAGTGGCCTCCTCTCCTAGGATCTTTTCATGTTTTCAGAATACAAGATGTTTTCAATTTTGTGAGAAGGTAAAACAAGTGAAGAGCCACCCCGAACTTACAAGGCTCCTCATTCTCAACATACACAACAAGCACTCAAGCCTTGCAAGAGTGAATTTTGATATCTCAGTAGGTGCCATCTCTGAGGCCATAGGAATCCCTTCTGTGGGGAGAAGTGGTTTAAGAAGGGAAAATTGGACAAAGACTTCCTTGAGCCATTTATCAAAACAAGGTATAGAGAAGGCAACAAGAAAATTTTCCCTTCCTCACACCTCAAACACAAGTTTGCACCCTTGATGTTGGTTATCATGAAGTACTTCACTTGTGAGGGGAGATACTCTAGGCTCTATTCCTACCATGTCAGACTCCTCATGCATTTCACAGGGGTTAAGAGGCTCAACTTTCCCTACTATCTCTATAGGAGCATTGTGAATATGTCTTTTTTTATCCGGAGGAGGATTTATTCTCAACACATGCATAGATTGTTCCACCATTCCCTGATCAAGATGGTGGTATTAGATCAGTTGGAGAAACAGGGTATACCTTGGGATTTTTTCATAACTCATGAAGTATTTACAAACCCACAACCTCCTCATTAACCAAATCTTCCTTCCTCATCTACACAAGTACCCTCACCATAGAAAAACCTCCCTTCCTCTCCTTCTCTTGGTGCATCAGGTGAAGAAGGAAGTGGCATTGAAGAATCACATGAAGATCAGGGTGAAGGTGATGATAAATAAGTCCAAAATGAAGATTATTTTGATGATTATGTTGAAAATCAAGAGGGTCATGATGGGGCAGAGTACATGGAAACAAATGATGAACATGAGGATGATCCAGCAGCTAGTGAGAAAGAGGTAGAAGACATGGAAACATATGAAGGGAATAATGATGAAGAAAAGGGAAATGAACATGGTAATGATGAAAATGAGGAGGCTGATAGTCAAATGGACAATGAACATGACAGTCAAAAAGAAAATGTGCATGAGCATGACAGTGAGCTAAGTCATGGTGACGACAGTGACAATATGGATGAAAATGATGAACATGAAGAAACAACATATGATAAAGAGGAAATAGAAGAATAGGAAGAAGGAAATGATGAGTCAGAAGCATAATTTGGAGAGGAGGACAGTTGCAAAGAAGATGAAAGTGATGGGATAGGCAGTGAGGAACAAGACCGCAATGGAGATAGTCATGACAGTCATGACACCAATCAGCCTCCTAGTGATGATGAAAATGACAAAAGTGCAAAGGATGATGAAGAAAAGGACCCTAATGATAAAAAAAACCAATATGAAGAAATTACAGAAGCTGATAGTCCAAATAAAGACCAACTATACATTGCAGAAGGCAGTCAAGAAGGCCATGATGATGATGGTGTTGAAGGCTAAGAAGGCAGTGATGAAACATAGCAAGAAATGACTGATGAAGATCCTAGTAAAAATGAAGAAGCTGATGAAAACACCAAGGGTCACATCCATAATGAAGACACTACCAAAACCACCATCACTCCTCTTTCACACCTACAAAAGAAGGTCAAGGAATGTGTTTTCTACCTCCAAAGGGAAAGGGATCATTCCATCCACCTAAACTCAACAAATTGACAAAGGTAAGCAACAGATAATGGTAAAAGAGGAGGACCCTGAAATAGAAAGGGAGTTTGAACTTATCCATATATACAGTGATGAAGAAAATGAAACAAGAATTTCAAACTCCCTCCTCCAAGACAAGAATGCACAAATAGAGGACCTAGAATTAGAGTTGGAAAAGGAAAAGGATTCTATCCACTTCTATCAGATGGAAAACAAGAAAATGAGTGCCCAAAAAGCCATCTATGAGGCTAGAGAACTCAAAGCTCGGAAAGAAGCCCAAAGAGCACACGTGAAACTAGAAGAATACATGGGCACATATGAAGAAATTGAAGGTGCAGTGGAACAACCTAGGAAGAGGCCAAAAACCATAGGGTTAAGAAAAGCATTGGCAAAACAGAAGGAAGAGGAATTAACCCTAGTAGAGAAATTTTCCCTCAATGAACTCCTTGCTATGGAAATTTAACATGATCGGGAACCATGGCTTGAGAGGGAAAACATACACCTAGATACCAATCTAAAGAAGGAAAATGAAGGCTTAGAGCTGCAAAGAAGGATGACCAAGTATTAAGCAAAGAAACACGAGCTTGTTTATGCCAAACTGAAGAAAACCCTCCTTGAAGTCCAAACCCTAAAGGAGGAAAAAGAGCATGATAATCTTTGAGTTCTAGCTTCAGCTTCTCAAAAAATTTCTAGGACCCCTTGAGGGAGTCGTCGACGAATTTTGGGAAAATTTGGAGCGTTTTTGTTTTTTGTGATTTTTAAGGCTCATTAGCACAAGGCCATTAACGCTACGCTAATGCATGGAGCATCCTCCGGGGGAAAAATCAGCATTTTTGGGTTTCTCATCACTAGTACACTTGGCTCACCAAGTTTCAGATGATCTGGAGCAGGTTTGACCCCTCAAAAGGTTGAAAAACCCCTCATTTTTCACCATTCTGCCACTATTTCAGACCTGGCGCTGCGCTAATGATAGTCTTTGGATTTTTGACATTTTTAATAGGCTATAAGAGTTGTATCAGGAAACTACAAGAATTTTAGGAAAGTAGAATCATCAATATTTCCAATGAGCCATCACGGAGCCAAATCTAACATCGGGAAGGGGTCCAAACTTGGTTGCAAAAGAGCCTATTTTCTGCTAAAGGTGGCACTGCACAAATGGACTGTTTAGTGTGTTTTGGACCAAAAGTCAACAAAACACACTCATTTATTGCAAAATAATATTTTAGTGTTTTTTAAGGCAAATCACTCTAAAAATAGGTGCAAGAAGTTATTTTAGCATTTATTTCATGAGATATTTTGTGCCTTGGGCCTTGCATGATCTCTTAGGCATAAATGACATTTATGGGTGATTTTGACATTTTCCAACCTTATCTAGGGTTTTTCCCTCCTTTGCTAAGTTAAATAGAGCATGAGGGCTTCATTATAAATGTTGGCATTTTATGAGCTTTGAGAGCAATACATGGTTTTTATGAGCTTGGAGAAGAAATTGGTGTTGTGGAGTTTATGAATGGCTTGCTTGGATTGATGATGGAGAAGATTGTTTGCAGGATCCCTAAGCTTGGTTAATGGTGATTTATTCTTAATTTTTTCATGTTTTCTTATTATCATTCTGTTTCATCCTTCTTTGTTGTAGTAGAACATAAAAGTATAGGTTGATAAATGCTCTTTGACGCACCTTAGTCTTCCTACCTTATATTGCCCTGATGTTTTCCTCTGTTGGGTCAGCTTAAGGAATTATTTACTGCTCTTTAGGCCCACCTAAACTTGTTTGTTTCATTAATGGATTTTTATGGTAGTTTACAAATATGTTTCATGGTAAGCCCTGCTTATTTGATGCTATCTAAACTTTGTCTTGAAACCTCTCTTTGAATTATTGCTTGCTAGGTTAAGTCAAAGAGGTCTTCTTTCGATCTTGCCCTTTGTCCATGCCTATAAGTTTGTTTCAAAGTTCTTTATAGCTTGATTTATGATTTTTAGGTGTTCCCTCTTCATGGATTAAAGTTATTTGTGATCTTAAATGTTTTCTAAAGCTTGAAGGTGAAATCACTAGATGTTAAATTAGTTTCTCTCCTTCTATATTTCATTGGAATTGTTTATCTTGAATGTTTATTGGTTTAATTATTTTTCATTGAGCTTAAAGGTTTTCCCTACCTCATCAGTTATATCTTTTGATTATAATTATTTAATACTTCCTTGTTATAGTTATTTGACAAAGGATTCTTGATTGCCCTTTGCCCTACCTTATTCACCAACTTGATGTTCATCCCACTTCACACATAACCTTAAGGATCCATTAACCTTGCTAGATTGGCCTTACACTGCACTTTGACTCATTATTGAGATATCCATGACTTTTATTGACTCCATAGCCCAATGATTTGAAGACATCTCACTCCACCTATTCTACCTGTTCATCTTACCCAACCAAAATAAACAACAAACCCTACACTTAACAACTAGCCTAAAATAAAAACCCTAAAACAAACAAGTCCACATCATTTTCATATAATAGAGAGAGCCCTCTCTAATTCCAGGAAGGCTAGGTCCTAGGACTCCAAAGACTAGTCTGATGTTACCCTATCATTTGGTCTACGAGTCTGCCAAATCACGGGACCCTAACATAACGGCGATCACGGTGGGACCTATGAGTATAGTTGCCTGAATACCTTTTAAAAACTTAGTTAGACTTAAGAAATCCAGTGAATCTTCCACCTCATCTCCATTAATAACATAATGGAAATCACGGTGGGACCTCTGAGTATAGTTGCCTAAATACCTCTTAAAAACTCAATTAGACTTAATAAATCCAATGAATCTGCCACCTCTTCTCCATTACTAACATAATGGCAATCACGGCGGGAACTCCGAGTATAGTTGCCTGAATACCTCTTAAAAAATCAGTTAGACTTAAGAAATCCAGTGAATCTGCCACCTCATCTCCATTACTAACATAATGGCGATCACGGTGGGACCTCTAAGTAAATAAGAAGCCTATACCTCTTTAGAACTTTAGAAGCCCATGTCAAACTAGATCCTGTGATTTGTAACCACCTCATCACTATCACTAACACAATGGTGATCATGATGGGACCTCTGAGTCAGTAAAAATCTAAGTACCCCTTAGGACTTCAGATACCCTTATAAAATCATAGAGAACTCAATCTATCAGCTATAGAGTAGAATCTAGTTGTTTCACCATCCTAGCAAAATGATGACTTAGCTATAGGACACTCTCAAAAACCCTAGGGCTACATAAAGGAAACTCAGAAAACCACAAAACATCCATAGATTGGTTTTTTTTTTTCAGTTATTGGTGGTGGACCATAAACATACATTCTTAAAACAACACAAAATATCCACCTGGTGACTCCACTATCCTCCAGTAGGCCTATTACTTCACTAGTTCTCACTAGAATCCCTGGGATTGTGTCAAATCAGCCCTGAGAAGTTTATGAACCTAGTTATATACTGTGAGAGTTTACCAATCACTAAGAGAGGTCAGCCTTCAGAAAAAATTCCTAAAACTTTCAACCTCTCTGAATTTTAAGTTTGAACTCTAGCTTCACATAGGATCAGTACTAGATCTCATCCAGACCCAAACCCTCACGACATAGTTGATGACCTAGAGAATATTTTGTGGTAAAGTTCTAGATCTGGAAACTTAACCACTGTTAGGACCATTGATAGAGAAAGCTCTTTACCTGAACATCTTACAGCTTTGCAAGATCCCCAGTTTGACTTGCACCATACAAAGAACCTCTTTAGAACCAGGTCTCAAACTAATATTGACCAGAATGACCTTGAGCCCATAGATTTGCAGCAGAGTTCTAGTAGAGAAGCCTCTCCTTCCACACCACCTGACTTTCATCTTCTCCATCACTTCAACTCTTTCCATACCAAATCTATTCAAAATCAGTTTGTTGGTCCAAGTACTTCCACCACACCCATACATACCAACACTATGCAAACCACTCCGCTTCATCATACACCTCCTTTCACTAACCCTACTCTTATAAACCCTCAGTTAGCCCCCATCATGGCAGCTTGGTATGGTCCCTTGGTTTTACCTCAACCTTTAGTGCCTTTGCCAAATGACTACAAATCAAAGATCCCTCATTTCACAGGAACTGATTCCATCACTACCCAACAACATGTAGATAGGATAAATGATGCCTTTGATTACATGGAAATAGAAGAAGAAACCATTAAAATGAGGATATTTGCACAAATCCTAGGAGGAGAGGCAAAAAAATGGTTCAAATCATTAACTCCTAACACAATACATGATCTCCTTTTCCTTTACCAAACTTTCATAAACAAGTGGGAAATCAAGAAAAATCCCCTCCAAATCCTTTATGAATATAAAAATCTTAAGAGGAATTTAGGAGAAAGTGTACAATATTATTGCACCAGGTTTAACAGTGTCTACAATGCCCTCCCACCTCACATGAAACCCCCAAAAGGCCTAGTTCTACTGAAATTTTCTGAAGGATTTGATCCAGACATGGCATTCCAATTGAGAGAGAGGGACCCTGAAATTTTAGAAGAAATGCAAAAGGAAACTATCAGTGCAGAGGTCAACTTGATTGAAAAGAGAGCTAGGTTAATATCAGAAAAGAGGGTAACCTACAAGGATGAAACCATGCCCTCAAACTCCTCATTTGATTCTAAGATGGACAACCTAATGAGAACCATGAAGAGAATGATAGAAAGGATAAACTTGAATGAAAGGAAACCTCCTAGGGAAAACCAAGATAATGCCAAAAACAAAAATAGAGCTCAAAACTTCAGAAGAGACATTCCTCAAATCAAACAAAGGGAAAGTGATCAACAAATCAGACCTCCCTTTCAACAAAATTGTGTAGATGAAGAAGAAGGAGAATTTATAGAACCTGAAGAAAGCCATATAAACCTAATAGGTTCTGATAATGAAGATGATGTTTTTCTCACCAAAGAAGAACAAGGTTTCTTTTCCTCAAATCAAACTAACACAAACCATGAGGATTGTGAAGACTACCATTTGGGATTTGAAAATTCCATAATGGAAGTCCATAGGAAATATGATCTTAGGATAAAAAAGAACCTAGATTCTCCCAAGAAAAGCCAAATAGACACTGCTGTTATGAAAGTACCTGAAAACACCACTAAGAAAACAACAGAGAATGTCAACACTAAGGCTAAGAAAGTTGAGCCAAACAAGAGAAAAATCAGCCATCAAAACAACGACCCAAGCTGCCCTAGTACCTCCATTATTGACCCTGAGAAAACTATTTTGTCTAAAGCTCAAAATTAGAATCAACAAATTAAAAATGTATAAATATTCCTAATTGATAAAACTGATGTAAATATGTCTAAGACACAAGTACCTTTTAGATTCGAGGGATAGACTGCCAAAATCAATATAACTATGCCTCTCACTGAACTGGTTACTCAACAAGTGTATAGGTCTCAAATTTTGAAGGTACTGAACATAGGAAACGATGCTGACACTTTACACTTGGCTGATGACACACCTGAGTTGTTGTTTGGGCCCAAAATAGAAGGAAAATATCAATAAGGAGCCATTCCCCCTTCCTATATCAGCCTAAACATACATGAAAAAATCTTACATAATGCCATGCTAGATTCCGGTGCCTCTCACAATCTCATGCCAAAATTTGCGATGGAGATATTAGGCCTAGAGATAACTAAACCTTGCAAAGACTTATACTCCTTCGATTCAAGTAGGGTCAAGTGTTTGGGCTTGATCAAGGATCTTTGTGTCAACCTAGCACAAGTGCCTTCTAAGAATCTAGTCATGGACATAGTAGTGGCAGATATTCCCCCCAAGTATGGCATGATTTTATCCAGATCTTGGGGAGCCAAGCTTCAGGGGAACCTTCAACTAGATATGTGCTATTCTACTTTCCCTGTTTTTAACCAAACAAGGAGATTGTACCAAGAGTCACACATGAATTATATGGTTAGTAGTCAAGAAAGGCCAGACAATACTCCTCTTTATTCCATTCATTTAGATCTTGATTCTTTCATCTTATGTAATTAAGAAGACATTAATGAGCAGGTAAGTGAAGTTGAGATAAATCTAGACACACTACAGCAGCCAAACAAGTATCCACATGAAGAACTCAACAGTCAAAACTATAGAAGTCCTGAACAAACACAAAATGATAAAACTAAACTTGACTTTCTACAAACTGAAAATGAAATTTCAAAACCAAAATTCAGTTTTGAATATGAATTAGGGTGCTCAAAGGGAGGAAAAATATTAGCAATACAACTGTTCCCTTTGGCCAATCTCGAAGTACTGAAATTCCCTCACAGAACAAAAATCTTTGGGAATCTGGATCAAAAAAGTCTTATGTTTTTTCCTTACATAGATTCGTCATCATCAAAGAGTTGCGTCCCTTCAAAAGAATTCTTGACTCTCACAAATGTTTCTATTGACCCTAGAGAATTATTTACTGGAATTGGTATAGAGGAGTATAATGTAGGTTGCCTAGGAAGGCCCAAAATGATTAAGTTATCCAGAGCCTTGTCATTTCACACAAAACTAAAATACATAAGGCTATGGAAGAAGTTTCATGATGATTTTGTATATAGGACTGAAATCTTAAAGCCTTATGACATAGACATTGTTCAAAAGGGGCCTTTTTCCAAGAAAAACTATGAAACCCTTGGGCAAATTGTATCACTAACAAATAAAGCCAAAGGATGCAAACTATGTATGCAATTTACGTACCTGGACAAAACCTCCATGAAGTACAAATACTGTTGGCAATATGATGCAATATGTTGTCCTTGATGGCAACCTACTTGATGAAGTTGTCTTTGGATAGAAACCTATGTGTTAAATATGTAAGAATGATGTATCTACAGTTCAGTTCAGATGTGACAGAGAAAAGAATTCCAGTAAGTGCCGGAGAAATGATAAATATAATATGTCACAATGTATACGTGAGTTTGTAAAGGCCAAGTCACGTATGCACACGGATAAGTACGTCCCAAGTCACGTATTCCCTTTTGCACTCTAAATTTATAATACCAAGAGGCATTACCATGGTTTTGGCACACAGTATTGAGCGCTGTATGGTTTATTTGATTCCGTCCAAGAATACCATCGGAGGTTGTGTGGTTTTGGCTCATGGTATTGGTAAAAGCTAAATCTATTTAAGGAGAAGAAGATCATAGTGCAAGGTGTGCATGTGGAAGGGTTGTTGATGAATAAATTCCTCTAAGGAATATCTAAATGGTTGAACTCTGTTCTTAATTGATAGATCTGAATCTATGATGCACCTTTGGATATGATGAAGGTTCAAGATCTCTAGATCTAGAAATGATGAATCTCTAGGATGATCTGCAAAAGAAATGATGAATCTCTAGGACGATCTGCAAAAGAAATGATGAATACCTAGCGCAAGTCTGATGAAGAAATTGAAGAAATCTGGGTAAGTTTATAGATTTGGTCTGTTCTGCAAAGTTTATCTTTTACAGATCTATATGCTAGTTTATCTTGGTAAAAGTGTGTATATATGCGGGTTTGCTTCATGAAAAGCGCGTATGGAAGCTAGGGTTTTCTGAAGAATAATATACACAGAAGTATACACAAGTTCAGTGAAATAAAAGCGCATGTGGAATGAAATGTCTGATCTGTTTTGCTGTTTTACTACTATCTGTCAAGGATGTATTCATACAGATCTGGGTTGTTTGAATGTTGATTATGCCGCTGATTATGCTGATTAAAGATCAAGTTGTTGGTTGATTGGCTGATGATTCAATGAATGAATTGATGAGGGAAGAATGATTGTCTAAACAATTCTGCATGGCTAATACATTGTCTGAATAGAAATCTGATTTCAGATCTGAATATGAGTCTGAAAAAATTCTGAAAGAAAGCATAAACAGAGGAATATGCTAGTTGGTAAAAAGAAAATCGCATGTATACACGGAATCATTAAAGAAAAGTTGTGTATTAATTCAGAATATAAAATGGGTATGCAATGAAGTATACGCGGGTTGATGAGCAGGAAAGCGCGTATGTACACGGCTTCAGTGAAACAAAGTAGCGTATGGGATCTAACTTAATGGTTGTTCAAGGTTGAATGTGTATCTGATTATCTGCTCTGAAGTCTGGGTTATTTCTGATATTCTGGTTACAGTGGTATTCCTGTTCAGATTGAAGTTTTGGGTAAAGTATGGTTATTGATGTTAAGGGGTTGTATTGAAGCTTTTGATCCAGTATGAAAATTGATGAAACGTGGTCAGCAGTAGGTCTGAGAATTGAAGCCTTCAGTATGAAAGAAGAAGCTTTCTGTCAATAGAAGCTGGTGATTTATTTCAGGGGGTCGAAGCTCCCTTCCATGAGAGGCTGGTAAACGAGATCAGGGGGTTGGAGCTCCCTTCCAGTTGCAGCTGGAAAACGAGAGAAGGTTGCAGCCTTCTATAGGTAGAAGCCTGCGTATTGGTATGAGTCTGCATCAGTACTATGTTGTAAAATGTTTTCTATATAATAAAGATTGAAGACAGAGATGACAGTAGCGGTGGTTTTCTCCCGAATTGGGTTTCCACCTTAAATATTGGTGCTCATGTGTGTGATGCTTTATTCTGTTGATTACTGCTCATAACTTCTAACCTGATACATAACTGATAAATCTGTTTATAAGACTTCTTATGAGAATTTCTCTAAATCTGGAAAGTTAAACCAGTATACGCTAGTTTCCTTCTTCATTTCCACGTGCATACGCTAGTTCCGTTCATAAGAACCACGTATGGAAATATGATCAAATAAAAAATTGAATTTATTTTATAAGCTCTAAATACTGATTCACCCCCCCCCCTCTCAGTATTTTTTCCAAACAAATACCCTTTTCCGAAGATAATTCATGCTATGACAAGGGTAGGAATTTATAACGAGATGGCATTGCATGGTAGTGTTTTAGGTTATCATCAGATGATACCACTTCAGATCAATCAACATGAAGACATTTCCAAAATTCCTTGGAATAACTACATGTTTGACCAAATGCTTCCTAGGATAAGGAATGTTGAATATACCTTCCAAAAAGCCATGGCTCCTATTTTCAACTTCCTCACTATGATATACATTGATGAAATCATCATCTGTTTTGAAACTGATAAAGAATACCTTTTTAGGATCTTTGACAGAAACAAATTTGGGAAGAAATAATCAAAATGGAAATACCAAGGAGAGCATGAATTGTTTGATAACTTTTGGAAAAATCCTGGTACATGTTTTCAAATGAAGATATCTATGTTTTCTATATACAAGAGATGAATGAAAAAGGGTTGTTGGGTGATCCTGTTGATGACAGGATGATCAAATACCATGGCTATTTAGAGTTTTAGTTTGAATTTCTCACTCATTTTACATACCATTGTTTGATGAAAGGTCATAGAGAGAAAAATAAAAAAAACATAGAAAAAATGAAAAGGGAGGGAAGATTTGAAAAGAGTTAAAGCCCCATACCCAAAAAATAGTACTAATGAAAGTGAGAAACCTTAAATGCGACTTTTGGTTCAAAAAAGACGGTCTTGATTCAGTCATCTAGCCAAATCAAGGCTGAAACATGTTTTTAATTTATTGTTGATAAGTTAGTGAAAGATAGTTGGTCAAATTATTCAAAATTGACTTGTCAAAAGATAGATTAGGAAAGAAAGATACTGGTTCAACATGCTCAAAATAGAACCAAGGAGAAAAATGGGGATGAATAGCAAATGATATATCACAACCCTTATTTTTCTAGTATTGTTTGTGCAAAAATAATGCTTTTGTGCAGCTTTTTCTAATGCCACAACTCATGGTAAGTCAGATTTCCTAATCCTGATTTAACCATGCTTTCAATTTCATGTTTATAGCTTAGAGAATGAAGTCTGTCATATAGCCTAATCTTGACAATCGAGTAGTCTAGGTAGAGAATAAAATGATTTCATTAGCATAATCTGAACTCTTGAAAGAAATAAGATAGAAGTAGATAGTTTTTTTTGATTTCAAGAAAAAAATGATGTCAAGGGTTTGCCAGTTCAAGTGCACCCAAGGAAAATGAAAAATGTTAGGCAAGTAGGTTCGGTAGGTAGAGATGATGTTGATGTTAATCATGTCTTTCAGAATATTAAGATCACAGCTTCAAGATAGCATCATCAAGTGAAAAAAGATAAAAATCTTCCCAATGGATGAGGTATTGGTCTCCATTAAGCCAAAAGTCTAACATTCTAGACACCTCCTAAAAAGGAGCTTCCCTCCCCAAGTACAGCCACTGTTAGTCATTAGTATTTTTTTTCTTTATAGATGACTAAATACTTATCCTAGATTTCTACAAACAAAGTTCATGAACATTGTGAGTACTATAAATCTCACTGCCTTCATTATCCTTAGGATCAAATTTTCACTATTTCATCATCCCATCATGTCGAGCTCAGCTCACCAATGTAATATCCTAAAATGGGAATCACACAGCAAACCTGCTGAAATAACGCACTCCTAAGAATTCAGTGCATTGAAATGAGTTTGTAGCTCCTGGATCCCTTAGATCAGCTCATCTAAGATCTAAATCCAAAAGTAGGGAAAAAAAAATCAAACTCGGTGGGTTAAACAGATCTCCCACAAACTAGTCTAGCTGAAAATCACCCAAAGAGAGGGGCTGCAGCTATATGCAAAGGAATACTTCAGAAATAACACAGATCCACTAAAGCTAAGTAGTAGGCTGATATGGGAGTTCAAATATCATATTTATAATAGAAATTCAGAGTTACATTACATCCCATACATTGTACAAGAGAAAGAATGAGACTATACAGGAAAAATCCTCAGAAATGAGGTGCTACAACCACAAGAAAACTATGCATCGAACTGACAGCGTTATATTAAAGGCTGAAGCAATAGTTTATTAATTACTCATATCTAGATTAGATCTGTACATAAAAGGATAGATCTAATACAGATCTGAGTATAAGAAGAGCTCATCTATACATTCCCCTTGGGGTTTTGTGAAAATCATGAAGCACAGAGAGTAGATCTGAGATCTAGAGTTGCAGATCTGCAGAAATATTTAGAAATTTCTGAATCATATAATGGGACAGAAAATTAGATCTGAAACAAACATGGATTTTTTGGCCAATCGATGGATCACCATAGTGAGAAGGAAGATCCTAACACCGAAGATCTCTCCTCCAATATGCAGACAAAACACCCTACAACTGCAACCTTACAAATAACATAGTACAGGGAGAGGAAATGTGTTGTAGGCTCTGAGAATGATTTGGCCTGAAGCCAAAGTTTGGATCTGAAGCTCAATCAACTAATTCACTCTTCCAGGAGGTTAAAGACACACTCACTGAGAAGAGGCACTAGTAAAATCTAGATCTAAGCAGATCTATTGTTTTCCACTTGTTGCAACTCACAAGGAAAACCCAACCCTCAACAGTATCAACACTGTAGGTGTAAGGTGAAGCTTGGCCCAAGCCTGATAGTGGACAAGATGGAACAAGTCTCCTCCAAGATCTGCTCAATGAAGAAGGTGGGAATCCTAAACAGGAAAACACAGAGAGGAGTGTCTAAACAGAAAATACCTTCAGAAAATAATATCTTCAAAAACCCCTTCATGCTTCTCTCCTCTTCCTTTTATAAAATTGGAGTCTTGTCAAAACCCTAAACCACTTCATTAGTTTAGCCCCTTTCACATGTATAACCTCCATCTAGAACTGCGTTGTGCCTCAAGGAGGTTCAATGCATCTAGACTTCGCTGTGGATATGGTCAAGGTTGACTTGGTCAAGTGATCAACCTCTTTCACACTCAAGTGTGTTTTATAAAATGGCCCAGATTTAGCCATGTTCACATTGGGCATTGATTTATTTTTTTATTTTTCAGGAGTTTTACATGTTCTCCTTTACATTTGATTCATCAACATGAAATGCAAAACAAAACAAGGCAAAATAGAATATTCCCATTAGCTTGGGTAATTGGGAATATTACAACCAATATCAGAAGACCCATCATGGGCTCATGTCACTCATTTTGTCTATGTTTTGTCACCTTTGGCCTTAATCCTCTATTTTGTCTTGCCTAACCCCTCCACTTCTACCTAGGGCCACCGATCAACCAACTCTCTTGTGTGTCCCAAATTCCTCAAGCATTGATGATCTCAAAAATATCTCTGTAGGCTCTTTAGATAAATCAAGTACATTGGATTTTGGATCTTCAATAAATCAGTCTATCAAAAACTCTGTTTTACACCTAAAGATCCCAAATCAAGTTTTCAAGCAAAGGCCAAGCCAAAAGAGCCTTCCACTAAGTCACCTATTGTTTCATAGGTCATAGGGTTGATTTGGTGTTCTAAAAATCTCTGTCTTTTCCTGTGTAAAGAGGCTCAATTCAATGAAGAAGAAGGTCAAGAAACTTTTTCCAAATATGATCAAAACCCTTTAAGGAAGGCCTCTTTGGCCAAAGCACAGATTATGCAAGGGACATCTACCCTTGTTCACATTTCTGCAACAATGATTAAGATGGCCATCAACATAAAAAGAGGTAAGGTAGGAGGGTAAAATCATCACCAGAACACATCCAGAGCAAAGAAGAAGGCGGCAGGCCTATGTTTAAAAGGAATCAGGGTTTTTGGACTGATTGGCAAAACAATGTTGCCAAACAAGGAGCCAGTACAAGGACCACAAAGACAAAGGTCACCTCAACACCACTAAGCACGAAATGATGTTTTCTAGAAATCATGAATAAATAAGGGAAAAAGGTGAGGTAAAC
This sequence comes from Pinus albicaulis, assembly GCA_034641835.2. NCBI lineage: Eukaryota > Viridiplantae > Streptophyta > Pinopsida > Pinales > Pinaceae > Pinus > Pinus albicaulis. The sequence goes on along the minus strand of CM076579.1, from coordinate 1,639,410,293 downwards.
TAAACAAGAATGAATAAACTTGGAAGGGCTATAGAGAAATTAGAAGACAACATTGCTTATGTTTCTCTAACAGCCCTAAAACCTAAGAGTTTGGAAGGATAAACAAGATAGGTCAAATGAATATAATAAGTCCTCCTTCATAACAGCAGAAGGCATTCAAAAGATATCCAAGGTATTATATAGGGTTTTTCGAAGCAGCACTGCTTCACCTACACCAAAGAAAAAAAATGGTAAAGGGTAGCAGTATAAGAGGCTAAGTTTCCAAATGCAGTTAGAGGTCTTCAAAATGGTCAAGATGAAGAAAACATGAAGTGAAACATCAAAATGAAAATCATGCTAACCCTAAAATCTCTGTTGGGTGACTAAAGGCTGTAAAGGTGAAAACAATGACAAAGAGGCCAAAAATCCCATGTTATGGCACCTGCATAAATCATAAGTGGCCAAGGGGAAACATCGTAAACCTGGTGCACACATCTTTGCCAAAAGACACATCACTTTCAAAATATCAGAAATGGATGAGAAATTCATGTTCAGGTCAGTTGCACCTAAGAAGGCCAAAAAGGGGTAAAGCTCTAGTTCATATTTTTCAAAGAGACAGTTTGGATAGCCCCCAGAGTTTAAAGGTAAAAAAAAGGGGAGGGGCCTCTTCATCCTACAGCACTACATTACCAAAAGAAAATCACTCAAAATGGTCATAGGCATTTAACCAAAGGTTCAAGGAAGCATTAGTGAAATTATAAAATGACCCAAGACAAACATAGTAAAGTGGGTTTATAGGTTTGATTTATTTTTTCAAAAGGATATAAAGGTGTCTTAATCTTCATTTCAAACTCATTTGCACTTGGTGGAGAAAATAAAGCTTCAGCAGAAAAAACAGAGTATTTTTTACCATTTTCTAGGCAAGTTTTTCTGGCACTATGAAAATAATTGGTGCTACATAAAAAAAGGCCTAGTCCTATGCTAATCCATCCTCCACCCATTTAGAAGAAAGCGGTGCTAAGCAAATTTGGCCTGACGCTGCGCAAACGCGGGCCCAACTCACCTAGAGACCGAGAGACATTGCACGCGCCTGGTGCTGCGCTAACCATCATGAAAGCATGTCTATGATGCGCTAATGGGTCAAACTGATAGATCAGGAAAGGCACTACACAAATGCAAAGATCCTTCAAAGGGAAAAATCTCTTGCCCTAATGTAATATCCCCAAATTGGGACTGCTAGCAAGGCATGCCTGAAAAATGCATTTTTCAGGAATGTATGTTACAGGATTGTAAACCAGTACTTGGATCCCTTAGATATAACAATCTAAGACCTGAATCTAAGAGGGATTTAGAAAAAAATCCTTCTAGGTGGGTTAAACAGGTCTCCCCACACCTAGTGCAGTTGGAAAATGCCCAAAGAAGGGGCTGCAGCAATACAAAATAACTCTACCCAGAAAATAATGTAGTTTATCCCAATATATGCAGGAGATCAATATAATGGTTCATCAATCACTTATACATCAGAAAATCAGGTTTATAATAGGGCACATACAATGTACAAGAGAAAAATGAAGAACTTTGATGAAGACACCCTCAAGAATGACGTGCTGCAACAATGTATTAGCTGTAAGAAGGCTTGACAGTGTTATATTATGAGCTGAATCAGATGTAAATTACATATCAGATCTAGAATAGATATGTGTACAAAATATTAGATCTATATCAGATCTGTACACTATAAGAGTTCCTCTACACATTCCCCTTGGAGTTTTGAGAAAAACATGTGATACAAAGAGTAGATATGAGATCCAAAGTTGCAGATCTGTAGTAAGATTTATAATTTTTGAAGTAATAAAATACACAATAGATCATATTTTAATAGAATATGGATCATAAATCTAATCCATGGATCACCACAGTGAAGGGAAGAATCCCAAACACCAGAGATCTCTCCTCCAAAAGCATGCCAAAACTCCCTGCAACTTCCTTCTTGAAAATAACACAGTTATGGGAGAGAAACTGCGCTGTTGACTCTAGCAATTTTTTGGCCTGATGCCAAGATCTGATTATGCATCTCCAATGATCTAATACTCTCTTATCAAGAGGATAGAAGGCTCTCCCACTAAAAAGAGGCACCAGAATGGCCTAGATCTGAATAGATCTAGCATCCACTTGCTGCAGCTTACAAGGAAAACCAAACCCTTAATAGGATCTGCGTTGTAATTGGAAGATGTAGTTTGGCCAAATTCTTGATATTGGACAATACCATCAAGACTCCTCCAAGAGCTACTCAATGGAAGAGGTGGGATTTCCGATCAGGAACACCCTAGTGCTAAACAACATTATTCTCAGCTAAACAACAAGAGAATAAGAAATGTCTAAACAGACAATATCTTCAGAAAATATCATATCATGAACAACCCTCTCTTGATGTCCTCCTATTCCTTTTATAAGTTATAAATCATGCCAAACCCTAAACCATCTCAATGATTTATCTTTGTTCACATGTGTATCCTCCAACTAGAACTGCGATGTGCATCTAGGAGGTTCATTGCATCTAGACAGCGCTGATGATTTGGTCCTGGTTGACTTGGTCAACTGATACAGCCTCTTTCACACTTAAATGTGCTTATGCAGATAGCTTAGATTTAGCCTTGTTCACATTGAGCATTGATTTTATTTAAGATTCACACCTCAAATACAAAATTTGTTGACTTAGTCAAACTTGACTTTGTCCACATGAAAAAAGTCTCTTTTCACACATGACGGTGTGAAATTCAGCTTCTAGAATGATCCCATTTCATACCAAGAGGGTTTTTATGCTAATTTAAATGAATTATGGGTATCCTTTCCATTTATTCATCTACTAAGTGCAAAAATAAAAATTCAATATTCCCATTAGTTGCATGCTAATGTAGGAATATTACAGTCCTCCCCTCCAAAATGTTGCTTGTCCTCAAGAAACTGCAAGGATAGAACTGAAGAGTTTCCTATCAAGGCATGGAGACTAAAATTTATTGGGAAAACATATTTCCCAAGTGGATCCTCCATCCCCAAGCAATCATCCATACAAAATGAGTCACCTCCCAACATGGCAACTCCAAAAACTTCTCCTCCACCTTGAGCTCATGCAATGTAGGTGGGCTGAAAATATGACATGGTATAAATAGGAGCCTACCCCACGATGTCCTCCTCTCCACTTATGATAAGTGTAGAGTGTCTGTTGATCTTGGGCTGTAATAATATTGCCCTCAAGTGGCAAAATGAAGACTAGATCTCTAAAGATCTCCTCTCCAACGTTGTGAATCAAGCTGGCACAAACCATTCCATATGTGATGGATAGGAAATAATCACCATATGGCATCTCATCAAACTCATGGCCCACCTCATAAAGAAACAAGTGTTTTGATGTGGTGGCCATATTTCCTCTCATGCTCCCATTAGAACATGCAATGCAGAAAGTGTGGGAATCCTCTTCCCAAAAGAACACATCCAACCAATGTGTTTCCTCTCCAATCATGCTCCCTATAGTAGTAAGAACAATAGAAGAAATTGGAACCATGATTAGCATCAAGATGAATGAAATACTGAAGGTTTCATGTGGTGCAGGAAAGTACCAATAGTTTCCCATGAAGTTACAATGCAGTTTTTTTAACTGCTGCTTCAGAAAATTACATGGCAAGTGGTTTCTTGATACATGGTTATCTATGTATGTTATTTCATATACTAATGAATAGTAAATGGCTGTGTACATAAAATTAACATACATGAAGTAATACAACACTTTCCCATGGCCATATAAGATATGGTTGTCTCCATCATACATGCTGACCCATTGTTGATCATGGGGCTCAAGGAAAATCTTGCCCTTTGGTGGAGCAATGCACTGCATATAAATGGTAAGAGTATGTAGATCACTAAATGAAAAGACAAGATCCTTATCATGTAATAGAAGTAAGATGATGATAGGATCCATGAAAATTCTCTCCATAATGGTATGACATACTCTCATGAAGAGAAATGTATCATGTGTTGCATTAAGATCCTTCCTCATATACTTGGAAATCCAAGCGAAGAAGAACATATCACAATAATAGATGTCTCCACCCATTACTCCATCTTTCTCACATCCTCCTTGTCCATCAATTGCATCAAGTATGAAATGATCCTGGGGACACTCCATCCATAAGTCCATGCTCCAAGGTGACAACACTATTGGCCTATGCAAATAGGCTCCTGCCAATACATAGCTCCATTCTTTGACATGTTCATTGTCAAAGACATATTCCATAATGTTGCTACAAACAATAAGCTCCTTCCAAAGTGGAAGTAATTCTAGATAATCCAAGGCTAAGGAGTAGCCCCTTTGCACCATGATAGTGCCATCCCCTACTCCTACAACATCATGCAAAGTGTGAGAGTAAATATGTCCTTTCTCTCCCAAAATTTTCCAAAGAAACAAAGGATTTTGCTGCCTTCCCATACCTCCATCATACAAATCATGTGGTGAAAACATGGTGATTGATATGAAGAATGTCATACCAACACAATGTGTCCATACTCCTTGCTGCCCAATGATGCAAGCATCCTACCACACATCTTTCCCCCACATACCCTTAGAAAGAGGATGATGGCAAAACTCTTTCAAGAGTAGCTAACGCAGCCAAGCCTCCTACTGCCCAGTGTCATAGATTTGCAAGTAGCATTCCAGCTTCTTGCTCATCATCCACATCCACTCATCCACCGGTGGATCATGGACCTCATTCTGAAAATACTTGGAATCCTCCCATTTTAGGACACCAACCTTCTCAAATATTTGAAGAACTTTACACTTCATGGAATGTTGAAGTGCACCTTCCATGGAATCTCTTGATGAGACCTCCTCCTCATGCATGACCTTCCAAAACCAGTGGGGTCTTAGATCTGCTGCAAGTAGAAGTCTCTCTTTGAGCTATGGCATGCTCATTGAGAAAGTGTCATCTAGAGAGGAGAAAATGTTTCTCATCTCAAGATGTCTACCCTTTGTCATCTCTTCCTTCATTGCTTCCTGATTGAAGCTAACATCTGATTTCTCCCATGAGGAATGGGTCCTCATTTCTTCACTGCTGCTCTTGGATAGTGTTGATCATTTCAGCCCCCATTGAATCTTTGACAAGAAATCCCTTTTTGGCGGGCCTAAAAGATCCATTATCTGCCTATCGTTGCGTTCTCTCAGCCTCAAAATTGCATAAAACACTGAAAAACCCAATTTTGAAAATATATCAGGCCTTAGCCCCTTTCGGCCTAGCCCCTCTGCTCCTTTTCCTCCATGTAACCGAAAGCCAGAACCGGGCACTAGCCCTATAAGAGCTTACCGCAGATACATATTGGGCGCGTTTATAACCGTCGATATATACCGATCAGACGGCATTCGCAATGCTTCATCGCGCCCAGACCCCACTCAGTTCACAGCTCTGATAATCTATCCACTGTCCGATTAGCTTGTAGATCAACGGTCAGAAGCTCACCCGCTCCAGTGGCTTCGCAGCGCGCTACTCCAAAATCGGGTGGTATGTATCGCACCTCCTTTCGACGGTGGGCAGTAATTCTCATTTGGCCAGCGATTCCATACAGTGTTTGCCATGCGTCCCAGCGTATGGCTCCGAAACTGCCATTCATCGCGCATTATTGTTCGATCAAAGTAACAGCGCGATATTCATGATAGCCGTCCGATCTGAAGGTCTTAATCCAACGGTTGTCATACTCCGAAGCTGCACGAGGGTTAGTCCATGTCAACAGTGCCCCTGGCCCACCGTCACATTGCCCTCCAATGCGTTTTCAACTGTCAATCTTGTTTTGAAATCGAACGGTCCAGATCATCCGCATATCCTACCATTGACTCAGTCCTCCTCCACGTCATCATCCCACGTGTTTATCACATTTTTCTCTTCGCCATTTATATATTCTATTCATATGTTATATTTTAATGTTTTGCATTTTAGCTTTGGCCAGCCCGTTCGCCATTGTTCCACTGCATTTTTCACTGTCACCTCTCATTCTCCCACCATCTCGTCACGCCGCGCTATCGCGCCATTATCCCCACTGTGTTCACCTTCTCGTGCATGGTTTTCTTTAATGAGTGTATGGATTTTGCAGGTTTACAGCGGCGGAGAACTATTATGATTCACAGTCTCAATTACTGTGATAGAGAGCACGTCAAAGGACCAGTTTTCAGAACTGAATTATGAAGAAAGCCCCGGGAAGGAAAATCGATAAGACTTCCATTAAAGAAGTGGGATTAACATCTGTCAAACTCTGCAGGGGCATTGAAGGCGCCGATTTCATAGATGTAAACATTAATGGAGCAGCAGAGGAAGATCAGTGGATGATTGATGAATTCAGCGTTCAGTGTTGAATATGTTAAAGCTTAATTCAGGGTTGGGACGACAAAGGGTACCATGCAAAGGAAAAAATATCCTCCAGGTTTCATTTCAGCAGGATTTTTCTTTCAGGAAAGGATAGAATGTTCATATGGTTTTACCTCTATACCATGTTCCTGAAGAGTCTTCCACCCAGTGTATTTATTTCAGAAAGCAGGTTACAGAGAACGTACAGCAACACAAATTCATCAAGCAGTATGGGCGTGCATGTTTCCACCATCTTGTCTTTATGAAGAAAATTGATGGTTCATCACCTACTTCATTTATTAAGTTTTCTTTTTCTGTATAAAACCCCCAAAGAACAAATTATTGAGGGTTCCATATTTTATCAGAAAACTATGTAGTGAAAGGCTTTTTGTATACATTTTTTAAAGCTCTTGTATGAAGGCTCAGAGCCCATAGGGTCTCAATGAGGAGGAGTTCTATTTGTTAAAGAGGATTCTGATCTTTGGTATTTCACAATGTGTAACCTTTTCTCTTATGTGTTATATTAATAGATCATTTCATTTCGTCCATCTTTCTTGTATCATGTTTTGGAATGCGAGTGGCTCACTGATTTCTGGTATGGATTCATCTTAGTTGATGCCCATGCTTGGATCAGTCAAGCGCTTTAAATATGGCTCATGCATGATATTTTGTTCCATCATTCAGCTAAATTGTATTTCTGCTATATTAGTTTCTTTGGGAGGGTGCTTTTAAAATGCTATTATCATGTATGGATTCTTATATTGGTAACCCCATGCATGGTGGTATTGTGTATCTGGGTATCAGCTTAATGTTAACTAATGTATCCTCTACATTTCATTCACTACATATACCTTCTGATAACTTATGTCTATGAATTATTTCTGAACTGGCCTGCTTTGCAGTAAACTGTCTCTGAATTGTTTGTTGCTTTTGTATTAGAGTTCTACATCTTTCCTCTACAATATCTCTTTTCCTGTGTCAGTTTCTGAGAGTTTGGTCCCATTCTAGTTTATTTACCTATTTATAGGAGATAGCATGTGAGATGAAGTTGACAACTTCATACATTATACTATACGCTCCTTGCTATGCTAAGATGTCCTAAGCACTGGTCTATCACAACTCTAGGCTGTCTCTAGGAGCGACAACATCTTTCTGGCACTGTTGCTGGGGATCGAAGTTAAGAGAATCAGAATCCCTGGGCCTCGACAAATTCTAATTCACTCTTCAAGTAGGTGAGTATGGAGAGTTGAGAGTTGTAGATCCCTCACCTTGGCGACTCCACATTTGTTTATTTGATAAATCTATTTGCAGTCCTGGCTCAAAAACATCTTGATAATTTCTTCTCTTTTGCAGAGAACTTTAATGTTGAACACTTAGATGTGGTCTTAAGGCTTTTTGTCCAATCTCTTGATGGTGAAGCTCGAAAATGGTTTAAGACATTAGCAGGTTTTTCTATTACCACTTGGGATAATATGGAAGATACTTTTCTCAGAAAATGGGGTGAGAAGAAAGATCATGGACAAAGTCTTACTGAGTTTAATACACTCAAGAAAAGACATAATGAAGGGGTACCATAATTTATCAAAAGATTTAATAAATTGTACCTGAGTCTCCCTGCTGATATGAAACCTCATCAAACTGCTACTAAAGTTGTTTTTGTAGCAGCCTTTGATTCAGAATTTGGTTTCTCTCTTAGAGAAAGAAATCCTGCTACTCTGGATGATGCTCAATCAGATGCACTAGAAATTGAGGCAAATTTTGCCTCCACTGGAAAATCGAAGGTAAAAACTAAACAAGATGCCAGAAGAAGGGGCAAAGAGGAGGTATCTACCTCCTACCAAGACAGAGACTCAGCTAATGACAAAATTGAATAAATGAGAAAAATTATTAAGAACCTTTCTGGTAAAGTGGTCAAGCTTGAGTTGGAGGCCAAGAATTCAGCCCCCAAGAACTTCCACCATGCTCAAAACAGAGGTTACAATCCTCAGTATAGGAAACCAACCCTGCAAATATTGCCAAGGGAGACAAAAGAACAACAAGATCAAGTACCACACCCATTGTACTTAGAAGGTCCAGTAGATGATTCCACTGAAGACGCTGCCTGTGGACTGGAGGATGCAAATCTTGCTTTCTTGGATAGAGAAGAAGAGGAATGCTCATTGCAAGAAGAAGAAAAGACCAGAGACACAGAAGAAGCAGAATTTGATCATTATTGTAAATGTTTGATTATTTCATGCAAGCACATCTCAATAGAAGATATGATCTCAGATCTTCTAGGAAGAGGAATCGTACTCAAGAGCAAGAAGAAGAGTTACCCTAGGAGGAAGCACCTGCTCAGGAGGAGTCAACAATGCAGAAAGCCACAGACAAAGGTAAGGGACCTCTAAACAAACCTCTGCAGTCTAGTGATCAAATTCCTTCCTCTTCAAAGGCAGTTATTCCCTCTAATACCAAGTCTGTGTCTAAAGAAATCAAACCCCTAGCTGAAAATAAAGAGTCAAAAGAAGTTGCAATAGAAAATTCTTCTCCTATTTTCAGTGTGCAAAAGGAACATGAAAAAGTCAAAATTCCAGTCCCCTTGACTGAACTATTAAAGCAACCTTCATATCAATCCCAAGTCACCTCATTCATTCTCCCTCCAGAAGCAACACTCACTCCAGATAGCCTCAACCTTCAATAAGAAAGACCCATGGTTGTTTTCGGTCCACATGTTGAGGAATTAGATGCTTCTACTCCTCCCTTCTATGTGTCTCTAGTGATTCATGACCTGCTATTACATAATTGTCTGTTAGATTCTGGAGCTTCGCATAATCTTATACCTCTATCAGTCATGGAACAACTAGGATTACCAATCACCCGGCCATACAAGGACCGCTATTCGTTTGACTCCAAAAGATTTAAATGCTTGGGGATGATCAAGGATTTGGTGGTCAATCTGGCCCAAATCCCAGCTAAAAGTGTGGTAATGGATATCGTGGTGGCTGACATCCCAGCTTGTTTTGGTATGTTGCTGTCAAGGTCCTGGGGAACAAAAATCGGTGGATCACTCAAGATGGATTTAACATATGCCACTATCTCAGTTTTTGGCAGCCAAGAGAGGAGGTTATACAAGGAGACTAGATTTGTCAAGATGGTGACCAAGGCTGATAACTCTGTAAATTCACCAGTCTATAGTAAAGAAGGATATTTCTCATGCTTGATGCTGGAAGAAGATCAATATTATGCTAGTGAACCATCCTTCTTCCAGATTCAGACTGAGCAGTCCTTAGAGAGCCATAATGCAGGAATCTGGACACTCCATTTTGATGGAGGAAATTCGAGAGAAGGTAATGGGGCTGGAATATTGTTGATTTCTCCTACAGGAAGGTGGGTCCCATTGTCCTTCAAGCTAGAATATGAAGCCACTAATAATGTGTCCGAATATGAAGCACTTTTGTTAGGATTGCAGACAGCCAGGAATATGAACATACAAATCTTAAAAGTTCTGGGATATTCAAAACTAGTGGTCAGACAAATCAGGAATCAGTGTCAAACCAAACATCCTAGGCTAAGGGCTTATAGGAATGAAGTTTGGGACATGGTAGAAAATTTCTTCTTAGCATTCAATATCCAGTTCATGCCCTGAGAGCAAAATAGGATGGCTGATTCTCTTGTTGTAGCTGCTAGTACATTTCGACCACCCTAGAACCCTCTTTTAAGATATGAAGTTGAGGTGCGTTATCGACCTTCAATCCCAAATAACATCAAACACTGGTAGGTATTTGAATATGAAGAACAGATGAAGATATTACTGGAAACAGTGGGAGAATTCTCCAATATGGAGATTGATGCTGATGAAGAAGAGGTAGAGTCTGAAGATACTTCAGAAAGAAATTGGGAGGAGAAAGTGGCAGGTAATAAGGTGTTGCAGTTAAAGGGAAAAATTATACCTAGAGGGCTAGTGCCTCTAGAAATATTATTTGACAAGAATTATGTCCCACTGCAGCCAAGCAAAGTGGTAGAAGAAAATTAGGTAGAGGACCTGAATCTTGGTACTGAGGCTGACCCCAAAATTGTAAAATTGTCTAAGAAAATCCCTGGAGAATATAAAAAACTATATCATAAATTATTTCAGTCTTACAAGGATGTGTTTGCATGGTCCTATCAGGACTTGAAAAATTTTGATATTAGTATTATGCAACACAAAATTCCACTGAAGGGAGATGCAAAGCCCCATAAGCAGAAGCTCAGACAAATCAATACCCTGCTGCTGCCCTCTATTGAGAAGGAAATCGAGAAGCTGTTAAAAGCCAAAATAATCATACCACTGAGGTACTCTGAATGGGTGGCAAACCTAGTCCCTGTCTGGAAGAAGAATGGAGAAATAAGGCTGTGTGTGGATTTCATAAATTTAAACAGAGCATCCTTAAAGGACAATTATCCACTGCATAAGATGGATCACATCTTGTAGAGGGTAGTTGGAGCTTCCAGAATGTCAATGATGGATGGTTTCTTTGGTTATAACCAGGTGGATGTACTTCTAGAGGAACAAAAGAAGACTGCTTTCACCACACCATGGGGTACATTTATGTATGCCAGGATGCCTTTTGATTGATTAATGCAGGGGCCACTTTTCAGAGGGCAATGGACATTGCTTTTTTTGGGGAGAAAGATAAATTTCTGGTAGTCTACCTTGATGATATCACTGTATTTTCAAAGAGTGATACTGAGCATATTGAACATCTGCGTAGAACCTTTGAGAAATGCAGAAGGTATGATCTTTCCCTTAATCCTCAAAAGTCTTTATTTGCTTTAGAAGAGGGTAAAATTTTGGGACACATTGTGACTAAATATGGGGTGAAGATAGATCCTAAGAGGGTAGAGGTTATAAATGGTATTGCTTTTCCTAGAAATAAGAAAGAGGTACAAGTATTCCTAGGGCGCATCAATTTCTTGAGAAGGTTTATTCCTAACTATGCTAAAATAGTTAGACATATAACTGACATGTTGAAGAAAGATAATGAAGTTAAATGGTCCCAGGAATCACGAGAGGCATTTACCAGAATAAAAAATGCTTTTGCAGAAGCCCTTGTGCTAGCTGGGCCAGATTATGATCAACCTTTCATGATCTTTTCTTTTGCATATCCTCATACAATAGCAGGAGTTTTATTGCAGAAGAATGAAGATGGATATGAGCAGCCTATTGCCTTTTTCAGTCAGGTGCTTCATGATGCTGAACTAAAATATAACATATTGGAAAAGCAAGCATACGCCCTAGTAAAATCCCTCAAATCATTCCGCATATACATTTTGCAGTCCCATATCACTGCATTTGTGCCTGCAGCTACTGTAAAAGATATTCTTATCCAAGGGGACATTGAAGGAAAAAGGGGAAGGTGGATTGCCAAAATACAAGAGTATGATCTAGACATCTGTCCTACCAAGCTGATCAAAGGACAAGGGCTGGCCAAAATCTTATCTGAATCAAATTATCAGGCTTTGGGTATAAATTTTTCCATAATAGCAAGTGAGGAACATGAGGAGAAAGAAGAGAGACAGGGAATTGGGGTAGGTACTCCAGAAATACATGTGAAGTACCTCACCAGTCTATGGTACAAAGAAATAGTGGAATATCTCCTCACACTCAGCTGCCCTCCCAGATGTGATAAAGCTAAATACAGAACGCTAAGATTGAAATCACAGAAATGCATAGTCGCCAATGGCCGGCTATATTGGCATGATCCCTCAGGCATCCTACTCCTGTGTCTTACAGAGGATGAGGTAGAGAGTATTATAGCAGAGTTTCATGAAGGAATCTATGGGGGTCACTATAGTTGGAGGGCCACTGCTCACAAAATCCTGAAGGCTGGTTTTTATTGGCCCAATATTTTTGGAGATGTTTTTTCCAGGGTTAGAGCATGTGAGAAATGTCAGAAATTTGCTGAAAGGCAGAAGTTGGCACCTCTGCCCATGATTCCTGTGCACGTGGATGAACCATTCAAACAATGGGGAATTGATTTTATAGGTTAAATACATCCTCCATCAAGTGGTTAGCATAAATGGATATTAACTGCCACTGATTATTTCACTAAATGGGTGGAAGCCATACCTGCAAGGAATGCTATTGATGCTGTGATAATAAAGTTCATGGAAGAAAACATCATATCGAGGTTTGGTTGTCCTGCCAGAATAGTGACTAATAATGCATAGGCCTTCAAGTCTACAAAGTTTGTAAGCTTCTGTCAGCAGTATAATATCACACTGAGTCACTTCACAGCCTATTGTTTGGTCAATTTAGTGTATCCTAAATTGCTGCATTTAATTTGTCAATCCGGGAATCGTAAGCTGATGAAGTGCGGCGCACTATATGTGAAAGATAACCTATTTCTTAACTTTTTGTCGTTTTTGGTTTTCTAAGGTGAAATGGAGATTCTAAGATGAAAACAAGTTTGGTTATGTTTGTTCAAGGAAATGATCTCCCCTATAATGATTTACCAACTTGAAACTTTAAAAAGAAATTTAAAATTTACAATGATAAGACTTGAAAGAAAATGAAAATGTACTGCTGAAATGAAAAGGTGATGCTAATCTAATAAATCAAAACAGTGAACTAGTGAGCATGAAAACCAAACTATTCTTGCTGCCGACTAAACACAAAAGAAACTATGCTTAAGGAAATTCAAAATTGCAACAAAATAAATCTAAATCAGATTACATCAATTTATCTTCTGACCCTTCATCATTAGTCCAACTATGATTTTCGAAAGTAATCATAAACAACTTGAGTAACTGATATTTAACTTGCAGAAAGTAACTAATATCAAACCATACATTCATGATTCAATCCCTCACCATCAGTCCAGCTGTGGCTTTCGGAGGCAACTAAAGATGTCATGCACGATTTAATATATCTAAATTTGCGGAAAAGAAACTAATATTAAACTACACATTTCATAATACAATCCCTCACCATCAGTCCAGCTGTGGCTTTCGGAGGCAACTGAAGATGCTATGAGCAGCTTAATATATCTAGATTTGCAGAAAAGAAACTAATACTAAACTACACATTTCATAATACAATCCCTCACCATCAGTCCATCTGTGGCTTTTGGAGGCAACTGAAGATGCTATGAGCAGCTTAATATATCTAGATTTGCAGAAAAGAACTAATACTAAACTACACATTTCATAATACAATCCCTCACCATCAGTCCAGCTGTGGCTTTCGGAGGCAACTGAAGATGCTATGAGCAGCTTAATATATCTAAATTTAACTACTGAAGCAAATAAGCAAAACTGAAATGTACAAAACAATACTGAAATTAAACAAAAGCTATGAAAAGCAAACTAGCAGCAGAACAATGTTAGTTCCATGTCATTAGTTAAAAAGCTATGAAAATGCCCGGGCTGCCTATCTATAACCTGAAACAAGAACACTGATCAGTGATTAACAATCATAAAGCATGAAAGACAGAACTGAAATGGAAATTATGGAAGTGTATAAACAGAAATGAAACAAATGCAATATATGAACATATGAATGGATTATGACACAATGATCTCTAAAGAAACAAAATTAAAATTATACACTAATGCACAAAACCTTAGCTGAGCAGGGGCCCTCTACACCAGCCTTGGCAACGGTCCTCAAATACGAATTAAGTTGAAAAATAGAGTCTTCTCATATTAAAAAGCAGTCATTACAGAATGGTAATGTTACGGCACAAGTGCAGCGTAATCACTACAGAGCAGACTAATCAAAAGATAACAGAGATTACATTCACTAATATCGACTAACTTCATATGCGTATGCAAATGCACTATATATAACAACAAACTGTAATTGTCTCCTAAAGTTCATGCTGGTGGGAAGCACGTAGACCACTACGTCCACGGATATAGGAGTATGGCCGTGTTGGAAAGTAGATCTACGAAAGGTGGATGCTTGAATTCGACTCTAGAACCCTGTACAGATGTCGATTTAACCTCCGCAGGCTTAGAAACGGCCGTATGGATCTTTATGTGACACGAAACAGAGTCCGGCTGTCCATGGTTGACTTCCATGTGGACGCCTTTGACCGCGGCTTCTTTGGATGAGTTTGCTTGAACCAATAGGACACGAACCATGTCCACGTCATTCCTGACCTGCCCATGTGGCTCGTTTCCCTTGTAGACACCTGTAGCATAGAGTTTCACAAAATAGCTGCGGAAAGTTGCAGCAGCTACGGAAAGTGGCAAGATTCCGCAGCTGAATGAACAAAATCTAAATCAAATAGCAAACACAAAAATATAATTAAAAACCATGTTAGATGCTCTTTTTCACATGATATTGACAACTTGGGAGGTTCAGGTGAGTGAAAAAGGTATAGAAAAGTGTATGGAAAAGATGCAGATTTGAGACTCAACATACCCCCATTGTGAAGGTGTTGCATGTCCTCATGCAACCAAAATTTTGATACTCTTTCTTCAGTTCATGTGCCTTGACACTTCAGCCAGCACATCCAATCCTCTCCTCTTCTTTCTTGGTACTGCCAACATTCTGGGTTTCTTTATTAAGCACCTAAATTTGATATTTACAAGTGCTCTGCTCAATTTCTGGCATTTCCTTTTTAATTTCTTATTCTTCTTCTGCCATATTCCCAAATGTAACATAGTATTATCATGGATGATCTTGTCCAGTTTGCCTTGTTCTTTCAATATTTCATTTTCATTTTTGATGTGCTTATTTAAAAGCTCTAACTCAAAAATTTCTTGTTTTAGTGATTGGACCAAATCATCCTGCAATGTATGTGGCTGAATGGAAGAAGTACTTGGACCTGTGGCTGCCTTTTCCAAAGACTCTATATAGTCATATACTTCCTGCTGCTTGGGATCTATTTCAGGTGTCATTTTTATTGGGCTGTCCCCAAAATGCTGTGAAGGAGAGTTATGTTCAAAATCTGGCCGAGGAGGGCTTACATCAATATCTTGCTGAGAATAGGATGGAGTATGTTCAATGTCTGATTGGGAATGAAATGAACCAGGTTCACTAACTGACTGAGATGGACTATGGTCAGTTGGGGACTGTTTAGATGTCTCCTCACCCAAATCAATGAAATGAGGACCCTTAATTTGTGTTTTCCTCAATTTCCCTTAAGTCTGCTGCTTCTCCTCACATGCTGTGGTACACTATCCTTTTGTTTTTGTTTTCCTTTTTCTGTCTTCTTGGGCATGGATGACTGTTTTTGAAGATAAACTAATCTTTCAGATAGCACTTGATGATCTTCTTCTTCAGAAGAAGGAGTTTTATGTACAGCCTCAATAGTTTCTCTTTCTTTTGGTGTTATTGGCTTCTTACCCTTGATTTCCTTCTTCTTCCTTTTTACCAGTCTCTCCTCCCTATCAGTTCTTTCCATAGTAGTAGTAGGAGTGTTTTGGATTTCATCAATTGTTCTTTTCCTCCTACTTCTTCTTGCTGTGCTAGCTGCAGGAATTTCCTGAGTAGGAGTAATTTTGGTTTCAACATTTACTCTTTTTCTTCTACTCCTTCTTGTTGAACTACCTTCAGGAATTTCCTGAGGTTCCTCAAAGAAATTTCTAACCAGAAATTGTTCCCATGTATCTTTCTTTTCCTTTAATTCCTTTTCAATTAGAATTTTTACAAGGCCGTGGTGATATAGATGGGGCTCTACATCTCCTAAGTGTTTCTAAACAGTCACAACCATTTTCTTCAAGCTATTGAATAGAAAATATGGGAGATTGAGAGTTTGATTTTCTAGAAAATTCATCAATAGCCTGGTATGGTACATATACATGGACCCAAAACGGCCTTCACATGTAATGAATTTCTGAACAACTAGCAATAAAGTAGCCCATTCCTCTTTCAATGCATGCACATGAATTCCTCTTTTAAAAACAGTTATGTCCATACCTTGATTTCGTAAGATTGTTCTCCATGCCTCATCACTGATGCTTTTATTTTTGAACCAACGCTCACCCTCCTGAAGAAGTTCCGTGGCTGTTGCTATAGATGCTTCATTGACCGCAAACTTGAGGTCTCCAATCTCTGCTTCCAAGCCATTAAATGACCTTGCAAATGCTTTCGTAACTTCTTTGTGATAACCCCTGAATTTATGAATAAAACGCAGCCAATTTGCTTTCTTCAATATCTCCTTTACTTGTGGATATCCCTCTATAAACTTAGGTCCTTCCGGCTCTGCTCTTAGTAATTTACCCATTTCCCTTTTCTGCTCTTCACAACTTTGCCTGCGTGAGGGTTCAAATAGAAATGGAACGATTGAATGCACAGGCTCGAGCACAATGACTGTGGGAATGTATCATAAAATGGGAATGAGCACCATAAACGGAATGGAGTGAGACTGTGGGTAGATATCCGGGAGTGAGAATGAGCACAAGGAACGAAATGAAGTAAGACAGAACAGAGTGGGGTTTCATACACATGGCAGAGACACGACATTCGGCAGCATTTTGAATTTTGGTGGCTGCATAATAAATATGAGCACGTTTTAACAACGGTTATGGGTTTATGCGGCTGCAAGAGTCCTTGGTCAAATCAAATACATCTCATTGTCTCCGGTGGGATATTGGAACATGAGTGAAAATCGGAATTTTAATGATGAAACCGTTTGTGAATGAATGCAAGAGGATAATATGGAGATCGTGAAAGGTTACGGAACTATCAATATAATCATTGCACGTAATGGATAGAGCTCATGGTTCAAAACTATATAAAAATGTGTTTTTCAATGCTATTTGAAATAAATTTTATTCATACCTTTGGAATCTTTGCCTTTTCCTTTGGTCTTCAACTAATTGATCTCCATTGGTGTCTTGAATGCTCCATGTCTTCATTTTTGATCCTCTCACCTGCATTTTATTTCATAATTATGGAAATAACATCTGACTGTACATTCTCTTTGAAAACAGAGTAGTAGCTGCGGAATCTGCTTCTGGCTGTGGAAACTGGAGTCAGCTACGGAAACAGATGTCAGCTGCGGAAACTAACACAGCTATTACTTTGATGAATGGAAATGAACAAATGACAAATGACCAGATGGAAATGGTCATGAAAAATATTTTTATTGATGGAATGGAATGAAATGAAGTGAATGAAGTGGAATGAAATGAAATGAAATGGAATGAAGTGGAATGAAGTGGAATGAAGTGGAGTGGGTGGTGACAAAGCTTGTGAAATGAAAGAGAGAGATTTTTTTTTGGAAAATATAGAGTGTCAGGTATCCCTGATTTTCACCCTATATTTTCTGTATAAGACTGCCAATCAATGATTGGTTTTTAGGCTTATACCATTTTTTTTTTTTTTTTTTTTTATAAACTGAAAAGGACAAAAGCTAGGCTGGTGGAGAAGAAGAATTCTTCTGTACCAGCCTGATTGCAGAACTTTCTTGAAACATTTTGACAAAATCCTCTTTTGAGAGTGGCTTATGATAAACTTTCAATCTATGGCCATTCACAATAAGAGGAGTTTGAAACTCATCAATAGTCTTGATTCTTACAGCTCCATTGCTAAAGATCTTGTCAATCTCATATGGCCCAAGCCAATGAGTCTGAAATTTTCCTTGAAAATATTTAAACTTGGAATCAAATAACAATGCCCAATCTCCTTCTTGAAACTTCTTCTCTTTGATATACTTGTCATGCCATTTAGCTCTTTGATATTGAACTAGATCAGTTCTTAGAATTGCTTCTTTTCTGATCTCATCTAGCTCATTCAACTGCTCCATTCTATGCTTTTGGGCTTCTGATAAGTCCATCCCCAACTGAACTGCTATCTTGAAGGTCTTGACTTGGAACTCAATGGGGAGCAAGACTTCTTTCCCATAAACAAGTTCATAGGGAGAATGTCCTGTTGTATTCCTCCATGTAGTTCTGTAGGCCCACAAGGCTTCTGGAAGCCTTTCTGCCCAGTCTCTTCTATGTAGATGAACAGTTTTGGTGATGATACTTTCAAGAACTTTGTTTGTGGACTCCACTTGACCATTTGCTTGTGGATGGTAAGGAGTAGATCTTTTGTGCTTGATTTTGTATTCTTCCATCAACTTCTCCACCAAATTGGATGTGAATTGGCTCCCCTGATCTGTCACAATTTCTCTTGGAACACAAAAGCGAGTAAAAATATCCTCATAAAGAAAATGAACAACTGAATTTTCAGTAGCAGATACTAATGCTTTGGCTTCTACCCATTTAGTAACATAATTAGTACAAACCAATATATACTTCTTTTGCTTGGATGGTGGATTAATAGGTCCAATGAAATCTAAAGCCCACTTTTCAAAGGGTTCAATGAGTACCTGTGTTTGCAGTGGCATTTCATTTGAAAGGGTAGTTTTCCC
The DNA here is from genome assembly GCA_034641835.2 of Pinus albicaulis. Taxonomy (NCBI): domain Eukaryota; kingdom Viridiplantae; phylum Streptophyta; class Pinopsida; order Pinales; family Pinaceae; genus Pinus; species Pinus albicaulis. Next base: position 1,639,391,599 of record CM076579.1, on the reverse strand, counting down.
TACTCTTTGGCAGCTGTCACACCTTTTGACATATTGTTTTGCATCTTTGAAGAGGGAAGGCCAATAATATCCTAAAGAAAGGATTTTATAGGCCATCCTTTTGTCTGCAAAGTGTCCGCTGCATGGTTCATCATGACATGCCTTAAGAATATCAGGCATTTCATCTTCCCTGACACATCTTCTGATCACAAGATCTGGCCCTGTTTTAAACAATTCGTTAGAAATCCATGAATATTTTGAACTCTCCTGAATAATTTTTAGTTTTTCACTTGGAAATAAATGTGAAGGTAGTTTCCCTGTAACCAAATAGTTAGCAATATCTGCATACCAAGGAGTCTTAATAGTTACTGCAAACAAGTATTCATCAGGAAACTTATCCTCTACAAGAGAATCTTCTTTAGTATTTTGAATCCTAGACAAGAAATCAGCTACTGTATTTTGTTTTCCTGGTCTATCCAACACAGTAATATTGAATTCTTGCAAAAGTAAAAGCCATCTTGTCACTCTGCCATTAGTAACTGGTTTGTTCATTAAATATCTAAATGCAGAATGGTCAGTATGAATAAAAGTTTCATAGCCTGTTATGTAATGTCTAAACTTATTAATTGCATGAACAACAGCTAAAAACTCTTTTTCAGTCACAGTATAGTTCAACTCTGTGGGAGTCAAATTTTTATTGGTGTAATAAATGGCATAAGGTATTAAATCTTTTTGACCCAACACAGCTCCAAGAGCTGTATCTGAAGCATCTGTAGAAATATGAAAAGGAAGTTTCCAATTTGGTCCTCTTAAGATAGGTGCTTCAGATATTCTTGTTTTCAAAGTTTCAAAAGCTGATTGACAATCAGGATCCCATTTAAATTCACAGTCTTTTGTAAGAAATTTGAAGAGTGGAGGTGCTATTTTAGTGAAGTTTTCTATAAATCTTCTATAGTAACCAGTAAATCCTAGAAAACTTCTAACATCTCTTTGACAATTTGGAATAGGCAACTTGGAGATAACCTCAACTTTTGATCTATCAACCTTAATCCCATCTCCTGAAATATGATGTCCTAAAACAATCCCTTCAGTAAACATCATAAAGCATTTTTCATGGCTTAATGAAAGGTTTGTTTCTTTACATATTATAAGAACTTTTTCCAAATTTTCTAATGCTTCTTCAAATGAATTACCATAAACTGTAAAATCATCCATATAAACCTCTACACAATCATGGATTAGATCAGAAAAAATTCCTAGTACTGCTCTTTGGAATGTTGTTGGTGCATTACATAACCCAAAAGGAAGCACTCAGTAGGCAAAAGTTCCCCATGGACAAGTAAATGTGGTCTTATCTTGATCTTCAGGTGCTACCTGAATTTGATTATAACCACTAAAACCATCCAAAAATGAAAAGTACTTTTTACCTGCTAATGTATCTAATACCTGATCAATAAAAGGCAAAGGAAAGTGATCCTTCAAAGTTGCTTTGTTCAATTCACTGTAATCAATGCATACCCTCCATTTACCATTCTTTTTAGGTACTATAACCAAAGGAGAAACCCATCGGCTATCTGAAATTGGATAAATGAAGTTTACATTGAGAAGTTTTGGAGCTCTTCTTTCACTATCTCCATAAGATTTGGATTCATCCTTCTTTGAGGTTGTCTGATTGGTCTACTGTTTTCCTCAATATAGATATGATGGATGCAAGTCTTAGGATCAATACCTTTCATGTCAGTATACTCCCATGCAAATGCGGTAGAATGTTTTTGCAAGATTTTGGTTAGTTCTTCTTGTTGTGACTTTTCCAAATGTTTGTTGATATTCAATGTTTTTCCTGGAAAAATCTCAATAGTAGAACTAACAAACTCTTCCATAGAGTAAAGAGACATTTGTCTTGATGATAAATATTCTATGTCAGATTCCAACTGAAATTGTGTGGGGTCATATTCTGAAGATGTCTCAAAATTTTCTAATGTGTTCAGAATTTGACTATCCTCACTGATTTCAGAAATGGTAAAGACAAGTTGTATAATGTCCTCATCATCGACCCATTCATTGTCTCCTACTTCTGTGATTGCTCTTGCTGGAGGATACAAATTGAATTTCTTTGTCGAATTACCATTATAAATGTACATGTCTCCAGATCTACAACTAATAAAAGCATCAGCTGTGGCTAGCCAAGGTCTTCCTAAGATAAGTGGATGTCCTCCTAGATTACTCTTGGGAGTCAAAATCATAAAGTCTACTGGATATTCCCAAGAATCTAAGGAGACTGAAATATCTTCTAATACACCATCTGGTTTAATAACTGATCGATCTGCAAGTTGCAGTAAAGTAGGTGTAAAAAGAAGATTAGGAAGTTTTAACTGTTCCATAGTCTGTCTACTCATAATGTTGATAGCAGCCCCTAAGTCAATCAATGTGTTTGGAATTTTTATCCCATTTATATGTGTCTTGACAATTGGACTTCCTGGATCTACATACTTCTGCATGGTAATTTTTCCCATCATAATATCTGCAATCTTTCCTACCAGGTGGATTCTTCTTGTCTCTTTTAGTTTCCTTCCTGGTCTTTTGAAACTCAACTCCTTTATTGTTTTTGCTAGAATAGGAATCTCTCGAATGGCTTGTAGCAAGGGAATCTTGATACAAACATTCTTCAATTCATCTAGAAAATCATAGTTAGGCAACAAGATTTGTTTTTCCACCCCTTGTCAATTTGTAGTCTTTCAGGAAAAGGAGGTGTAGATGAAGATGCAGGTTGCTCAACTATAGGAGTTGTGGGTGTTAACTTTTCTTTTTCTTTTTGCATGCTTGGATTTTGAAGAGATTCTTCCTCAGAACCTTTATTGACTTCAAGAGAATCCTCCTCAGAGGTATCTTGCTCTTGAATATCTATAGAAGGTTTTTCTAAAACTCTACCAGATCTGAGTTGTACATCGTTGAGAGGAACAATCATATAGGTAGGAAATTGTTGTCCTTCTACCATGTAAGTAGTCTGAGGATTCTTATTGTTAGGATTTGGCAATGGCTGAGTTGGAAGTTGATTTGTCTTTTGTTGATATGGAAGCATGAGTTGAGGATTTGGATTTTGTTGAGAAGGTTGTTGTTGTGGAAATGGCAATGAAAGTTGTGGATTTGGGTTTGGAAGTTGTGGAGCTTGTTGATTTTGAAAGGATGGAGGATATTGATAAAATTGAGCAAATCTCCCATAAGGATTTTGCATCCCTTGTACCCATGGCTGATATGAATTTTGATGTTGGGGCCAAGGTTGTTGCCAAGGATTCCAATTTGGTTGGGTTTGATAATTCATAGGGTTGTTAAACCCTTGAGTTTGTTGTCCCTGCCAAGGTCTCCTTGCGACAAAACAGAGAGATTCTACTGAATTTGGATCTTCTTGAAAAACAGCTTTGAGTCCAGGAATTGAAGGACAATCCTTGATCTCATGATTTTATGAGAAAATCATACATGTTTCTACAACTTTTGCATCCAAGGGACATTCCCTTAAAGCATGTTTCTTCCTACATTTCGGACAAAAGATGGCTAAAGCATCTGTTTCTGCCTTCTGCTTGTTTTGGATTTTAAGGGTGTCTAGTTGTTCACTAAGGCTCCCTAGAATATCAGTTTTAAACTCATCAAGCATGTTACCAATCTCTGCCCTACTTACTGATCCAGTTGCAGATTTGTTAACCCTAATAAGAGAAGGATCCTAGGCCCTTTTCCTGTTTTAGATTTTCCCCTTGAGAGATGGACACATAGTTCTGTTATATCACAAAGTGGAAGTTGAGAAATGTCTCCTTTCCCCATCATGTTTAAAATATCTATCCATTCATCTCTAATGGCTTTTAATATGAGGGCTTTCAAGGTTTCTTCATCTAAGTTGCTCATCTTTGCTCTTTTCAAATTGTACTGAAATCTTTCAAGTAAGTCTTCCAAATTTTCATCTTCTTTTTGCATCATTTTGAATACCTCATCCTTGTGGTTGGTGGGCATACAATAGTCCAAGTATCTATCCAAAAATGTTTGTTTCATATCATTCCAAGTCCTAATAGATTGAGTGGCTAATCCCATGAACCATTTCAAAGCAGATCCCTTCAATGTTGAAGGAAGCAGTTTGAGTTTTTGAGAGTCTTCCATATAGTCATAAGTTCGGCACACAACTTCAAACTCAAACAGAAATGTTTCAGGATCCTCACTTCGCAATCCATAAAAGTTAGGGAGAACAGATGGTGAGATATTTTTCATTGTTGCATGAGTTTCTTCATCAACTATAGGGAATCCAAACAAATTGTCTCCTTCCCTATTTCTACCATTATTTCCTTCACCATTGTTGTCTCCATTGTTTCCTCCTCTTCTACCTTCACCTCTATTTATTACTTCCGTTGCCATGATAGTTTCTTTAGAGTTCTTAAAGTCCTCTAGTTCTTCTACCAAGGGAGGATGAGAGAGAGTCTCTTTGTTTTCTAAGTGGGTTTTAGTAGGTGATATAGGAGAATCCTCTAATTCAGTTGTTCCTTGACTTCCAAAAATCTTAAGGCTAGGGGTAGATGGTGGTGAATCTGGTCTATGCCTTGAAGAAGATGGAGTTGTGAAAATCGAACTCTTGGCTTTAGCTATAAACCTTCCCCTAGAATCTATTGCTCTATGCATGTCATTTTTTTATTTTTAAAAAGTTGGGCTAATAATTCTCTTTCTGATCTTCCAGATCACACTAGGTGCAAGAAGAGAGCATACTTAAGAAATTACTAAACCAATAACTCTCTTTTATGATCCTCCAGATCACACTAGGTGCAAGAGGAGAGCATACTTCAAGAAGTTATCAAGTTTTCCCTTCTTTTATGATTTTATGTTTTTTTTTTTTTAAGAAATTGGCTACCTATTTACACTTCCCCGGCAATGGCGCTAAAATGTTTGGTCAATTTAGTGTGTCCTAAATTGCTGCATTTAATTTGTCAATCCGGGAATCGTAAGCTGATGAAGTGCGGCGCACTATATGTGCAAGATAACCTATTTCTTAACTTTTTGTCGTTTTGGGTTTTCTAAGGTGAAATGGAAATTCTAAGATGAAAACAAGTTTGGTTATGTTTGTTCAAGGAAGTGATATCCCCTATAATGATTTACCAACTTGAAACTTTAAAAAGAAATTTGAAATTTACAATGATAAGACTTGAAAGAAAATGAAAATGTACTGCTGAAATGAAAGGTGCTGCTAATCTAATAAATCAAAACAGTGAACTAGTGAGCATGAAAACCAAACTATTCTTGCTGCCGACTAAACACAAAAGAAACTATGCTTAAGGAAATTCAAAATTGCAACAAAATAAATCTAAATCAGATTACATCAATTTATCTTCTGACCCTTCGTCATTAGTCCAGCTATGATTTTCGGAAGTAATCATAAACAACTTGAGTAACTGATATTTAACTTGCAGAAAGTAAACTAATATCAAACCATACATTCATGATTCAATCCCTCACCATCAGTCCAGCTGTGGCTTTCGGAGGCAACTAAATATGTCATGCACAATTTAATATATCTAAATTTGCGGAAAAGAAACTAATATTAAACTACACATTTCATAATGCAATCCCTCACCATCAGTCCAGCTGTGGCTTTCGGAGGCAACTGAAGATGCTATGAGCAGCTTAATATATCTAAATTTGCAGAAAAGAAACTAATAATAAACTACACATTTCATAATGCAATCCCTCACCATCAGTCCAGCTGTGGCTTTCGGAGGCAACTGAAGATGCTATGAGCAGATTAGTATATCTAAATTTGCAGAAAAGAAACTAATACTAAACTACACATTTCATAATGCAATCCCTCACCATCAGTCCAGCTGTGGCTTTCGGAGGCAACTGAAGATGCTATGAGAAGATTAGTATATCTAAATTTTAACTACTGAAGCAAATAAACAAAACTGAAATGAACAAAGCAATACTGAAATTAAACAAAAGCTATGAAAAGAAAATTAGCAGCAGAACAATGTTAGTTCCATGTCATTAGTCAAAAAGCTATGAAAATGCCCGGGCGGCCTATCTATAACCTGAAACAAGAACACTGATCAGTGATTATCAACATAAAACATGAAAGACAGAAATGAAATGGAAATTATGGAAGTTTATAAATAGAAATGAAACAAATGCAATGTATGAACATATGAATGGATTATGACACAATGAAATGAAATTAAAATTATACACTAATGCACAAAACCTTAGCTGAGCAGGGGCCCTCTACACCAGCCTTGGCAACGGTCCTCAAATACGAATTAAGTTGGAAAACAGAGTCTTCTTATATTAAAAAGCAGTCATTTACAGAATGGTAATGTTACGGCACAAGTGCAGCGTAAACACACTACAGAGCAGACTAATAAGATAACAAAGACTAACATCAACTAACTTCTATGCGTATGCAAACGCATCATATATAACAAAAGAAATATAACTGTCTCCTAAAGTTCATGCTGGTGGAGAGCACGTAGACCACTACGTCCACGGGTCTAGGATGATGGCCGTGTTGGAAAGTAAATCTACGAGAGGTGGATGCTTGAATTCGACTAAGGAACCTTGTACAGATGTCGATTTATCCTCCGAAGGCTTAGAAACGGCCGTATGAATCTTTATGTGACACGAAACAGAGTCCTACCGACATGAGACTCCATGGTTGACTTCCATGTGGACGCCTTTGACCGCGGCTTCTTTGGATGAGTTTGCTTGAACCAATAGGACACGAACCATGTCCACGTCATTCCTGACCTGCCCATGTGGCTCGTTTTCATTGTAGACACCTGTAGCATATAGTTTCACAAAATAGCTGCGGAAAGTTGCAGCAGCTGCGGAAAGTGGCAAAATTCCGCAGCTGAATGAACAAAATCTAAATCAAATAGCAAACACAAAAATATAATTAAAAACCATGTTAGATGCTCTTTTGCACATGATATTGACAACTTGGGAGGTTTAGGTGAGTGAAAAAGGTATAGAAAAGTGTATGGAAAAGATGCAGATTTGAGACTCAACACCTATTATCCACAAGGAAATGGCTTAGAAGAGTCTTCTAATAAGACTCTGTTAAGGGCACTGAAGAAGGCTATAAATGAAAACCAGAAAAAATGGGATTCCCAGTTAAAATTTTCTCTGTGGGCCAATAGAATCACCAGCAAGAGAGCAACTGGGAAATCCCCATATGAATTGGTATATGGGAGGGCAGCAATATTTCCTATTCAACTAACCCTACCAGTAGCTCGATTCATGCAGGAGATTCAGGAAGAGCCTGATGATATGACCAGGCAAATAAATCAACTGGTGGAATTGGAAGAAACATGAAATCAGGTAAATCAAAGGCTGACAGAGTATCAGGAAAAGATGAAGTACCTTTTTGATCAGCATGCTAAGGACCAGAATCTGCAAATTGGTGATCTAGTGCTCAGATGGGACATCCGAAGGGCTGAAAAAGGAAAACATGTGCAAATTCGATCCACTGCGGATTTAGGTCCTTTCAAAATTGTGGATAAGGGAACAACAATACTTTCAATTTGGAAAATTTTTAAACGGGTGACTTGCTTGATACTTGTAAATGGTCAATTTCTCAAGCCTTACTTTCGATTCTAAATCGAACGAGCGACGTGTATTATACTATATATTAGTTTCTTTTTGTTTAATGTGAATTGTCGTTATGAATCACCGAAGTGAAAGGTAAAAATAGAGGTGCCGAAAGGCAAAGTTCACACGAGAGAGAGTATACGGCAGTCTCCGGATTCTCGACACATTCGGGGATGAACGTACCATCCCCATATGAAGCCAATGTTAATCATTTCAGCCCCCATTGAATCTTTGACAAGCAATCCCTTTTTGGCGGGCCTGAAAAATCCATTATCCGCCTATCGTTGCCTTCTCTCAGCCTCAAAATTGCATAAAAGACTGAAAAACCCACTTTTGAAAATATATCAGGCCTTAGCCCCTTTCGGCCTAGCTCCTCTGCTCCTTTTCCTCCACGTAACCGAAAGCCAGAACCGGGCACTGGCCCTATAAGCGCTTACCGCAGATACATATTGGGTGCATTTATAACCGTCGATCTATACCGATCGGATGACATTCGCAATGCTTCATCGCACCCGGACCCCACTCAGTTCATAGCTCTGATAATCTATCCACCGTTCGATTAGCTTTCAGATCAACGGTCAGAAGCTCACCCGCTCTGGTGGCTTCGCAGCGCGCTACTCCAAAACCGGGTGGTATGTATCGCACCGCCTTTCGGCAGTGGGCGGTAATTCTCGTTTGGCCAGCGATTCCATACAGTGTTTTCCATGCGTCCCAGCGTACGGCTCCAAAACCGCCATTCATCGCGCATTATTGTTCGATCAAAGTCACGGCGCGATATTCATGATAGCCGTCCGATCTGAAGGTCTTCATCCAACGATTGTCGTACTCCGAAGCTGCACGAGGGTTAGTCCATGTCAACAGTACCCCTGGACCACCGTCACATTGCCCTCCAATGCGTTTTTGACCGTCGATCTCGTTTTGAAATCGAACGATCCAGATCATCCCCATATCCTGCCATTAACTTGGTCCTCCTCCACGTCATCATCCCACATTTTTATCGCATTTTCTCTTCGCCATTTATATATTCTATTCATATGTTATATTTTAATGTTTTGCATTTTAGCTATGGCCAGCCCGTCCGCCATTGTTCCACTGCATTTTTCACCGTCACCTCTCATTCTCCCACCATCTCGTCACGTCGTGCTGTCGCGCCATTATCCCCACTGTGTTCACCTTCCCGTGCATGGTTTTCTTTAACGAGTGTATGGATTTTGCAGGTTTACAGCGGCGGAGAACTATTATGATTCATAGTCTCAATTACTGTGATAGAGAGCACGTCAAAGGACCAGTTTTCAGAACTGAATTATGAAGAAAGCCCCGGGAAGGCAAATCGATAAGACTTCCATTAAAGAAGCGGGGTTAAAATCTGTCAAACTCTGCAGGGGCATTCAAGGCGTCGATTTCACAGATGAAAACATTAATGGAGTAGAAAAGGAATATCAGTGGATGATTGAGGAATTCAATGTTCGGCGTTGAAGATTTTAAAGCTTAATTCAGGATTGGGAAGACAGAGGGTACCATGCACAGGAAACAATATCCTCCAGGTTTCATTTTAGCAGGATTTTTCTTTCAGGAAAGGACAAAATGTTCATATGGTTTTACCTCTATACCGTGTTCCTGAAGAGTCTTCCACCTAGTGTATTTATTTCAGAAAGCAGGCTACAGAGAACGTACAACAACACAAAGTCATCAAGCAGTATGGGCGTGCACGTTTCTGCCATCTTGTCTTTATGAAGCAAATTGATGGTTCATCACCTACTTCATTTATTAAGTTTTCTTTTTCTCTATAAAACCCCCGGAAGAACAGATTATTGAGGGTTCCATATTTTATCAGAAAACTATGCAGTGAAAGGCTTTTTGTATACATTTTGTAAAGCTCTTGTATGAAGGCTTAGAGCCCATAGGGTCTCAGTGAGGAGGAGTTCTATCTATTAAAGAGGATTCTGGTCTTTGGTATTTCACAGTGTGTAACCTTTTCTCTTATGTGTTATATTAATAGATCATTTCATTTCATCAATCTTTCTTGTATCATGTTTTGGAATGCAAGTAGCTCACTGATTTCTGGTATGGATTCATCTTAGTTGATGCCCATGCTCGGATCAGTCAAGCGCTTTAAATATGGCTCATGCATGATATTCTGTTCCATCATTCAGCTAAAACGTATTTATGCTATATTAGTTTCTTTGGGAGGGTGCCTTTAAAATGCTATTATCATGTGTGGATTCTTAGATTGGTAAGCCCATGCATGGTGGTATTGTATATCTGGGTATCAGCTCAATGTTAACTAATATCTCCTCTACATTTCATTCACTACATACACCTTCTGATAACTTATGTCTGTGAAGTATTTCTGAACTGGCCCACTTTGCAGTAAACTGTCTCTGAATTTTTTGTTGCTTTTGTATTAGAGTTCTACATCTTGCCTCTGCAGTATCTCTTTTCCTGTGTCAGTTTCTGAGAGTTTGGTCCCATTCTAGTTTATTTCCTTGTTTACAGGAGATAGCATGTGAGCTGAAGTTGACAACTTCATACATTATATTATACGCTCCTTGCTATGCTAAGATGTCCTAGGCAGCTGGTCTATCACAACTAAGGCATCTAGGAGCGACAACGAACGGCGTAGTGCAACTACGATACTCTATATTAGTAGTAAGTGATGATTCTGGATCACGCAATAGCAGATTTCCACAACCTTCCAAAATATTTGCTGCAATATTAGAAAGTGGAAATTCAATCATACCTTGATGGGCTTTAGGAACACCTTGTATGGCTATAAGAGTTCCTTATTCTACTATGTTGGCTCCCTCAATTTCTGATGTTGAAGGCTACTCCTCCAAGGCTGTGACAGTGCTAATACAAACCTCCTCAAGAGGTGGTGAGGGCTTCTCTTCCTCTGATTTCTCTTTATCAAATTTCTTGATCACCCTTTGAGTGAAATCCGTAAAAGAAGATAATTTTCATGTCTCACATGGCTGAACCACCAATTGCTTTCTTCACCCTTCAGGTGCAGCACCGCAATCTCCACGGCTTATTTATCTACCACTGTATGTAGTAGGAAGAATGCACTGAGTCTTCTTGCCCAAGCTTTTGCTGCAGATGTCCCATCAAAAGTGGACAATAGAAACCTATTGCCCTTGATTTATCCCTTGCTGTAGGGCCTCCTTTATTCCTCCATTTGAATGAACTGTGGGAAGGCTAGAGTCTCCTTGAAGGCTCTAGGTTGAGACTTGTACTCAACAAGGTACTCGATCAAAATCAGAATATCCAAGTGTCCTCCATGCTTCTTGTCTTCCTCTTTGTGAGAGTAGGAAGTGCATGGTCCTTCCTCTTCTCCTTCTTCCATCTGCTTAACCTCCTTGGAGAGGTTCTTTCTAGATCTGAAAAGTGATGAGAGTAAACTCATCCTCTCCATAATTCTAATATTTCTCTTATGATAGATGGAACTCACAGGCTGAGCCAAAGATCATGCTTTGATACCACTATAATATCCCCAAATTGGGACTGCTAGCAAGGCATGCCTAAAAAACACATTTTCAGGAATGTATGCTACAGGATTGGAAACCATCACTTGGATCCCTTATATCTGACAATATAAGACCTAAATCCAAGAGGGATTCAAAAAAAAATCCTTCTAGGTGGGTTAAACGGGTCTCCCCACACCTAGTGCAGCTAGAAAATGCCCAAGGAAGGGGCTGCAACAATACAAAAACAACACTGCGGAAAATAATGCAGTTCAGCCCAATATTTGTAGGAGATCAATATAATGGTTTATTAATCACTTATAAATCAGCAAATCAATTTTATAATAGGGCCCATACAATTTACAAGAGAAAAATGAAGAACTTTGATGAAGAAACCCTCAAGAAGGAGGTGTTGCAACAATGTATTAGTTGCAAGAAGGCTTGACAACATTATATTATGAGCTGAAGTAGCTGTACATTACATATCAGATATAGAATAGATCTGTGTACAAAATATTAGATCCATATTAGATCTGTACACTATAAGAGTTCCTCTACACATTCCCCTTGGGGTTTTGAGCAAAACATGAGATACAAAGAGTAGATCTGAGATCTAAAGTTACATATCTGTAGTAAGCTTCAGAATTTTTGAAGTAAAAACAATACACGGCAGATCAGATCTGAAAAGAACATGGATCAGAAATCTAATCCATGGATCACCACAGTGAAGGGAAGAATCCCAAACACCGGAGATCTCTCCTCCAAAAGCATGCCAAAACTCCCTGCAACTTCCTTCTTGAAAATAACGCAGTTATGGGAGAGAAACTACGTTGTTGACTCTAGAAATGGTTTGGCCTGATGCCAAGATTTGATTATGCAGCTCCAATGATCCAATACTCTCTTATCAGGAGGATAGAAGGTTCTCCCACTGAAAAGAGGCACCATAATGGGCTAGATCTGAATAGATCTAGCCTCCACTTGCTGCAACTTACAAGGACAACCAAACACTCAACAAGATCTATGTTGTAGTTGGAAGATGTAGCTTGGCCAAATTCCTGATAGTGGACAAGATCAGCAAGACTCCTCCAATAGCTACTCAATGGAAGAGGTGGGATTCCCAATCAGGAACACCCTAGTGCTAAACAACACTATTCTCAGCTACGCAGCAAGAGAATAAGAAATTTCTAAACAGACAATATCTTCATAAAATATCAGATCATGAGAAACCTCTTCTTGATGTCCTCCTCTTCCTTTTATAAGTTAGAAATCCTGCCAAACCCTAAACCATCTCAATGATTTAGCTCTGTTCACATGTGTAGCCTCCAACTAGAACTGTGTTGTGCCTCTAGGAGGTTCATTGCATCTAGACAGCACTGATGATTTGGTCCTGGTAGACATGGTCAACTGATCCAGCCTCTTTCACACTTAAGTGTGCTTATGAAAATAGCTCAGATTTAGCCTTGTTCACATTCGGCATTGATTTTATCTAGATTCTACCTCAAATACACTTGGACAAAGCTATTGACTTAGTCAAACAGATTTGTCCACGTGCAAAAAGTCTCTTTTCACACATGAGGGTGTGAAATCCATCTTCTAGAATGATCCCCTTTCATAAAAAGATGGTTTTATGCTAATTTAAATGAAGTATGGGTCTCCTTCCCATTTATTCATCTAATAAATGAAAAAATTAAAGTTCAATATTCCCATTAGATGCATGCTAATGTAGGAATATTACACCTAATTCAAATTTTCGTCCTCCATTCGCCTCCAAGATCTGTAAAAGAGACAAGAATTGGTAAGTGGCCCTTTTTCCTTGTCCCAAAGAAAAATTTCAAGTTAATTTTGGTATTTTTTGGCTTTAAATTTAAAACCCTAGGTGGGTAAACCCTAGGTCTTGCATACAAATGAGACTTTGTGTTTAAAACCTCCTTAAAACTAGTTTTAATGTCATGTAAGGGTAAGTGAGTTAAGGTGACTACAATACACCTTTGAGAAGGGCCTCCTTAAGCTACAAAGCCACTCAATCCTAAGAAACCTATCCTCCACATCCTTCATTCACCAAGGTTGAATTCATCACCATTTTCACCTTGCTTCACCAAACCCTATATTGTCAAACAACATCTCCCATCATTATTTCAGGAGCTTAAAAAAAAAGTGGCAGTGAAAGTGGCCAAAGGCCTTTAAGACCAAAACATAAGGGAGGGAAAGTAAATAGATTGGAACCTCAAATCAAAGTGGTCATCACCTCCTCTCCTATGATCTTGTCATGTTTTCAGAATACAAGATGTTTTCAATTTTGTGATAAGGTCAAACAAGTGAAGAGCCACCCTGAACTTACAAGGCTTCTCATTCTCAACTTACACGACAAGCACTCAAGCCTTGCACAAGTGAATTTTTAGATCTCAGCAAGTGCCATCTTTGAGGCCACAGGAATCCCTTCTATGCGTGAGAAGTGGTTTAAGAAGGGAAAATTGGACAAATAATTCCTTGAGCCATTTATCAAAACAAGGTATAGAGAAGGCAGCAAGACATTTTCCCCTTCCTCACACCTCAAACATAGGTTTGCACCCTTGATGTTAGTTATCATGAAGTACTTCACCTGTGAGGAGAGATACTCTAGACTCTATTACTACCATGTCAGACTCCTCATGAATTTCATAGGGGTTAATAGGCCCAACTTTCCCTACTACCTCTATAGGAGCATTGTGAAGATTTCTTCTGTTGTCCAGAGGGGGAATCATTCTCAACAAATGCATAGCTTGTTCCACCATTCCCTGATCAAGATGGTGGTATTACATCAGTTGGAGCAACAAGGTATACCTTGGGATGTTTTCATAACCCATGAAATCCTTACAAACCCACAACTTCCTCATCAACCAAATCTGCCTTCCTCATCTGCACAACTACCCTCACCATAGGCAAACCTCCCTTCCTCTCCTTCTCTTGGTGCATCAGGTGAAGCAAGAAGTGGCTATGAAGAATCACATGAAGATCAGGGTGAAGGTGATGATAAATCAGTCTACAATGAATATGAGTTTGATGATTATGTTCAAAACCAAGAGGGTCATGTTGGGGCCGAGTACATGGAAACAACTGATGAACATGAGGATGAGCCAACAGCTAGTGAGTAAGAGGTAGAAGACATGGAAACACATGAAGGGAATAATGATGAAGAAAATGGTAGTGAACATGGTAATGATGAAAATGAGGAGCTTGACATTCGAAAGGACAGAGAACATGACAATCAAAAATAAAAAGTGCATGAGCATGACAGTAAGCAAACTCATGGTGAAGACAGTGACAATATGGATGAAAATGATGAACATGAAGAAACAACAGATGATGAAGAGGAAATAGTAGAACAGAAAGAAGGAATTTGAGGCAGAAACAGAATTTGAAGAGGACAGTTGCAAAGAAAATGACACTGATGGGAAAGGCAGTGAGGAACAAGACAACAAAGGAGATAGTCATGACACCAATCAGCCTCCTAGTGATGAAGAAAATGATAAAAGTGTAGAGGATGATGAAGAAAAGGACCCTAATGATGGAAAAAACCAAGATGAAGCAATTACAGAGGTTGATAGTCCAAATAAAGACCAAATATATAGTGCAGAAGGCAGTCAAGAAGGCCATGACGATAATGGTGTTGAAGGCCAAGAATGTAGTGATGAAACAGAGCAAGCAATGACTGATGAAGATCCTAGTAAAAATGAAGAATTTGATGACAACATCAAGGCTCACAACCATAATGAAGACACTACCAAAACCACCATCACTCCTCTTGCATACACCTACAAAATAAGGTCAAGGCATGTGTTTGCTGCCTCCAAAGGGCAAGGGATCATGCCATCCACCTCAACTCAACAAATGGACAGAGGTAAGAAGCAGATAAAGGTAAAAGAGGAGGACCCTGAAATAAAAAGGGAGTTTGAACTTATCCATATAGAAAGTGATGAAGAAAATGAAACAAGCATTTCAAAATCCCTCCTCCAAGACAAGAATGCACAAATATAAGACCTAGAAGTAGAGTTGGAAAGGGAAAAGGATTCCATCCACTTCTATCAGATGGAAAACAAGAAAATGAGTGCCCAACAAGCCATATATGAGGCTAGAGAACTCAAAGCCCAGAAATAAGCCCAAAGAGCACAAGTGAAACTAGAAGAATACATGGGCACATATGAAGAAAGTGAAGGTGAAGAGGAACAACATGGGAAGCGGCCAAAAACCATAGGGTTAAGAAAAGCATTAGCAAAACAGAAGGAAGATGAATCAGCCCCAGTAGAGAAAGTTTTCCTCAATGAACTCCTTGACATGGAAATTGAACATGATCGATAATCATGGCCTGAGAGGGAAAAATTACACCTAGAGACCAAGTTGAAGAAGGCAAATGAAGGCTCATAATTGCAAAGAAGGATGACCAAGTATTATGCAAAGAAACACGAAATTGTTTATTCCAAACTGAAGAAATCCCTCCTTGAAGTCCAAACCCTAAAGGATTCAAAAGAGCATGATAACCTTGGATTTCTAGCTTCAGCTTCTCAACAGTTTTCCAAGACCCCTTGAGGGAGTCCTCCACCAATTTTGGGAAAATTTGGAGCACTTTTTTTTTTAAGGCTCATTAGCACAGTGCAATTGGTGCTACACTAATGCATGGAGCATCCTCAGGAGGAAAAATCAGCATTTTTGGGTTTCTCATCACCAGTCCACTTGGCTCACCAATTTTGAGATGATTTGTAGCAGGTTTGACCCCTCAAAAGGTCAAAAAACCCCTCATTTTTCACCATTCTGCCACTATTTCAGACCTGGCATTATGCTAATGAAAATCTTGGGATTTTTCACATTTTTTCTATGCTACGGGAGCTAGATTAGGAAAATAAAAGAATTTATGTAAATTACACTCATCAGGCTTTCCAACGAGCCATCACGGAGCCAAATCGACATCGAGAGGGTCAGCTTGGTTGCGAAAGATCTTTATTTTCTTTTTGCAAAAAGAATTTTGAAGGTGAAAAATTTGTAAATGGGCTGGGCATTTTACTGTGTTTTGGACCAAAAGTCAACAAAACACACTCATTTATTGCAAAATCATATTTTAGTGTTTTTTGAGGCAAATCACTCTAGAATTAAGTGCAAAAAGTTATTTTAGCATTTATTTCATGAGATATTTTGTGCCTTCGGCCTTGCATGGTCTCTTAGGCATAAATGACATTTATGGGTGATTTTGACTTTTTCCAACCCTATCTAGGGTTTTTTCCCTCCTTTGCTGAGTTAAATAGAGCATGAGGGCTTATTGTAAATGTTGGCATTTGATGAGCTTTGAGAGCAATATATGGTTTTTATGAGCTTGGAGAAGAAATTGGTGTTGTGGAGTTTATGAATGGCTTGCTTGGATTGATGATGGAGAAGCTTGTTTGCAGGATCCCTGAGCTTGGTTAATGGTGATGTATTCTTAATTTGTTCATGTTTTCTTGTTATCGTTATGTTTCATCCTTCTTTGTTGCAATAGAGTAGAAAAGTATAGGTTGAGAAATGCTCTTTGAAGCACCTTAGTCCTCCAGCCTTTTATTGCCTTGATGTTTTCCTCTGTTAGGTCATCTTAAGGAATTATTAACTGCAGTCTGCTCCTTAGGCCCACCTAAACTTGTTTGTTTCATTAATGGATTAATATGCTAGTTTACAAATATGTTTCATGGTAAGCCCTGCTTATTTGATTCTATCTAAACTCTGTCTTGAAACCTCTCTTTGAAGTACTGCTTGCTAGGTTAAGTCAAAGAGGTCTTGTTTCGATCTTGCCTTTTGCCCATGCCTATCAATTTTCCTCAAAGTTCGTTATAGCTTGATTTATGATGTTTAATAGTTCTCTCTTCATGAATTAAAGTTAATTGTGACTTTAAATGTTTTCTAAAGCTTGAAGGTGAAATCACTAGAAGTTAAATGAGTTTCTCGCCTTCTATATTTCATTGAAATTTTTTGTCTTGAATGGTTATTGGTTTAAGTATTTTCATTGAGCTTAATGGTTTTCCCTACCTCATGAGTTATATCTTTTGCTTATCAGTGTTTAAGACCTCTTTGTTATAAGTATTTGACAAAGGATTCTTGATTTCCCTTTGCCCTACCTTATTCACCAACTTGATGTCCATCCCACTTCACACATAACCTTCAGGATCCATTAACCTTGCTAGATTGGCCCTGTAATGCACTCTGATTCATTATTGAGATACCCATGACTTTCATTGACTCCATAGCCCAATGATTTGAAGACCTTTCACTCCACCTATTCTACATGTTCATCTTACCCAACCAAAAGCATAATATCCCCAAATGGGAAAACTCAGCAATACATGCTTGAAAACTGCATTTTCCATAAATATGAGTTTAAACAGAAAAATGCAGCCCAGGAAACCATTATATCTGAAATTATTAAACTTATATCTAAGAGGAGATTAGAAAAAAATGACTTTTTCCTAGTTAAACAAGCCTCCCATGCTCAAAATAGCCCAAAAACACTGAAACCCCAAGACTGCTACACACAGAAATTACTGCATAAAGAAACATCGCAGTTATTTGAGGGTTATACTCATAAAATGGAGAGAAAAATAAGATCTGCTATTATATTAATCAATGGGGCATAAAAATAGATATCTAGTCTCTTTTACATAGATCCAAGATGACCAGAGAAGGGTTTCTTGATAGAAATGATATACATAAAATTTACTGTTGTAGATCTATGGCTGAATCATGCTGTATGGCTAAAGAACTACATAATTATGGCTGATCATGAAAAGAAATGGCAGTAGACTCTCCCACTAGCTTTCCGAGAAGTAGAATGAACCTCCTTCAGGGAAACTAGCTCAAAATACAGGGGATAAAACCCCTCCAATGAAATACCTAAAGAAATAACACAGTTTATGAAAGGGAATATGTTTTTTCTGAAGGTGATTGCTTGGCCTAACACCAGGTAGTGGAAAATATGGCATAAAATGCTCTCCTCAGATTTCTTAAACAAGATCTCCAAGCAAGAGTGGGGAATTCCCGCATGAGAAAACCCTTGCACTAAACAGTGCAAAAAACTTAGCTAAAAAACCTAAGTATGCAAATAAATTCAAAAAATAACACATACAAAATATGATCTTCAATCATGCTCCATATGGTTTCCATCCCCTCCGTTATATAGTTGATGAGCTTCCTCACCAAGGGTCCCACCCAATTATGAGGTTGCTTCCATGCAAAGGCTGCTCCACCAAAATTATGATGTCTCCATTAGTTTTTCTCATCTATTTACAACGCTGTTTGATTTATTCAATCTTGATGGGTTCAATCTTGATTGGATCAACCTTGACTGGATCTTCATGCATTGTCTCTTCTCACACTCAAGGTGTCTTCATTTTGACTAGCTAGTTTGATCTTCATTCACATTGAGCTGTCTTTATTTAGGATCCACTCCTCATATAATAATGTTGTTGACTTGGTCAAAATTGAATTTTTCCACACCTTTTAGACCCTGTTAACACATGTGGATGCTTGATCTAGTTATTAACATGATTCCTTTTCACATTATGAGGGATTTTATTCCTACTTAAGAAACTTATGAGCCTCCTTTTTCATTTATTCATCTAACTAGATTTTGAAAGAAAAATTAATATTCCTATTAGCTACATGATAATTTAGGAATATTATAGTCTTCCCCTCCCAAATGTTGCTTGTCCTCAAGCAACTGCAAGGGTGCTGAAAAATCTCCCCTCCTCCTCTTGTGGCCTCCTCATCCAACAGTCTCCACCATTGCTTCAGATATTCTGCAATAATTCTGTCTCCCAATGGTTTCTCCCAAGTGTTCAAGTTGGCCTTTGGTGAATAAACCAAATGGATCTCATCATGAAATAATGAAAGGTCTATGTGGAAAGCTTCTTGCTTATCAATGGCCTCCTCAAGATAGAAGTGATGACAATCATGGGGAATTTCATCATCAATGAAGGACTCCCATATCCATGCTATCATCCAAATGAAATGAATCACCTCCCAGCTTGGTAATTCATAGAAAAGCTCCTCCCAAATTCTCATGAGAGTTATGTCCCAAGTGCTCCAAACAATCATATGGCCTACCTCATAAAGAAACAAGTGATCTACTATGGTAGCCATATCTTTTCCCATGCTCCCCTTGAAACACGTAGTGCAAAAAGTGTGGGGAATTTATTCCCCAAAGGACACATCCAACCAATGTGTATCTCCTCCAATCATGTTCCCAACAAAGATAAGAACATCTTCAACATATGGAATCATAATTGAAATCATGCTAGCTGCCATATGAAGTAAAGGAGAAGGATAATGGTCCCTCATGTGCAACCAATGTAGTTTTACTCCCAACTGCCATAGAATATGATATGACAAGTGTTTTTCCCAACACTTTTTTTCTACCCCATCCTTTTTTCATGCTTGGATAAGGTGTATAATGATTGGTGTTAATGAATCATACCATGAAGAGTACATTGTCTCTCCAACATCTTCTAAGGAATTGTCAATATCACCATTTTCCATGGCTGCAAGTGGCCCATGAAGCCCATAAGAAAAGGTGCCCCCTCTTGGAGAAAAGCCCTGTGAATGAGTGTTAAGAAAATACAAGCATATAGTAGATACATTATGATGTTCAAAAATACAATTTTTACCATACACTTGATTAAATTGGTGAGGTACATCATGGATGAGCTCCCTCTCACAACGAATGAATAAGGAGGTGGTAACGATAACTCTTCCCCAGAGCTATGTTCCTCCTCAACCAACAAATGATCTATGCACTTCCTAATATGAGAGTGCATCTCCTCTTTGAATTTTACCCACATGAATCCATATAAGATAGTATGGTATGTTTTAATGAAGCTAGTGGGTTTAGAAAGCAGGATCTCATAGGTTGCATTAAGTAGTTTATACTTGAGCTTGGAATATTTAGTTAAGTAGATTTGATCATGGAAATAAATGACTCCATTAACTACTTTATACCTCCCATCCATCACTTTACCATCAAGAACCTTACATGTGAATAGGTCCTTGGAATATTCCATCAAAATTTGGGACTCCCAATAAGGATCTAGGCTTCCCAACAATGACAACGCTATAGAAATCTGAAATGCAGCCCCTGTCATGACACGGCTCTCATCTTTGACATGTTTGATGCCAAAGTCACATGTTGGAGTTCTTTCAACATTCCTTTGCTGCCTCTCTTGCCACTGATCTTGCTCAAGACAAGATTAAAGTTCATGGAAGTCAACCTTCTTTTGAAAGGTTACTTTCCTCGAAAACTTCCATAGTTTTTCCCATGCATACAAGAGTGGTAAGACCCTCTTGTCATATTAAGAAATATTCATTATGTATAGAAGTATATTTTACTGCTCCAAAGCTTTAAAGTGGCCCTTTTATACCATGCTCATGTCAACACATATTTCTGAATTCTCCTTTTCCACCACAAATAGATAAGTGGAAGATAGCAAAGTCAATTTTAGGAAATTTCTTAGCTCTCCTTGGAATCCATCATTAGTTCTCAGTGTTGTGGTAGCTCCCCTCAAGGCTCCTTCCTTAGCCAAATATGTCACTACTACACATAGTTGAGAGAACACTTTAGTTTTCCTCCAATCAGGAGGTCTCCATGGTGGAATGCCTCCATGCAAAGAGGCATCAAGGCATAGAGAAAAATGTGTATGTGTGTGGATAGATTTGTCCTTGCCTTCTTTGCATAGATCCTCTTGCCTTCTTTGTGTATCAACCTTTTGAAATAAAGAGGGGTGTATTATCCTCATCATGTGATGCTTGCCATCCCCTTTATCTTCTTCTATCTTCAATATTTCACCATTTGATAATGCTGGCACATGCTGCACATGGATTGTGCCATGATCTCCATATGTGATATTCTTTGGAACTCCTTGCAAGAGTGCAATAGTTTCTCTCCTTGGAGCAAGTGCTCCATCTTCCTCTTCATGAGGTACTAGATGTGCTCTTGTCATGACTATGTTAGCCTTCTCTTCCTCCTCTTCAATAGTTGAGAATGCCTCATCATCAATAACAGACCTTAGATCTTGGTCTTCTTTTGAAGGAGGAATCTCCATGTCTTCCTCTTGAGAAGAAATCTCTTCATGCAATGGGGACTTTGCCCTTGGAAAGATATCATAAAAGTTTTCAGCCCCTTCAATGGTTTTCTGAAATGGAGCTGAGTTTATGGACCCTTCCAACCAATGCAAAATTTTGGTTTGATTTGGTTTGATAGGTTCCATAGAAGATGTTTCATAGGATTTTTCATCAAACCTTTCCACTATTATTATAATGAACTTTGCATAAGTAGATGTATTTGCATTCTTTAAGGAAAAAGATTCAAACAACCACCAATCATAAGCCTTACTCTAAAGATGTAGCGCTTCTACTTTGATGGCTTCCTTTTCTTAAACTTGATGTTGTTGCACATAGGTGTCTAGCTCCTTCACCCAAGCCCTAGCTGGACATTTAGGTGACCCATAAAAAGTAGATAGAAATAATCTACCCACACCATGTTGCTTTCTCCTTGTGCTTCTTTCCTCCTTGATCTTGCAAAACCCTTGTAAGTTCAAGTGATCTTTGAACCCCTTAGATTGAGCTTCATACTCTTGCAAATAATCACCAAGAGTCTCCTCCTTTGGCACATCTCCTTTCTTCTTCTTCTTTGTCATGAACAAGTGGCTGATAGAGCATTGTAAATCTGATGATGTGGCTGAATTCTCAAACCCATAAGATGAGGAATTAGATCTTTCCTCTTGTATAGATCTTGCAGATATTTTTGAGGGACTTCTATGTCTTTCCCTCCTCATTTCTTTGATGTCTTTGCTTCTACCCTGCAGAGTTTGAAAGAGAAGTTTTGAGAACCTCTTTCCTCCAGACAATAAGGGTTTTCTTTGATCTCTCTTGTATATCTTCACCTCCCCCTGAGAAGACTCCATGATGGATTAAGAACATAGGATGAGCCAAGATTAAAGCTCTGATGCCACTATAATATCCCCAAATGGGAAAACTCAGAAATACATGCTTGAAAAACGAATTTTTCAAAAATATAAGTTTAAAAAGAAAAATTCAGCCCATGAATCCATTATATCTGACATTATTAAACTTAGATATAAGAGGATATCAGAAAAAAATGACTTTTTCCTCGTTAAGCAGGCCTCCCATGCTCAAAACAACCTAAAAACACTAAATCCCCAAGACTGCTACACACAAAAGTTACTGCATAAAGAGACAACACAATTATTTGAGGGTTGTACTCAAAAAATAGAGAGAAAAATCATATCTTCTATTATATTAATCAATGAGGCATAAAAATAGAGATCTAGTCTCTTTTTACATAGATCCAAGATGGCCCGGCAAGGGTTTCTTGAAGGAAATGATATACATCAAATATCATATACAGATCTATGGTTGAATCCCACTGTATGGCTGAACCACTACATAAATATGGCTTATCATGCAAATAAATGGATGTAGATCCTTTTTCTATCTTTTCAGAAGAAGGCTGATCCTCCTCCTGGGAAACTAGCTCTCAAAATAAGGGATTAAATCCCCTCCACTGCAATACGTTAATAAATAACATTGTTTCTAAAAGGGACTTGATTTTTACTGAAGGTAACTACTTGGCCTAACACCAAATAGTCGAAAATGTAGCACAAAATTCTCTCCTCGGATTTCTTAAACAAGATCTCCAAGAAAGAGTGGGGAATTCCCGCATGAGAAAACCCTTGCACTAAACAGTGCAGCAAACTTAGCTAAAAATCCAAAGTATGCATAGAATTCTAAACAGACCATATATAAAATATATTCTTCAATCATGCTCCATATTTTTTCCATCCCCTCCATTATATAATTTATGAGCTTCCTCACCAAGGGTCCCACCCCATTATGAGGTTGCTTCCATGCAAAAGCTCCTCCACCAAAATCACGTTGTCTCCATTAGTCTTGCTCATCTATTTACAGCACTGTTTGATTTAGTCAATATTGACTAGATCAATCTTGATCGGATCAACCTTGACTGGATCTTCATGCCTTGTCTCAAGGTGTCTTCATTTTGACTAGCTAGATTGATCTTCATTCACATTGAGATGTCTTTATTTAGGATCCACTCCTCATATAATAATGTTGTTGACTTGGTCAAACTTGACTTTGCCTACACATTTTAGACCCTGTTCACACATGTGGATATTTGATCTGGTTATTACATGATCCTTTTTCACATTATGAGGGATTTTATTCCTACTTAAGAAACTTATGAGCCTCCTTGCCCATTTATTCATCTAACTAGATTTTAAAAGAAAATTTAATATTCCTATTAGCTGCATGATAATTTAGGAATATTAAAAAAATAAACAACAAACCCTACACTTAAAAACTAGCCTAAAATTAAAACCCTAAAGAAAAAAATTTCACATCCTTTGCATACAATAGAGAGAGCCTTCTCTGAGTCCAGGAAGGCTAGGTCCTAGGAATCCAAAGACTAGTCTGATGTTACCCTGTCATTTGGTATACTAATCTGCCAAATCACGGGACCCTAACAGATGGCATGGAAGTCAGCATGGAAGCTAATATGGATGACATGGAAGCTAATATCAATGAAAAAATGAAAGACAACATGGAAAACATGAAGAATGACCTAGAAGTAGACATCGAAGGTTTGGAAAAGTTGATACAAGAAATGTTTCTGTTAGGAATCTATAATTTAAGAAGATTGGTGAGACTAAAACTGCAAAAGAAACATTATTTCAACCACTTTGGGATTCTAGGAGCTAGCCCTCCTAAATCCGAAGAGGGATCTCTCCAATAAGTGAAAAGATGGATTTGTCTTTGAAGTTTGGGGTAATGATATTAGGCTAGTTATGAAGGCCAAGGGTTTTGTTTGTTTTTGGATGGTTGAGCATGAATACTGTTTGAGGTGGAAAGTTCTAAATATAAAGAGTTTCAAAGGTGAGAAGTTGCAAGCAGATAGAACAAGCTTTGGCCAGGAAGATAGATAATTGCAGGTTTTATTCCATTGGGCTATGGAGTCATAATAGGGTTTAATTGGAACAACAAGAGGCAAGAGTGGTCCATGGGGAAAGTCATCTATGTCTAAGGATCTCTCTGAAGATTTGATTTATGGAATGAAATGATACAACAAGAAGGAAAATTAAACAGATGCAGAAAAAAGAGCAGCCCAAGATCTGGTAAGTACTTTTAAACTAGCCATCCTTTGACAAACACTTAAGAAGAACATAAAAGCAAACTAGGATCTGGTAAGTACTTTTAAACTAGCCAGCCTTTGACAAACACTTAAGAAGAACATAAAAGCAAACTAGGATCTGGTAAGTACTTTTAAACTAGCCAGCCTTTGATACATTTTCAATAGAAAACATTTTAAAACAAAGGGGAAAATTGAAGGCAACTGTTGAAGTAGAAACTAGCAGGTCAGGCTCACCACAAATCCTCTCCTAGCTCTACTTTACTTGGTTACTTTCAAGACAAACACAAAGATAACACAGAATGGCCTAAGATCTGGCAAGTACTTCTAAACTAGCCAGATTTTAACACATTCCAAGGGAAACATACAGACATCCTTTGGGGATAAAACTAGGACCAGGGCACACCATATCTTCCATAGTTCATCTCTACTTAACTAATACTGAACATAACATTCAAGAATAATATTCAGCTAAGGAAACAAGATGAGGGAACGCCAGCATTCCTATGCTTAAACTGAATTAAATCATTCCCAAATAACACAAATTGGAAGAAAACATTCAGATAAATATTTTCAGTCAAAGAAGGTTACTAATATACAGTAGGTCCTAACTCTATGCATGTTGTTCTTTATAAGAGAAGATGAAACACAGTGAAAACAGAAACAAAATGACAAGTTACAATGAGAAAAAAACATCACCGTCAACATAGACCAGGATCCCATAAATGAGCTTGTATTGATGCTCCAAACCAGTTACAGCTTTAAGTCCAATGATTTAGCTTAAAAATCATCCACACATCTCAGCCTAACTTATGTATCACCAGCAGAGCTCCAAGGGCCAGTGAACACTATTTACAATCAGAAGTTTAAGCTCAAATGTATTTCAAAGTTCTGCAACCAACCCCTCACTCATCTTCTGCAGTAGTATATATATAAGAATTAGGAGGTGAGATCTGATAAAATATCTCAAAAACTAATTAATACAGACTTAAATGGCTTCTTGGCCTTTGAGGGGCTCAATAAAGAAGCTTACATAGGTGTCTTCTGTACTAAATGATTTACATAAAGATTAAGCTCGATGGGAACTTTTGTTGACCTTTAAGGCTATGTGTGATGTCAAGGTTATTCTGTTGATATTTTGTCATCAGTTTGCCTACAGAATTTATCCTCTGGCTGTTTTGTGAGGCAGATACTTGGTCTTGATCAGTAACTTTGGCCTCTGATTGAATACTTTGAGGCACAGGTGGAATTTCGGTAGGTGGGAGGAATCAATTTGCCTCAGATGTCGTGGTGGAGGCTTTTTATCCATCTCAACATTGGTACCATATGAAAAATGTAAAACTTCAAAGACTTTTTGTTTAATTTCTCTTATTAATTAAAAGATAAAGACACCCATGAGTATGTTTAACCATATTTGTAAAGGGTTGGGGTTCACAAATCTAGTTTATTTAGAATAGAGAAATAATTTTGTAATTGTTAGAATATTATAAACTCAGTTATTCAACTAATTTTGTTTCAATGGTTAATTATTTAGGTTGAGAAGGGAGAATAAAAGGACAGAAAAAATCTCATTATGGGGTAGTAGTGTTGGACCTCTGGAGGGCTGTAAATTTTGTATTGAATTTTCTAAAAGTTAATGAAAGAATATCAAGTCTCTTGCACCGGTTGATGTTGATGTGTCTTTCCAGTTTCTTTATGTGTTTATTCTTCTATGAATGAGGTGAAGTAATGTAGCTGCAGGTATCTTTTTACATTGGTAAGTAAGAGTTAAACATCCTTAAAGTGCCCTCATTCACTCCAACTATTCTGTCTACATAAATTTTCCTCTGAGATTTAAAGTGATAGATTTTGTTATTCAGGGTATCATTTTGGGTTTCCTTTCCTTTCTTCTTTCCATTTCAATTAATATCAGCAGATAATGGCATTGTGAAGAATTTAATCCTATCAGATTATTTAGGGTATTAATAATTAATTTCCAAAGGTGTTAAACAAAGACCATATGATATTATAATTTTGTGACACACATTTATAAAAATGTCTTAAGCACTGATTCATTTCACAACCAAGGGATTGTCTCTTGAGATACAACAATTTTTGGCATCGTTTCAGGGGACGAAGACTAAAAGTTATTTTTTCCCTGGTTATTGAGATCTATTTCTTGATGGTGAACAAGATGTAGATACAAAATTTGGTTGTTTATTATTCAACTGGTGACTCCATTGATGAAAGTTTCATTAGATGAGGAATTTTATGGGCAAGAAAATGAGAAAGCACTATGGAAAACACAGATATCAAAGTTTGAGTTTTTTAAAGGAAGTTATATTTATTACTATTGTTACACCAATTTTTGGTCATCTAACCTGTTACTATTAGATAGACCAAAGTACACCATGTAAGACCAATTTTACCCTAAGTAAAATTGCTTTCACTATGAAAAATAACTTAGTAATCCTTAATTTATTAAGTCGTTTATGGTCTAAACAGGAAACCCCATGAGGAAATATTGAATAAATCCATATTTGTTTGATTTTACTCAAGGAATAATTGGTTAAACAATAGTTTAATTAATATTCCTGGTCATATTTAACCCAAAACAGGAAAACTAATTAGATAAATCATTATTTATCTTATTGTTTTCTAGGAATAATTATTTAAACCTTATTTAAATAATATTCCTTGTTAAATTTGACTAAATCATTTATAAATAATTGAATAAATCACTATTTATTTAATTATTACTCAACCAAACCCTTAAAATAATAAATAAATCATTTATTTATTTATTATTTACAAATAAAGGGATTTGACCAAATTCAAATTCCTTTTCCCTCCAACAAAAATAATAAAATATTCCATAAATGTTGGATCTAGATTTGGTTAATAATATTTTCTATCTAGACTAACTCAATATTTTGTTATAAATAGAAGGGTTTTTCCATTCACTCATTACCTTTGGTTGCCTAAAGATCACTCTGGATCTATACTTTTGGTCTGACTTTGATCCTCCATCATTGTCATATTTTGCTACAATTTTTCTTGTGAACTCCCTTTTAGTTCCATTTTTTGTCTGGGTTTTCTACACCATCAAGAGAGAGAGATCTTAGATCTGAACTATTGAGGACTTACAAGAACCCATCCCATTTAGGGGGACTGGTAACATCTTTCTATGTTCCTTTCCCAGATGTCAAAAACTACAATTTTTTTTTAAATATTCTTGTCTTGTCTATTGGATGCATGGAGCAACTCTTGCTTTTATTTACTGCTTAATGTCTTTTATTGCATAGATCTAGATTTTTTAGTATTTATCTTGGTCAACTAACTGCAGATCTAAAGAAATTGAAAACCATATTTGATGTTAGGGTTGGTTTCTATACACAGCTAAAGTGAGATTTTTGCGTACACTTGTGATTAGAATTCATCCTAACAACTGGCAACTCCACAAGGGTTTACGATTACGACCTCTGTCATTTTTCAGATCCCTGCATGACCAACTGCTTCAAACCATAGGATTTTTCTTCAACTTCGTGTTTTTCTTTTCTTGATGTTTTTTTAACCTATAAAACCCTAAAACAATAAAAAGTTCTAACTTCCGTGCATTTTAGGAACTATTTCACAGGTGACAGGTATCAGCCAAAATTAAGACGAATTTTTTTTCTGAAACCTGCTACCAAGAGTGCCAGAAGTGCAGGTTGCACCTTTTGGGCCAAAAATTGCGACATAAACCTCCAGGACGCAGAAAAAACCCCAAACCTACGACCTGTACTTTTTGTGGGAATTTTCTGAGAATTTTCTGGGTTTTTCTAGGCCTCTATTTAGGGTTTTCTGACCTCCGTCTCTACCTTTTTTGGACCTGTACTAGTTCTGTTTTACTCGTCGAGGTAGGAACCTAGCTCCCTTGGGCTTCAGTAAGCTTCCACCTTTCTAGGAGGAGTTTAGTTGAAGCAGGTCGTCTGAAATTTCAGTGTGTTCAGCCGTTTTTCATATCTGATCCTATACCTTCAGATCCATTTCATATTAGCTATTTATCTATCTAAAACACCTCTTTTCAGTTTTGTTTGGTCCTCCTCTAGGGTCCCATTCATGTCCCTTTAGGTTATAGCCTTTCTCCACCTCATTTGCACCACTTTTCCCTCTGGTTTTTTATTGTTTTCTACACCTATTTCCAGCAAATATGACCTTTAGATCATTGTCCCTCTCGACTTTAGATCCATTGGCTATTTTGGTGTTTTTCGACTAGATTTTTTCCCACCCTTAGACTAGTTGTTGGGAAGCCCTCATGTTGGAACAAGGTCTCCTACAAAGCTGCAAATCTGGTCCATTTTGTATATTTTTGAGTATATTTAGTCTAACGCACAGGTTTTGGGGTGGGACAAAGCCTCTAATGCATTGTAATGGGGTCAAGGGTAGACCAAGAGTCTGCAAACCATAGTTTGCAGACCATTGGATGCATAGGCTAAAGTAGTATAAATAGTTCAACCTTTTTGAGTTGATAGGAAGGAAATGAATAGAGATTGAAGTGAAGTAAAAATTTCTAGATCTAGGTGGGTTGTTTTGGGTTAGGACTCCTGCTAGCTATGTGCGCAGAGATCCTCTATCCTGCTGTTTGCAGACCTTACTGGCTGTGTCGGTAGGAGGTATTCAGGGAATGTAAGAAGGTTTCGATAAGTAATATATGCGAAGTATTGTTGAACCATATGATGTTATCTGGATCTGTTCTATTATGATTATTGAAAACTAGATTATCTGATTGAGCTGCGAACTTGTCTGTTTATCTCCATGGTATGAAAGTAGTTGCATTTAATATATTCCTGTGATTATATCTCTTTTAACGAACGCAACCCATCTGTGGTGACAATACTGGCTGCGATTGTGCTATTTTATGGTTGTAATTGATGATATGCACATGGATGTGAAACTGCTAGAACAGATCTGATAAAACTATAGTCTGGTTACATTCTGGAACCCTGTGAATCACCCTTCTATGTAGATCTCATAATTACAGGCCTGCATTATTACCTTCTCTCTCTCAGGGTACGAAAACCTAGTTCCAGCACCCTCCCATACTGCTTCGGGTGAGACTTTGACCTGCACAAGTAGGTCACTACCGAAAGGGCCAATAGTATAGGAGTTTGTTGGCAAACCTTCACATCTGAACCTGGGTCAGGACCCCTCGAGCAAAAAAATGGTTAGGTTTCCAAGACTGGGAGCATTTTGAGGAGGATATTTGGTAATGCCAAGGCCATATTGGAAGCCTGAAAAGAAAGAAATCAACGAGTGGTTTGAAAAGAAACTTCGGGAATTCACTGTAAACAAAAATTGCAGTGCGAACTTAACCACAGAGGAGTGGAAAAATAATTATATTTTCTTGGAAATATACAATATTTTCTTTGTAACTTTCACAATCAAGCTGTAGGAGTGGCTCACAAGACTAGTCGATTTTTAGAAGTGTTGGAAAGACGAACGGGTCACACAATGGACTCCAGAACTGATCCGAAAGTTGGAAAATAATGATAATACCATTACTTGCACGGTAGATCATTGGGTGGAAAATGTGATAGAAGGATTTGTGACTGAATTTGTGATCGATAAATTTGTGTCCTACTCAAAAGTGGAGTGGAGGTTCTTCAAGGGTTTTCGGGGTAAGTTTCTAAAAAATTTTCCATTATTGATTAAGATCTTATTGTGCGAAAAGAGTATCTTGTGTAGCCACACCGAGTGAACGAGCTCCGATAAAAGAGAGGGTACAATGCATAGTGGTAAGTACTATAGAACTAATCAAGAGGGAGATTGATTTGTCTATAGTCTAGTGACTAATTTTGCTGCGCATAGACCTTTATCAACACCGTCATCGAGTCCTCGTTGGGGCAAGAACTCACCTCTGCCACCACTGGAAGACGATATGATGTCACAAATGAATTTACCCACCTTCAAGGGTGCGGGGGATGAAGATATGGATTGGTTCTGGTTTGTCGCAGGGTGTGTATGGACTGCACAGAATGTAGTGAGCGATGTTATGAAAAGAGCGCAACTATCTCTTGCTTTTGAAGGAAGGGCCCTGGACTGGTACATGGGATACCTAGACCAGAATGCGAACACGAGCATTGAGGACATTAAGAATGCCTTGAAGCAACAGTTCAAGAAGCCTAAGGCCTAATCCTAGATATTAAACGACCTGAAATATTTCAAACAAGGCCCATCTGAGTCGGTATGGGAAGCTGATCAACGATTGAAAAAAGTAATCAGAGAAGGAGGATTCCAATATGATGATAGGCAGCATGCAGAATGGTTCATTGATATGTTACTGCCCCACCTATGCATACCGATGAGCCACCAAGACATTGAGTCATAGGAGAAGGCCTTGGAGATAGAAATGAAGTTGGAGGCTGTGCCACGAGATGAAACCTAGTTGGGTGTATAGCAGATCCAAGGCCAGCTGGAAGCAATGCACATGTAGATCCAGAACTTGCGAAAGGAACGAGGAGTGGAGGCTAGCCCTGATGGGTGGTGCATACGATGCAAGGTGAATGGACACACCAAGGACAACTGTCCGGTATTAGCAGACTACATGCAGGTGAGAGGACCTAGCCCGCTGTGCCCTAGAGAAGCAGCGGGGCTGAGTAGGCTGGCACTATGGTGTGACGACTGTTGTGTTGCGGGGTTGCATGACACCAACCACTAACCTCTCCTTGCTTCTTGTATTTCGGAGGTTAAGAAAAAATGGTGCAAGTTTTGTAGGTCTGTGGGGCATGATGAGAAAAAATTCCGTACTTATGATCTTATGATAGACCAAGGAAACCTCTATAGGGTACAAATAGATCCTTCGTCACCAAGAACCCCTTCCGGTATTGGAGGCTCCTCCATTAGGGGTAGGGGAGGGGGCCAATGCTAAAGTGCAGGTAGAGGAAGAGGCCGACTGATCTGTTATAACTAGGGAGAGATAGGTAACTTTGCAAGGGACTGCCCAAACCCTACAAGGCAATCCTGCAGGTATTACAGGCAGCTAGACCATGTGATCGAGGATTGCCCAATATTGATAGCTAAGGTGTAGGAGTAACAACAGACACCTACACAGAATGTGAAAAGGGTTATGGCAGAGCCTTAGAACGAGGGACAAGTTATTAATATCATAACCCATAGTGGCTTAGCCACTAGGGGGTGGAATAAAAAGCTACAACTAAGCCTCTGATCAAGAAAGTGGCCAGCAAATCAGAAGGTGTGGACCTACAAAAGGAAAGGGAGACCTTTATCGTGGCTCACAGGATTTCATAGAAGCAACTACTTCGCAAGTTCCAGCGGCCACCAAATAAGGAGAAGGGGTCCAACCATTTTTACAAACATGCATGAAACTCCTACGCAACCAGCAGGCCGTTGAGAACCTCCAGGCACTATTAAATATCTGCACAAAGAAAACGAACCCACCTTTGGAAGTTAAGGATGTAAACACACTGTACAAATACAAGAAAAACACTGGTAGGGAAATGCAGCTCATAGCACAAATCAGGAATTACGAAATGGAGCAAGTTATTTTGGATCTAGGATCAGATGCTAACATACTACCCAAGAAAACGTGGCAGCACATGGGAGAACCCAAGTTGGAATGGTCCACTATCCAGCTACGCATGGCCAATCAGTAGAAGATCATACCGTTAGGAAGGTTATCACAGATTGTAGTGGATATTGCAGGAGTCAAGGTACGAGCCGCCTTTGAGGTCATTCAGATTGTGGAAGATGCAAACCCTTACCTTGCGCTCCTAGGGTTAGATTGGACTATCGACATGGGTGGTATTATCAACTTAAGGAAGAGGAGCATGGTATTTGAGAATGGAGGGGTACAAGTGATAGCCCCCTTAGACCCCGTAGAAGGAGAAAGGTACACAGAGACGGTGCGTATAGACGAGGAGGTAGATCACATCTACAAGTTAACTACACAGGATGAATATTGGATCAACCCTATGACTGATAGTATGCTCTGCTAGGAAAAGGATAGCGACTGTTTGTCTGACCCCGACGGACAACTAGAAAATTGGAAAAACCGATTGCACAACATATCTACGCTGTGATGTCTCAGGATTACAAGGGATTTCCGATGTATCTCCTTAGAGGTACAAGATCTACCCTAATTTTACGATTCTAGTGGAATTAAGGAATTTTTGCAAGCATTTGAAGCCGAATTTCCAAGGGAACGAAGGTTATGGGCCCTCAGTCTTGCCCTACGTGCAACACCTGTAAAGTGGTGGGATGAGCGTAAGACAAAATTCCAGGAATGGGGGGGCATCCCAGACTATGTTACTCCTGCACTTTGACCCTCTAGTTCACTTACACAGGGAACAACCCAAACTAGCAATCCGAAGCTGCGTAGACTTGCACAAGGTAATTACTAATGGTGGGAAAGGGCACGTGAATGATAGGTGCATCCCATATAGAAACTCTCTCAAGATGATGGAAACTATGGAAGCTATGGGTCTGGCAGCACCTATAGCTATCAAACAACTACGCTCTTTCCTCCACTTCGCAGGATACTACAGAAAAACCAGGCAGGAGTACACATGGATCAGAGTGCCTCGAAAAGAACTGTTTCTCAAGGCCATTTCAGTTTGCAGGGACGCCCGATGTTAGGGGAGTTTCGCCCTAGAAAAGGAAACAATAGGCCCACTCAGAACATAGATGGAACACCATGCGCACAAGAGTCCCGATGAACACACACAGGCACACTGGGAGAGTAGGTGTGCGTTGAGCGCACCAGAGCTGTGAAAGCTAGTCGTTGGGACAGTCAAATCAAGGAAAATGAAAAATATACCGTTGAATGGAGCGGGTGGCTGGAATTTAATGAAGCGATTGCGGTATATTTTTTACCATTTACATGATGGTAAGTTCCAAGTGCAGCTTGCCCAAACAATGACCACTAAAGCTAGCTATAAAAGGGGTTAACCAACTAGACAAGGGTTCTGTATTAGTTGTATAGCTTGTACTTGGCATATCTTGCTGTGACGATTTGGTGCTACAAGACGCTCTGTGTTTATAGTGTCTCCTTCATGTCCGAACAGCCTATCCCCTCGGACAGTATCAACCCAAATTTTTTTTTCTGCACTAGGATGACGTCTACGAACCCTGTTGAGCCTTTTGAACCAATGACCTCGGTGGAACAAGGGACTGAGGAAGTAGTGGAAATCGAGTCTGAGGCAGAAGAGATTCTCTCCACACCAAGCCCAACCATGAGAAAAGGGAAAGAAAAGGCACAGAGCTCTAGAAAGTCCCTGAAGCCCACGAAAATGGGCTGCAGGAAAGCTGCGAACTTCCCTACGAACCGCAAAATCCCCGAAGGCATCTCGGGAGGAAGCACAAACCATCGAGCCAATTCACTGGTTACCTTCCTTTGTTTGACCATGCAGGGCATCAATGCACACATCAAAGAATCTTAATGGCTTGGTCACTTACCTACAGATGTCGCTGACCCCAGACGAGGTTCTCATCATTGGTGAACCTGTTGGTAAGCTTGATGATGTCAAGTTTGATGATCACGACCTAGCCAACTTCGAAGCATTCCCTGAGCTAGCACCTACACTATACCTCGACACAATTCATGATGACAGTGGAGCTACAGGCGTCCCCTAGTGCTGGGTGTGGGGGTTGGCCGGGTTTGGGCTCCTGAACTTGCTCAGGATGCCCCATTTTGGTCATTACAATATTACAGACCGGCTCGCACAGCAGGTGCTCACCCTAATTCACGAAGGCTGCCTATGGATCTAGGATAGAACTCCTATTGATGCTACACTAATTCACAGGATTACTAGTCTCCCGATGAACGAACCAAGCCCTCTAGAGTGAGTGGGTAAGAAATACGAAGCCGAGATTGTTGAATTGATGCGGCAAAAATACAATATGGATTGGAACACCCGAAGGTTTATCATAAAATCCATCAATGATCTCGCTACACAGTTGGGCACGTTGTTGCTGGCGTGTAAGTTGATGCGAAAATTCCAAGTCACCACTATCCCCGCCTACGTGATCCAACTAGCAGGTCAATGTGTGGAGGGAGTCTGTTTCAATTGGGCTCAGTACTTATGTGACGAATGTTTGGCCAACGTTTGAGAATCCCAGGACTTAGGGCACGATTTTTGTTACACGTGGTTGTTGTTCCTCATTGCGTTGGTCGCCTGGGAGGCTCCCGCGGAGGCTATCCTGCCTGAGCTTACCTCGGATATGTGTGAAGGAGCTCGCTATGTGCATTTGTGGGACTCCAAGGATGCACAACGCATAAAGGACAATCAAGTCTTCTGGGTCCTCTTCCACAGCGGTGTGGTAGCTACCATCAACTCTCGCCCACGCTTATCACCCACAGTCTACGACAAGTACAAGTGCATCACAACCTTTCAGGTGACCATGCACAATATACAAATTCAGAGCCGAAAGGGGAAAGCTTGGACCTCGCTCCTGTATATGGTCACGGACGAGGAAATTGACAGTTTTATTGCACTCTGGCCCCCATAGTGGAAGATTGGCTTAAAAACCAGAGTTCAGGGCCCCCAAGATGCTAGCACCACAGAAGTACTTCCTCCTGTCACTAGCAAGGATATTGGAGGATCCAAGAAAAGTACCGGGAAGGACACAGAACCCACTGCGAAGAAAGATGAGCAGCAGAAGCGGACTGATGAGAAGCATGTTGAAGGAGCCACACAAAAATATTCGCAGCTCGACTTAGGGACAGAACAAGGGAATGCATCCCCTCACGGAATGAAGCAGGCAGGCGAGCCTGTGAAAGGACCCCAAAATAAGAAGTGCGTTTAGAGGACATAACATGATGAAACTGTCACCTTGACTGATGGTGACCTTGAACATATTGTTGATGCAGTCTCTCTAGCCATGTAGGATTGATGGGAGGCCCTCGAAGAACGACAGAAGGCTATGATCATCGCATTTCAAGTTGAGCACTATGAGCTGCAACTAAAGACAAACACACTACACACCAGTGTGACTTTGAGACGGACACCGCAAACCACCACCAGTGCTCTACTCACAAGAACAAAAAGTTGCCTCTGCCCTTTTCCTGGCGCTGCCCTTATGATCAGTCCGCCCAACCTGAGCATGCAGGGCCATAGTTGCCAAGAGGTCCAGCTAGACTTAGCCAGACTACCCCAAGATGCTTTGCAGGGACTCCACTCAGGTATATTCCAGGAGATTCAGCACCAGGACCTACAGATTCACTTGCAGCTAGGCGTGGCTAAGCGAACGATCAATGAAAGCAATGTCACAGCTACCCTATCCACCACGCAATAGAAGGAGCTCGAAAGCTTCATTTACCAGCTTTGCGCAGAAGTTCCAGAAGAGATTCTAGCTACTGCTACACCCCAGGAAAAGGTTGAAGGGTTGGTGACCACATTGAAGGCATCTAAAATAGAAGTTGTGGAAGTTAAGTCATGAATGGAGCAGATATTGATGATCTGCAGGAAAAATTGTAGCCTGAAACACCTCCGAAGGTGCGGGCCCAGCAATTTACGCTGATCACCACCGCTACGAAAAACATCACAGGGTAGATCGCATAGGGTGCTCAACTACCGGATACCACCATGCAGCTGTGGACCAAGGTCCAACGCGATCTGCTCCTACATGAAATAACCTAGACCCTGTGGCAGAAAGAGGAGACATTTGCAACATTAGAAGCCACCCTTCCCACATTGGTTCTTACTTAGCACCTGGCACGATTACACACCAACCAAGACCTCCAAGATGAGATAGAAGTTCTTCAACAGAAGAAGAAGGCCCTCACCGACCGCCTAAAGCCTTGGAGTATTGATGCCCTTAAACTGTCGAGGATGCTCATGTAGCAGTAAAGAAGCTTAACCAGAATCTAGAAAGTGTCATCACTGCAACAGAAGGCTCGATTTCATAGAAATTGGTTGACATCGCCCAGAATGCTGCTGCCCAAAGTGAAGCCGTGTTGCCCCGATTGGCCGAAGCGATCAAAATGTTGCAGGTGCAGGTGGAGACCCCACCACCTCAGTTACTCAGGATGAGTCACAAGATTGTGTTGGGGGACCATTGGAATAGGGTCTCCTCCAAAGCTGTGAATCTGGTCCATTTTGTATATTTTTTAGTATATTTAGTCTAACGCAGGGGTTTTGGGGTGGGTCAAAGCCCCTAATGCATTGTAAGGGGGTCAAGGGTAGACCAAGAGTCCACAAACCATGGTTTGCAGACCATTGGATGTGTAGGCTAAAGTAGTATAAATATTTGAACCTGTTTTGAGTCGATAGGAAGGAAATGAATAGAGATTGAAGCGAAGTATGAATTACTAGATCTGGGTGGGTTGCTTTGGGTTAGGACTCCTGCTGGTTGTGTGTGCGGAGATCCTCTGTCCTGCTATGTGTGGACCCTACTGGCTGTGTGCGTAGTAGGTATTCAAGGAATGTAAGAATATTTTGATAACTAATATATGTGAAGTATTGCTGAACCATATGATGTTATCTGGATTTGTGCTGTTATGATTGATGCAAACTAGATTGTCTGATTGAGCTGCGAACTTGTCTATTTATCTCTGTGGTATGAAATTAGTTGCATTTAATATATTACTATTATTATATCTTTGTTAATTAACGCAACCCATCTGTGGTGAGAATACTGGCTGCGATTATGCTATTTTGTAGTTTTAATTGATGATACACACATGGATGCGAAACTGCTAGAAAAAATATGATAAAAATATAGTCTGGTTACGTTCTGGAACCCTGCGAATCACCCTTCTGTGTAGATATGATAATTATAGGCCTGTGTTATTACCTTCTCTCTCTCAGGGTGTGGAAACCTGGTTCCAGCACCCTCCCATACTGTTTCAAGTGAGACTTTGACCTGCGTAGGCAGGTCACTACCAAAAGGGCCAGTAGTATAGGGGTTTGTTGGCAAACCTTCACGTCCGAACCTGGGTCAGGACCCCTCAAGCCAACATCGCCTCCTTTGGTTTATATTGATGCATCTTTAGCTGTTTATTTTCTGTTATATTCAGTTTACTTCACTGTTATCTGTAGATTTATTTAGAGTTATACAACACACTTTTTCTTTTTTCTCTGCAAACTTTTGGGTTTAAAAATTAAAATTAACACACTTAACACACACACCCTAAGTGAAGAAGCGCCTGGTTAACACCACTAGGAAAATACTATAACTTTGTAATATTTTGATCATACACCTCTCTGCCCTTACTTCGACATTGTAATCATTTTATCCTTCACCTCCTTGCCCTTTTTGGTCTCTCTTCCTTTTGTGATCTGTGTTTGTTCTTTCATCATTGCGCCCCCAAGGCGTTTGTTCCAGAGACTTCTTGGCCTTCATCCTTAATTTTCGTTAGAAATACTTACTCCTTTTTGTAAGGATTCTGGACACCACATATCTCCACAATGGTATGATATTGTCCACTTTGGGTCTAAGCCCTCATGGCTTTGCTTATGGGCTTTACCCCAAAAGGCCTCATACCAATGGAGATATTTGTCCATCTTTATATACCCATGATCCTCCCCACTTCTAGTCAATGTGGGACTTTGGTCGTATACCCAACAATCCTCCCCTCGAACAAAGGACCATCGAGCCTCCCCTCAAACGATTATCCATCCGCCCACTCTCTACCAACCAGGATTCTCCGCTCCAATGTGTTGGAAGCACACGCCTTACATGGAGCACCACCTGCCTCGAGAGCTTGCTCTATCCCAGGTCAATTCCTCTTCACCGTGTTGGGACTAGGACACGTCCATGAAGAATCCGGAGCATACCGCCTGTCTAACCGAGCTCATCCATGGATCCCATCGTGATATTACTGGGGCCCACCACCTTCGTTCGGCATTCGAGGATTCATCCACTTCGCTAACTTTGGGGCATGGCTCTGATACCAAATGTAGGTTTTAACCCTGAACAGAAATTATCTACACACGAATCTTATAATAGAAAATAAAACAATAGCGAGAGCATAAAACATAAAACAGATAAACACAGAGATTTTCCCCTGGATCCCAAATCGGGACGACCAGCTTGATTTTTCATTATATTCCTTTTAGTGTTACAACACATATATATACATGCCGGAGCATACATAAACCCAATCCATTAACCCTGGATTAGAACATAACCGTAGTTCCCTTGACCGGATCTACAAAAATACCAGGGGCCGAAAACCATCGAACCCCAAAACCATGTGCAAAACCATGCACAAAACCATGGGCGAATCCGCCTATGAGTGGGTCAACGGTGGACGCCGCCCCTCGTGACCCCCCGGCCCCTACGCCCGACGCAACATACGGCGCGTGGGGCCAATCGTGGAAAGAATATAACACATACCCAACATTCTCCCACTTGTTGTTTTCTTTCCACAGGGGGCCACAGGAGAGCTTAGTCATTGGCCAAATTCTTCAACACCCATTGTTTCTCTACACCAAGAGAACTTCTGAGTGCTCACAGACTTCGTCAATGCATCTGCAACATTCTTCAAAGTGTCCACCTTTACCAGCAACACCCTTTTAGCCTCAACCATATCTCTAGCAAAGTGATATTGAACATCAATGTGCTTTGTCTTTGAATGATAAGCAGGGTTCTTAGCCAAGAAAATTGCACTTTGGCTATCACAGTCTGTCCTTATAGCTTGTTGTACCAACCCCATACTTGAACACAATCTCTACAACCAAACTGCTTCCTTGCTTGCATGAGTGGCTGCTATGTATTCTGCCTCTGTAGTTGAAAGCGCCACTACAGACTGTCTTTTACTCATCCAACTGACTGCACCTCCAAATAGGCTAAACACATACCCACTTGTAGATCTTCTTTGGTCCGGATCTCCAGCCCAGTCTGCATCAACAAAACCACGAATGTCCAACATTCTTTCCAATCCTGGTCTTCCCTGGTAGCACAAGCCATAATCACTAGTGCCACGTAAATATCTGAAAACCCGCTTCACTGCTGTCCAATGCTCCTTTCCTGGGTTTGACATAAACCTGCTCAATACTCCCACTGCATGTGCAATGTCTGGTCTAGTACATACCATTGCATACATCAGGCTACCCACTGCACTTGCATATGGAACACGGGACATATACTCCTCTTCTTCTTGTGTCTTGGGACACTGTTCAACAGACAGCTTTACACCTACAGGAATAGGAACATTCACCGGTTTACTATCCTGCATATTAAACCTCTGCAATATAGTCTCGACATACTTCCTCTGGTTTAACCAGAGCTTCCTCTTTGCCCGATCTCTCTTAATTTCCATGCCCAAAATATAGTTTGCAGCACCAAGATCCTTCATGTCGAATTT
Source organism: Pinus albicaulis (assembly GCA_034641835.2). Classification (NCBI taxonomy): domain Eukaryota; kingdom Viridiplantae; phylum Streptophyta; class Pinopsida; order Pinales; family Pinaceae; genus Pinus; species Pinus albicaulis. The sequence goes on along the minus strand of CM076579.1, from coordinate 1,639,352,049 downwards.
GGAGAACAACTTGGTCTTCAAATCTTGGATAATTTCTTTGTCATTTCCAATCAACAACATATCATCCACATACAAGACCAAATAAATAACACGGTCACCAATTAATTTAAAATAAACACAGTGATCCTCCTTGCTTCGGGTGAAGCCAAGTCCCCGTATATAGGTATCAAATTTCTGATACCACATCCTTGGTGACTGTTTTAACCCATACAGAGACTTCTTCAACCTGCATACCAGTTCTTTCTTACCCTTCACCATAGAGCCTTCGGGTTGCTTCATGTAGATCTCCTCTTCTAGATCCCCGTGAAGAAATGTTGTCTTCACATCCATCTGTTCTATCTCAAAATCAAATGTAGCAGCAACAGATAAAAGTAATCTAATAGAAGTAACCTTGGCAACAGGAGAAAAAATATCACCAAAATCAATTCCCGGCACCTGGGAATAACCTTTCGCTACCAACCGAGCTTTGTATTTCTCCACCTTGCCTTCTACATTCATCTTCTTCTTAAACACCCATTTGCTCCCAATGGGCTTCCTTCCAACTGGCAACTCCACCAGATCCCATGCATCGTTTTTGTGCAAGGATTCCATTTCATCAACCATGGCCTCCTTCCAGAGTTTTCCATCCTCTGAATCTACTGCCTCCCTGACAGTTCTGGGTTCATCATCAGTTATAGTTAAGGCAAAACCTGAACAGAAAGCAGATGGACTATACCTTTCCGGTTGCCTTCTTTCCCGAACTGATCTTCTCAAAGCTGGAGTTTGTGGCTCTTCATCTTCTGAGTCTTCTTCTATTGTAGAGTCTGATTCATCCTCCTTTAGCTCAAACTCTATCTTCTCATGTTCCTTTGGTAGGACTTCATGTTTAACAACATCCTTCACTTCTCTAAACACCACATCTCGGCTGTACACAACCTTCCTTGTTTCTGGATTCCAAAGCTTGTAACCCTTTAAACCATCCTTATACCCAATAAAGATGCACTTTTCAGATTTATTATCCAACTTGGTCCTTTTCTCCTTTGGAAAATGTACATATGCATCACATCCAAATACCCTTAGATGTGAAAGAGATGGTTTCTTACCAGTCCATACCTCATGTGGGGTCTTATCCTCCAACACTGATGAAGGTGATCTGTTAACCAGATAGCATGCAGTCTCCACTGCCTCTGCCCAGAATTCTTGTCCTAAACCGGTACCACTGAGCATGCTTCTTGCCTTTTCCATCAGTGTTCTGTTCATTCTTTTTGCAACTCCATTTTGCTGAGGTGTGTATGGAGTAGTCTTCTATCGTGCTATACCACACTTCTTACAGAACTCTTCAAATTCCTTCTTGCAGAACTCCCCACCATTATTTGTCCTCAGCGCCTTTATCTTCTTCTCTGTCTGATTTTCCACCAGAGCCTTAAATTCTTTAAATTTGTCAAAGACTTCAGATTTCTTCCTCAAGAAATATATCCATGTGTTCCTTGAGAAGTCATCTATGAATGAAACATAGTACACAGATTTTCCTAATGATGGAACTGACACAGGTCCAAACACATCACTGTGCACAAGTTCTAATATCTTGTTTGCCCTCTTAGCACCAGAAGGAAAACTCACCCGATTCTGCTTCCCATATACACAATGTTCACAGAAATCGAAATCCGGAGAACAATTAGACATACCTTCTACCATACCATCTCTATGTAGTATCCGAAGGCCCTTATCTCCAATATGTCCAAGCCTTTGATGCCATAGCATGGTCTTTCTCAGTTAAAAGGCGATGAGCTTCTTGCTACCACTTTCCCGGGAACCATAGGCTTGTACACCCATCAATAACAGTGCTACCTTGTAGCTTTTACAGAGTTCCAGTCCGAACTCCCCGCATTAATACCAGTGCTCCCCGAACCATCTTGCGGGCATCTTTCTCGAACACTGTTTTTACACCTGCATCATCCATCTTGCTTACAGAAATCAGATTTCTGGCCAATGCAGGAATATGCAGAACACCAGGAAGTGTTCTAATCCTCCCACCTTGCAGCTTTAGCTTGACCTTTCCACGTCCGACGATTCTGGCCTTCCTATCATCCCCTAGGAAGACATCACCACCATCATATTTCTCATACTCGCAGAACCACTCCCTAGGGGGAGTGAAGTGAAAGGATGCACCTGAGTCAATCAACCATGACTCATGATCTACATGTGTATTTGAAGAAGAAGCCAAATACACATCCCCACTTTCATCTGAGGTGGTTTTTGCCTCTGCAGAAGGAGCTTCATCAGATCCCTTTCCTTTCTCAGGAGCTTTAGATCTGCATTCCTTTTTGTAGTGTCCTTCCTTTCCGCATTTCCAGCACACCTTTACAAACTTTCCAGGAGATTTAGATCTCCCTCTAGATTTAGATCTCCCACTCGAAACCTTATTCTTGTTTCTGTTATGGGACCTTCCTCGTACAGATAAGGCATCTCCATTTTGACCCTCCATATTTCTCCGTCTCATTTCCTCCGACAGCAAGGCTGAGACAATGTCATCAAAATTCAAGGTAGTTGTGTTGCTACCTATTGCAATAACCAGACTGTCCCACGAGTCTGGTAGAGAACACAACAAACTGATGCACTTATCTTAATCTGAGATTTTAATATCAACAGATGACAGTTGACTTACCACAGTATTGAAGGCGTTCAGATGCTCTGTCACCGAGTCTCCATCCTTCATCCTCAGGTTATACAACTTTTTCCGCAGGAACAACTTATTCACCAGAGACTTAGATTGGTACAAAGTCCCTAGCTTTTCCCACAAGGTCTTCACCGTAGCTTCCCCAGATACATTCAACAATACTGAATCTGAGACACACAACCGTATTGTGCTCTTAGCCTTCTGATCCAGTTTCTTCCAGTCTTCATCTGACATTGCCGTTGGTTTAGTACTTGGATCTACTGCGATCCACTGATCTTTATCCACCAGCAGATCCTCCATCTTGAGCTTCCACAACTCAAAACTCTGACCATTAAATTTCTCGATCTCTATCTTTCCGCCGCTCGCCATCTTCTTTCACGGCAAGAATCGATCCCGCAGATCTCCCACTGAACAGGGTCTACCTCAGGCCCAAGCAAAAAACCCTCAGCAGCAAAGGCATCCCCTTGAAGCCGAAACAGCTATGATACCAAAATGTGGGATTACGGACACCACCATCTCCTGATGCTATGATAATGTCCACTTTGGGTCTAAGCCCTCATGGCTTTGCTTATGGGCTTTACCCCAAAAGGCCTCATACCAATGGAGATATTTGTCCATCTTTATATACCCATGATCCTCCCCACTTCTAGTCAATGTGGGACTTTGGTCGTATACCCAACACTTTTCATAGGATTCGAGTTAGTCCTCCACCGAGTCCTCATTCCAAATCTGCTTCTGGTTTATTGGGTTCCCCTTCTGGTTCCATCCTTGGTTCTCCCTCTGCCACCTTCACCATGTCTAGTTCAGGACCTAACGCTTGTGGTAGCCCTGTCCCTAATGCTAAGAATAATACTAGTGGGACCACAACAAGAACTATCCCAGCTACTCCCTTGCTCCCTTATATGGCAGGCCTCATTCTTCCCGATTTTAACATGTTGATCAATGACCCCATACACCATGACGCTGGTTGGCCTGCTATTCCAACCAAGCTCCCTTCTGACATCCCCAAGTTTGAAGGTCTTACTGGATAAGATCCTACAAACCATGATAGTTCTTTCTACATGTGGTGTTCGTCTAACTCCATCAACGATGACTCTGTCCATCTTCGGTTGTTCCAACGTATGCTTACTGGAGAAGCTTCTAAGTGGTATGTTGACCATGCCTCCTCCTCTCATACTACTTTTGTGACTCTTGCCTGGGATTTTCTATATTACTTCCAGCTTCCCCTTCATTATGAAATTGGTACCGAACTTTTGACCTCTTTCCGCCAATTGTCCGCAACCTGCCTATCCAATCATGTCCATGAATGGCAGAGAAGAAAGAGCCTATGTTGAGCCCCTACCTTCGAAGACCATGTCTACATGGACTGGTTCCTTAGATCTCTTTTGCCTACTATTGGCAAAGTTGTCGCATCTCATTTCCCTCAGACTGAAGAAGCTGATCTCCAGATTGCATTGAAATATGACCTGATCTATGCATAGTCTGGTTATGTTTATACCATTTTACCTGATATCCCTAGACCCAGTGGTGCCAACGGACCGGGGGCATCCCATGTTGCCGATGGTATCATTGGATCCCTTTCTCATTCATACACTCATCCTCCCATGGGTTATGGATTCCCTCAGGGAGGGGTCAACTCCTCTAGAACTTTTCCCCCTCCTGGTAGAATGTATCCAAGATACGGCATGCCTCCTCCTTTTTCCCAACCTATTTACCACAATCTTGCCCAACCTCCTTATTATCTGTATCCACAACTTGGTGCCCCATCTCCCCCAACATTAGCACCCCCACCTCCCTTGCCTTCTCAACGCTCACAATAGTAGCCACCACCCCCCAGGGGTAGGTGTATGCACAACAGGGTGCGACTAATCCTCCTACTTCCAAAAAGAAGAGGAAAGGCACCCAAAATCAATCTTCCCCTAGTAATCCAAGACCTAACCCCCAAGGGAATGCACCTAACATTGCTAATTAGCACTAGGGCACTAAGCCCAAGAAGGACAAGCCTGTTTGCATGAATAAGCCTTTTTCTTGTTGCGGTGTCTATGGTCATTACACCCATGATTGTCCTCTTTTACCTCAGATGCATCAGATGTGGGAGACACAAGTAGCATCGTGAGGACAACAAGCCTCCCCTTCAGTTCCTCGCAATGCTCCACCTATCCAACCGACTGTGTTTACCAATCATTTCCCTCAGCAAGGATTCGTGGCTACCCAACCACCTAAAGGTCAGGTGGCCACTCAACCTCCTCAATCTGGTACCTCTAATTACCAGATTCTCATGATGAACTCTAACCAACCCATTATTGTTGACCTCAACCTTCAGACTCGGTCCCATCAATACAGAAAGCCTACCACTACGTCTGCCCCCGAGCCCCCTTCTTTAGGTCCCACAGAGCCTCTTTCGACAACCAGTGGTCCTTTATAGATCCCTCAGGCTAAGGTAGAGGTTCATACCAAGATCCCCAGGGGAGCATTACACCAAAACCTTTCTTCTAGAAAATCTACCCATTCATATAGTATAGTAGATGATTTGGCGCAATATCTTGCTTCCATCTCAATGCTGGAACTCCTCCAGTCATGCCCTTCACAAAAAAAAGATCTACTAACTTCCATGTATGTTATGGATCCTTCAAATGATCCATTTATCATCTTCAATGTTGACCAGTCAGAACATCCTCCCCTTCCTGCTTCCATCGCCTTCCAAATCCCCGTCAAGATCTGGAATGCCAACGTCTCCCGTTGTATCATTGATGAGGGGGCATCCATCTGCGTGATGTCCACTTCGGTTTGGAAGCAACTTGGATCCCCTGAGTTGGCCCCTTCCACTATCACCCTTTGAGTGTGGGATGGCCACTCTTCCCAGCCCATTGGCCTCTTCCGCAATTTTCCTACTACTCTTGCGGCCAAGACTGTTTGCATTGATGTAGAAGTCATTGATGCTCCCTTATATTAAAACATTCTATTGGGTCATAGCTACACTTATGTGATGTCTTCTATCCCATTTGCGGTTCACCGCAAGATTTCCTTTCCTCATAATGGAAATATAGTCACCATTGACCAATTAACATATTATGAACCAAAGTCTCAGACCTCCTCTGAGTCCATCATCTCTTCGGTGGCCAATAAGAAAACCATCGAACCTTTGACCAGTTCACCCAGAGTCTAAAAAGACTCCTCTTTGCTTGGGTATTTCCTTGGTCTTCCTCCTCTTGTCTCTGATCCTATCTTGTCGAATGTTTGCATGATACAATCGTCTCAGGCTTTTCTCAAGCAGCCCGCTTTTGCTAGTTAACAGCCTCGCCCTCTGCAACCTACTCCTAGCAATTAGATTCAACCTTCAGGACCCCCTCCTCAAGGCCCCTTATTTGCAGCTGGTATCCATGAGCCTCTCTACCCACCTGACATGGTTCCTCTTGGCCTTAACCATCTCGGAGCTATCCCGCCTCTTGGAGTGTTTTCAATACCTGTAATGGCTACCTTATCCCTTCCTATCTTGACCCTGGGGATACCAGTATGGTACATTGATCCCCTAGCTACTATCCTGCCTAGTCAGCCCAAACCTTATCTTAATTTGACCCCAGTTCAACCAGTCCCCATGACCCCTCCCTCTGTTACCATGCCTCAGCCACCTCAATAGGAACCTCCTTCTGTTGCGACAACATCGGGTGAAGGGGGAAAAGCTCGCAAGAAGGCATCTAAAGACAAGTTTGCCACGACAAACCCCACTCCTCCTCAGCCTCCAAAGTGTACCCCCCTGTGTGCTTTGTGTGATGTTGTTGGTCACGCCACCCATGATTGTCCCGAATTGCCTCATATCAAGCCCATGGTCAACGAAGCGTTTCTTGAGACTGATATCCTAGAAGTCCATGTTACTTTACCTGATTCAGCCAAGAAACTAAATACTTCATGCACAAATCACCCCTGTGCTTTGTGTGATTTCCATGGCCACAATACTTACCTTTTTCCCCGCCTCAAAGAGTACCACTCCTCTTGGGAAGCGGCTCGCCAATTCGAGGCCAAGCGAAACGAGTCTATCACTCCTTTATTTGCGCATTTTTCTTCAGCAGAACTAGAGGACACATTAACTCCCATAGACATTCCCCCTCCAGATGTATAAATGACAGAGTCTTTGGCCACTGTCCACTACCTGTCATCATCTATGAGATCCATGGTGGAAGACCCCCTTGGGACTTCTGCTTCTGTTTCGCCTGAACTCCCTTCAGTGATCACCTTGGGCTCAACATCGGTGGATCATTCATCTACTTGCTTTTATGTCACCCCTTGTGATGATGCGCATGTAAACATCTCTTCTCATGATGATGAGTCAGGTAGCTTCGCTGCGTCAGGTAGTATTTCTTCCACCAGTCACCCCATATTCTATTACGATGATGACATTATGGAAGTAGTCACCACCCCTAACTTTATCTATCCCCCCTTACATCAAATCCCTGCATTCGAACCACATACACCTAGTGGCCATTACATTGACACCCAATGTTTGGGTAAGGGGGCACCCATATTAGAGAGGCCAGGAGAAGCAATTCTCCACAACTCTCCTCGTGCATCTGGTCATGTCAAATCTAGTACTATTATTCTTTCCCATTTAGAAGAACCTCTAGAGTCCCATATCACTTCAGATCACTCTAGGAATGATTCCCCTCATCATTCATTCATCTTACATCAGCAACCCAGTCCCCTAGACATTGTTGTTGACCAACCTGTGTTTTCCTAGGTGAGCACCAGTCCCTTATCTCCAAATCCACTCTTTGGGATAGTGACACCATGTATGTCAACCTAGAAACTTAGTCCATTTTCTTCATATATGCAGTACCAAAATAGATGGGTAATCCTCCATTCCCTTTCTCGAACTGCATAACCATAACAAAAAATACACCACATCATAACAATGTGGTTATATTCCCCTTTTCTAAATACATTTTGGCATGACCATAGCATGCTTGGGGGCACCTATGCCACTAAACCATAAAAATCCCAGCTCTCAGCCAAAAACAACACTAAAACCCCTTTTCTCTGACAGGTCACACTTTTCAGGTCATTTCATGGGATAGGTCATAGTTTTCTACCCAATACCTGATACCCAGGTCACAGAACAAACCCCAAAAGCACAACCTGTCATGTTCATGAGCTTTGGGTGCCTAAACTAAAATTTTAATCGAAAGAGTATGGTTAGGCCTCTTACCTATAGCTGACGGATCTTGATTCCATCGGTCAATTTTTCCACTACAATCACTGCAAGATTTAGGGCCTTTTCTCCTCTCTACATTCACCACAACTACACTTGCAAATGAATTAAATTGGAGGGAAAGCATCTTATTAAAAGAGAAACCCGAGATTTTTCTTTCACCAAGTACAACCAAACCATAGCTTAGTTTGATAAACCATCAGTACCATTGGAAAGCTCTCACTGAGCTCTCAAATGGGTATCCTTTAGTGTTTTGTGATTTGATACTTCACCTGGACACAATTTTTCCAAGAAGGGTCACTTCACCACTCCTCAAAATCAAATTTCTTCACTTGCAACACTCATACTTGGGGCACCACTTTTCCTCCATACTTGTCCATACTCATGTCTATTTTTTCCATGAGTAAACATCTTGTACTCATGTATTTATGGTCCCAACTAGACATTTTCTGTGTGGTAGCATCATCGAGTCACCCTTGTTTAGAGCGTCAGAGTTGAGTCATCATCGCATCCATGAAGTCTATCCCGAGTCCCTTTATATCCCGCTAGAATCCTCCATCCTTCATTGCTTGGTTCCTCTCTCGTGTCACACATTATGGCCTTCAGTCCTATTGTCCCCTGCCCCCTTTGATATTTTTCAGTTTCTTCCAGGTCATCCATGCCCTTCATGCTCTAACAAGGGAAGTCATCAGCTCTCTACTCAATACTCCCCATTCCATCATCATCCCTGATGTTAGTCTGTTAGCCACTCTACTATTATCTCTCATGCCTTATTTGAGGATCCCTTATTGCCTCACCTATGGCAGACTTCATTCTGGTCGACATCATGTCATTCATTCCAGAAGGCAGGTCTAGAGGGAATTATACCTTGGTTTCAACTTCCACTCTTGTTCAATGCCTCAGATGAGGCAAAGGGACTCCTTATTCCCTTTTGATTTGATTGTTTCTCAGCTCCAACTCCTTACAGCATGATCGAGATCCATATACTCAATGGTTCAGTGATGCAACAGATTATACCGGTGATTCCCAAGTGTGTGTGAGATGTTTCACTCCTCATGACGGGGTGGACCTTCAGGTAGCCCACCACATGCCTAGATGACATGTTCATTACAGCCTTCAATGCAACTCAATATATTTTATGGTTCCAGCCTCAGCCGCTTGTAGCGCCTCTTTACTTTGTGTTAGCCCCCCTGTAAAATTTTGACAGGCAAAGTAGGGGGCTAAATTGTTTTTGAGCCTTCAGTGAATGCATCTCCCCTGGAGACACATCATCCTTGAAGTCTCCTGTGCCTTTGCCCTATGATGAAATCCCCTCTGCTGTACCCATACAGGAAGCCTCTCTAATTGTGACAAATTGTGTTCCTGAAGGCCTTCATGTACCCCTTGCATCCCTGCAGAATTCTTCATTTCATCCCTTTTTCCCTTTGTCAAAGTCCCCTTTCCTTACCCCAAAATTTCCCCCTAAATCCTCTAAACCATCCTCGTGCTCCTCCTAAACCATGCATACACCCTTGGTTTAGTTTGATAAACTCTTTTTTCCCACTATCGTTGCCTTTTCCTACCCCAAAAAATGCATTAAAATGGCCTGAAAAGCCATATTTCTCCATGATATGGGTCCTAGCCCCTTCGGCTAGCCCCCTTACCATTTCCCTCTATGTGACCCAGCGCCATGAACAGGCGCTCGGGTGGAAGGCGCTTATCGCATATGATATCGGGGGCAACATCGACCGTTGATCTTCACAGATCGGACGGTCCCCGTTAACTCCACAGGCGCCTATCGTTCTTCATGTTCACCTCTCTGATTGCGCCATCACCATCTATTTACCCGGAGATCCGACGGTCCTCAGTACATCCATCCCTGTGGTCCCCACCGCAAACACTGTTCACAAACCCGGTGGTATCTATCACACCGGCTTTGGGCGGTAGGCAGAATTTTCCCATTGCCCAGCGATTCCACTCAACATTCGACACGTGGCTCCGACACTGTTCCAAAACCGCTACCTCATCGCACGTTATCGTTCGTCCATAGATGCATAGCGATATCATTGTGAGCCATCATATCTATCATCGCCCATCCAATGGTCATCGCTCAATAGAGTTGCGTGGGGTTTAATCCAAGGTCACCGTACTCCTGGCCCACCGTTCGTCGCCCTCCGCTGCATTTTCAACCGTTGATGTCCTTTGAGATCTGACGGTCCAGATAGGCTTTCCTCGCTGTTGAATTTTCCACCATCGCTCAGTCCCGCCACGTCACCCCCACGTGTATCCACCGTACATCCGCCTATCCCATTGCATATATTTGTTCAAAGTCGAGTTTGTTAAGGTTTTTCATTTAAAATTTCCTCTGCGCTCCGCCAACCTTCACTAAGGCTTCCCTCTATCATTCCTCTGCATTGTTCTGCCATTTCACCAGCCACGTGACCATTTTCATCATCCACACCACATCCATCACCCCATTCATTGTTTTCTTAACTTGTTTTCGTGTTTTTAGGGTTCCGAAGAGGCGAAAAACCGCCAAGGTTCAATTGTACTATCGTAATGGCGTGTTGCACAGGGAAGGTTGAATTTGGAAGCTGGTACTACAATGGAAATACTCGTAAAGGTAGAAGCGGCATAAATATTATCCAAGGACAGTTCAATCTCCACAAGAAACCTATCCGGCGCCATTAAAGCCCAGATTTCGCAGATCAAGACATTTATGAAGCGGCAGAGAAATACCAGCTAGTGATAAACCAATTCAACGCAGAGCTTTAAGCCTTAATACAAGGATTTAGAGGCAAAGCACTCGATTAGCGACGTCATGGATCACACAGAAGGTACAACACGCAGAAAACCATATCATCAGGTTTTCAAATTAGCAGAATGTTTCTTCCTGAGCACGGACACAGTACACATTATGGTCTTAGTATTCATTGTGTCCAAGAGAGATTTTCCAGCCCCACAGGAGTCCTACGATATCAGTAGCATTAGCTACACAGCATGGCAGACTTGAATCATTGATTTATTTTTTATCAGATCACCTGAAGTACTACATAGCACTGCAGCCAAAGTACATCAGAGACATACCTGGAGTTAATGAAAACCTGACGAAGGCCACTCTTTCACACAAGGGTGTCCCAGATTAATGCACAGAATCTATACATAGTGGGCTTCGGCCTTTCTTCCTCTTTCGGAGTTTTTAATGCTGCATTTAGTTCTTCACCTACCTTCTTTTCTCCTCTAGAGCTATAAATTAATGAAGAAACTCATTGTAAAGGTTGCTAATCAGTTATCAGAGAATTGCAAGTAGTTTCTTTTGAGACATAGTCTCTGTGTAAAGTGTTAGATAGGCTGAGGAATATGATTTCAGACTGAGTATTCAGCTATTGGCAATGTTTTACTTGACTGGTATTTCTATTTAATATGACAAGAACATTTCTTTGGATCCTGATCTAAAGCAGTGGTGATGTTTTCCTATCTCTGTGTTTACATTCATTTCATTTTGTTTCTACTAGCTTGCATCAGAATATTGGCATAGGATTTACCCTTGTTAGGTACCCTATGTTTCTGCTCTCCTTGCCATTGATGTTTTTCTTCTAAATGTGTTATCTAAGAATCAATTTCAGTTAATTTAACCAGTGTAGTGGATGTTATTGCCTGCTCTCTGATGTATGAATTAAATGTATCTGCTCTTATATGTTTCTTGTTATGGATTTAGTTGGAAGATTTGGGAACACTGGGGATTAGAGTTAGCCCTGTCCACTAGGATCCTTGTGCGACCAGCTAGTCTTTAACTTTGTGCCCTGAAATCTGTGTTGTCTCCTCCTCTCCTACCTTTACGTATCACACAATCATCTTTAAGATCCTATGTTTTAGACGACTAGCCCAATTGAAAGCTTGCACATTGGATAGTAAGAAAATCCTTTCCTGACTCCATTGCCTAATGGTCTTGAATGCTTCCTAGAATACTTCACCTTTGCCTTATCCCTCTTTGCTCATCCTGGTCTTACACTGAACCCTTCTTTCCTGATAATGAGCAACCAAACAAAAAAACAATCAAACAAACAAACCCTGTGCCTATAACTAGTCTAACATCTTAAAATTTGGGCTTCAAAGTCATAAAACCTTTGCTCATATAGAGAGATCCCTCTCTGGATGCAGGAGGGCTAGATCCTGAGGTCCAAAAGTGGTTTGATGTTGTCTCATCTTTTGGTATTTCCAACCTTGCCAAAACATGGGAACCCCAACATAATGGCGACTCCACTGGGAAATTTCTGAGTTTTCCTCACCTTATTGTATCATAAGCCCTAGAAAACCTAAAATCTCTGGTTAGGTTGGTAGAGCACTTCTATTCACACATCAACCTCTATACCATTTGTTGTGTTTTCCCATACTCTTGGACAAAGTCTGGAAAGGGCTAGGTAGCCTCCAGATCTCACACTCTTTCAGAGGTGACATATCTGGTAAATGCCCTCCCAGTCAATCTCTAGTTAGATTTTTCTATGTTTGGAAGATATCCTCGAAAGAGGAACATCTCATAAGCACTGTGGTGGACAGTGTACCCTCCAAAAACATTCCAAACCTTCCACCTGGCGACTCCACAATTCCTAAACGTTTTAAAGACTCCACTGGTGATCAGTAGGCCTGCTGATTATCTTGGTTCACATTAGACTCCACTGGGAGACTAGCCTCCATAACAACATCAACCACAGTAGAAGTAACAAGTAGGGTTAAGCTGCTTCGTTAGAAAACAACACTCTGGCTTACAGAACCATTCACACAAGAGCTTACCCCAACCCAAACCCACCTGAAATAGTTGACAACCTTGAGAGCATCCTCAAGGGATCTCCTACACCTAAGAAATCAACTATTTCCAGCCACATCCATAGAGCTAACTCTACACCAGAAAAATTTACAGCTCTATCAGACCCACTTTTTGACCTAAGCACTCAAACTAGTTTTCCAAGAACTAGGTCATTCAGTGTCTTAGACTAGCCAGACCTTGAGCTTCCTGGTTCACCACCCCAAAGTGGTGGACACCTTGGGAATAGACAGACCCCTCCATTTACACCTCCTGATATACATTTCATACAAAACTTGGGGCTCAGTCACCCTAAATCTGCTCATCAGTCTTCTGCTAGTCATAATATCCCTGTCATCCACATACCAGCTGCCCAAGTTAACCCTTTACCTCATCAAAACATCATCATGGAAACCTGGTATGCACCTCTGGTTTTACCTCAGCCTCTAGTTCACTTACCCAATGATTATCAATCAAAGATCCCACACTTCACTACAAAAGAGCCTACCACAACACAATATCATGTAGATAGGATGGAAGATTCCTTTGATTACATGGAAATAGATGATGATATAGTCAAAATGAGAATCTTTGCCCAGAGTTTAGGGGGTGATGTGAAGAAATGGTTTAAAGGCCTACCCCCGGGTAGCATTAATGACCTTCCATCTCGATATTAGACCTTCATAAACAAATGGGAGGTTAAGGCCAATCCTCGCCAACTCCTAGCAGAATATATGAGCCTTAAAATAAACATAGGAGAGAGTGTCCATGATTACACAACGAGATTTAACGACATTTACAATGCTCTCCCTCCACATATGAAACCTCCCCAAGGTATGGCCCTAGCGAAATACCCTAAAGGCTTTGATGTTGACATGGCCTATCAGCTTAGGGATAAAGAGTACAACACATTGGAAGACATGCAGAAAGGATCCGTGAATATAGAAGCCAACTTGATTGAGAAAAGGGTAATACTAAGAGCCGAGAGGAGGGTAACATACAGAGATGACCATGTAGCTTCCACATCTGACCCCAACTATGAACATCTATCCAAAAACATGGAAGAGTTACAAAAAATGGTAAAAAATATGGTTGTCACAGTTAGTAACCAAAACATAAATCAAAACCATAACCATAACCAGAACTTTAGAAGAAACAATGCCACTCCCAACAGCGAAAGAGAATCAGATCAGCAAGTTATTCCCCCATTCCAAGAGAATTTTCTTGATGAAGATGAGGGAATCATAGAAGAGTCTAAGGGAGACACAATTAATATGTTTGAAACAGAGGATTCAATCCATAACTGTTACTCAGAAGAAGATCAACCCTCACCCTCATATTGGGGTGAGGAATGGTTAGAATCTGAAGATTACAGGTTAGGGTTTGAGAATGCCATGATGCAGGTCAGAGAAAAATATGAACTTAGAAGTGAAAAGAGCCTATAGAATACCAAACCAAAAGCTTATGAGGTCACCATCAAGAAGAGGCCAGAGAAAAATTCTAAAGTAACTGCTGAAAGTGACAAATCAGCAGCTGAGAATTATGGAAAGAACAAAGAAAAGGACAACCCAAACACTGATACCCAAGGTAAACCAGTTAGCAGCACCGACACTGCAGTTAGTGCTCCTGATAAAATAGTTTCTAACACTGTACATAGTGAGAATCAGCCCACTGATTCAGCCGCTAAGGTGGTGACTAAAAAAACAGAGTCGAACATTCCAAAGAGTCAGTCCACTTTCAATTTGGAGAGTGAGATTGCAAAAATTAAAATCTCTGTCCCACTCTCTGAGCTGGCCACTCAGGATGTATATAAAGGCCAAATTTTGAAAGCATTAAATTTAGGTGAGAACAGTGACACTATAAATCTGAGCGATGATCAACCTGCCCTTCTGTTTGGTCCAAAGATAGAAGGAAAGTTTCAGGAAGGGGTAGTGCCCCATTTTTATATCAGTCTTAATATTCATGATAAGATTCTTCACAATGCAATGCATGAATCTGGGGCATCACACAACCTGATGCCTAAAGTAGTAATGGAAAGATTAGGCCTAGAGATAACCCATCCCTATAAATACCTATATTCATTTGACTCTAGAAGAGTAAAGTGTCTCGGCCTGATCAAAGACTTATGTGTGAGCCTTACCTAGATTCCAGAAAAATGTATGGTCATGGATGTTGTTGTGGCAGATGTGCCACCCAAATATGGCATGTTATTATCAAGATCATGGGGAGCCAAGCTGCAGGGAACAATGCAGATGGATGGGGCTTATGCCACAATCCCAATCTTTGGCCAACTTAGAAGACCATACAGGGAAGCACAAATGAAATTCCTGGTTAGTAGCCCTGAAAAGCCTGATAATTTTCTTCTATCCTCTGTACATACTGACCTGGATTCCTTTATCTTCTACAATGATGAATCTTTGGGGGGACCAGAATCTGAAAACGTAGACACAAGAAAAGGTACACATGATGAAACAGAGCCAATGGACTTTAACATAATGGCTACCCTAGACTCAAAGGAGGAAGACGTAGAAAAATTTGAACAGTGCACTGAAACAACAACGCAAAGTGAACCGGAAGCAAAATGCAATCAGCCAACTAGCCACCTCTCTGATTTCCGCACCCATAACGAAAGACAAAATGACCCACAGCCTAGCGCAGCCCCTAAATTACTACATAATGGTGAAACCAGCTGTAGGGAAGGAAGTGATGATAAAACAAAAAATGAGCCCTTATGGGAAATGAATTTCGATGGGTCATGCACCAAGAGAACTGCTGGGGCAAGAGTGTGGATACATAACACAGAGGGCGATTACGCAGAGAGCCATGCCTACAACCTGCACTTCAAGTGTACAAACAATATTGCAGAATATGAGGCTCTGATCCTAGGCTTAACCCTGTTGAAAAAATTAGGAGCCCATAGGATAACCATGCGTGGAGACTCTGAGCTGATTATTAAACAGGTGAATAGTGAATATACAGCGAGACATCCTAGACTACGAGCCTACAGGAATGACACTATGGATCTACTGAAAAAGTTTGTTGAATACGAATTAGTGGTTGTTCCTAGGAGTCAAAATGTCATTGAAAAAGGATTAGCTTGCCTAGCTAGTTCCTACCCTAAGACTCCCAGTGACCAACATATCGTCATTCAGACCAAGTTCAGACCTACAGTGCCGGACAATGAAAAAGATTAGCAGGATTTCGAAGGAGATAAACAGATTGAAGATTTCCTGGTAGGCAGAAATGAGTTTGAATTTTCTGATTCAGACTCCAAATCTGACAGTAGCTGCCTAAGTGAAGAATCCTCGGATGAGGAAGAAACACCCCGTAACATAGAAATAAACTCTTTAAATGAACAGATTGGAAATCCAGACGGAAAATGTGAAAACGCAGATAGTGAAGAAGTAGAGGTGCTACAGGCCAAAGATAAGAACATACCTCGAGGTCTGGCCCCGCTAGAGGACCTTTTTGACTTTGATGATGTAGAAAAAAAGCCCACTATAGAACATGCAGACTCTGATGTCGAGGAATGCAACATAGGCACTGAAGATAAACCCAAAATGATCAAACTAGCTAAGTCTCTGCCTGCAAACATGAAAGGGAAATACATTTACCTATTCAAGGAATTCAGTGATGTGTTTTCTTGGAGTTATGAGGACTTAAGGGCCTATGACACACATATCATACAGCATAAGATATGCTTGAAAGAAAATCAGAAGCCCTTCAGACAAAAACTTCGCAGAATGAACCCAAAACAAATGCCTACAATGGAAAAAGAGATTAAGAAGATGTATGAGGCAGGTATAATTGTGCCTGTGAGGTTCTCTAATTCGGTATCAAACCTAGTGGCTGTGAGAAAGAAAATAGGTGATATTAGGTTATGCATCGATTTCAGGAATCTGAATAGAGCCTCACTCAAAGACAATTACCCTTTGCCTAAAATGGAACATATTCTTCAAAATGTAGTAGGCTCTAAAAGGATCTCCCTGCTAGATGGTTTCTTGGGATACAACCAAGTCTTAGTAATCCCAGAAGACCAACTCAAGAGAACCTTTACCACTCCATGGGGTACCTTTATGTATGTAAAGATTCCTTTTGGATTGATGAACGCTGGTGCAACTTTCCAAAGAGCGATGGACATAGCCTTTTCAGATGAAACAGGACACTTCATTGTCATCTATCTGGATGGCATAACATTCTATTCTAAGACTGAGGAAGAACACCTAGAACACCTGAGAAGAGTGTTTGAAAATGCAGAAGGTTTGGTCTGTCACTGAATCCTAAAAAGACTGTATTTGGGCTGCAAGAAGGAAAGATTCTTGGCCACATTATATATGAAAAAGGAATCAGGATAGACCCACAAAGAGTTGAGGGGATACTACAAATCACACACCCAAGAAACGTCAAGGAGTTACAGTCCTTCATTGGGAATATTAACTTCCTTAGGAGGTTTATTCCCAATCTAGTTGAACACCTTAAGAATATGACTAACATGCTGAAGAAAGGTGTAGGATTTAAGTGGACTGTCGAGGCTAAGAAATCTTTAGAATAAGTAAAACTTGCACTCACCCAGACTCCTGTCCTAATCAGCCCGGATTTCTCAAAATATTTCCTCATCTGTTCATTTTCCTCCAAGCATACGATTGCTATAGTTCTACTGCAGAAAAATTCAGAGGGAATGGAACAACCCATTTCTTTCTTCATTAAAGCACACAGGGATGCACCCTTGAAATACAACATAATGGAGAAACAAGCCTGTTAGTATGAATTCTTTGTCGAAGTGTACGAAAAAGGACCACTTTAGCTACGCATAACTAATAGCCCTAACAACAAAAGGGGCTGCAAATATCTTCAGATCTGCGGTTAGTTGAACATAAAAGAGCTGCAAAAACCAGATCTATGCATGGAAAGACATTAAGCAGAAAAAATAAGGGTTTTCTCCATATACCAATAGACAATACAAGAACAATTTTTAAAAGAATTTTTATATTAATTGGGCACCTGGGAGGAAAACAAGAAGGCGTATCCAATTCTCCTCAGGGGGATGGGTTCTTGGAAGTCCTCAGCACTTCAGATCTAAGATTTCTCTCTCTTGTTGGTGTAGAAAACCCACACAAAGAATGGAACTCAAAGGGAGCTCACACAACAAATGGTAGAAAAATGGGACCAAGTGTATAGATCTAGAGTGATCTAATAAGCAACAAAAGGTGAAGAATGGTAGGAAAAACCCTCCTATTTATAACAAAATATTGGGTCATTCTAGATCTTGGTGCATGGGTTAACCAGATCTAGATCCACTTTTTATGGAATATTTTATTATATTTGTTGGAGGGAAAAGGTATTTGACTTGGTCAAATCCCTTAATTTGTCAAAAATAAATAAATAAATGATTTATTTATCTTTTTAAGGAAGCGGTTAGAAGATAATCAAATAAATAATGATTTATTTAATTATTTAAGGAAGTGGTTGAAAGATAATTAAATAAATAATGATTTGTTTAATTATTTGTGGGTGATTTGGTCATATTTAACAAGGAATATTATCTAAATAAGATTTAAATAATTATTCCTAGAAAATAATAAGATCAATAAAGGTTTATCTAATTAATTTCTTTGTTTTTGGGTTAAACATGACTGGGAATAATAATTAAATTATGGTTTAATTAATTATTCCATGAGGAAAATCAAACAAAATAGGTTTGTTTAATATTTCCTTTTGGGGTTTCCTGTTTAGACCATAGTGAAAGAAATTTTACTTAGGGTAAAATTGGTCTTACATGGTGTACTTGGGTCCATCTAATGATAATAGGTTAGATGACCAAAAAATGGTGTAACAAAGCCTATGCTCTGATTAAGGATTTGAAAGACTTTAGGGTGTACATACTGCATTCCAACACCATAGCCTATGTACCAAATATATTGGTTAAGGACATTTTGTCCCAGGACCCAGATGGGAAAAGGGGCAAATGGATTGTTGTGATGTTAGAATACGACCTTGAGATAAAACCCACCAAACTGATTAAAGGTCAAGGCCTAGCTCAATTGATGGCTGAATCAAATCTACAAGCCCTAGACATTAACATGGTAAATACCTTGGATGAGAAACAAGAATTTCCTGAGCCCACTGTTGAGTAAAAGTTTCAGATCTCTCCTTGGTATTCTGAAATTTTGTATGTGCTTACACACCTCAATGCCCTTCCTAAACTATCAAAGACCAAAACCAAATTCTTAAAGCTGAAAGCCAGGAGCTATTGCATAATGAATAACTGCTTCTACTGGAATAATCCAAATGGCCTATTAATTAAATGTTTGTCTTAAAACTAGGCAGAGAGGATTAAATAAGAGTTCCATGCAGGAGAGTGTGGAGGCCACCTGAGCTGGAAAGCCACTGCAAAAAAAATACTCAGAGCTTGCTACTATTGGCCTACACTCTTCAATGACATCCATAAGATGATAATTTCCTTCCAAAAATGCCAGATTTTTGAAGGAAAAAGAAAACTCCTCCCCTTACCTCTACAACCCATCACTGTTGAAGGTCCCTTTCTGCAATGGGGCCTAGATTTCATAAGGGAGATTCAACCTTCTTCTTCTTCACAACACAAATGGATCCTAACAGCCACAGACTACTTGACTAAGTGGATAGAGGCCATACCTGCTAGGAATGCCACAGATTCATTCATCATTAGTTTCCTAGAAGGTCATATCCTCTCTCGGTTTGGCTGCCCAAGGAAAATAATCACTGATAATGCTGCTGCTTTCGGATCCAAGAAAATGGTTGATTTTTGTCACAGGTATCAAATAGTGCTTGGTCATTCAGCTGCCTATTACCCTCAAGGTAATGGATTAGCTGAATCATCAAACATGAGCCTGGTGATCATCATCAAAAAGCTGCTGGAAGAGAACAAAAAGTCATGGCATAACAAGCTAGTACATGCTTTGTGGGCTGGCAGACTTACAACAAAGAAATCTATTGGCATGTCACCTTATCAGCTTATCTGTGGAACGGAAGCAATGTTTCCTACCAGCCTTGGGGTACCAATGATTAAGCTGGTCCAAGAGATTCAAACAGAAGAAGACAGTATGGTGAGAAGAATAAACCAAACAATTCATCTCCAGCAAACGAGGGAAGAGGTCTGCAACAGAGCAGTGAAAGTTCAGGAGAATATAAAGAAATTGTTTGACAAAAGGACCAAAGCTGCTGATTTCGAAATTGGGGATAAAGTTCTGAAGTGGGACTCAAGAAGGGAGGATAAAGGAAAGCACAACAAGTTTTATAGTCTGTGGCAAGGTACATACATCATCCAGGCCACTGTGGGTCCAAATGCCTTCTTCCTACAGGAATTAGATGGTACAGAGCTGTTTGGGGGTCCTGTCAATGACAGGATGCTCAAACACTACTTCTGTTGATTTCAATTTCCAGTTTCCATTTCCATTGTACATACCATTGCAGTTTTTTTTTTATTTTCAAGAAAAAAGAGAAATGTTCCAAAAAACAGAGGAAAAAGAGAGGTTCAGACATGCTTAAAACATGAACCTCTGATGTACAAAATATTGGCTCTAATAAGCTCAAAACCTGAGCCAAAGAAAGTAAAACAGCTGGTCCTAACATGCCCAAAATCTGGACTAGCAAAGAAGAAAGAAGAATCATCTCTAACATGCCCAAAACCAGAGCTGAAATGAAGAAACGAAATGACTCTAACATGCTTAAGACTCGAGCCACAAAGAGAAGAAGGATACTTCAAATCTCAGATTTCAAGCCTTCACAGTTTTGTTTCAGTTTTCTGCAAATTTTTTGTTGGGTGTGGAGCCTGATTATCTTGTTTACTTTGTATCACAGCATTGGACCCCTGTACATTAAAAGGGGTGGAAATGTCGCCCGTAATTAATCACTGCCGTGGGGGGTCCAGGGGGCGGCGGCAGCGCTTTTCGGAGCCGCCCCCGAAGCTAAAAACGGATGTAAAATTGCCTTGTAAAATTATAGTAATTTCTAGTCAATCTAGGCCGTTCATTAGGCAAATGATCTAACGGTAGAAGTTATGTTTAGATTAGGGTTTTTTTCCCTAGAAGGCAACCCCTCGCTTTTATGAGGGAATTTTATTGTGGTTGTGCATTGTATGTGTATTCTCGGAGCGAGAAACAAAGGGGGAGACTGTGAGAGAGAACAGAGGATATTACAGTGGATCTGCTGTAGGTTTTGTCTCTTCATTTTTGCTGGATAATAGAAAGGAAGGACTGGCTATTCGGGGTGGACGTAGCCCAAACTGGGTGAACCACGTATATCTGTGTCTCTCTGGTTTTATGTGTTTTGTGTGCTTGTATTTTTCCGCATATTTTATGTGTTTCATTGCTCTGTAATATTTAATTTTCTAACAACTGGTATCGGAGCCGAAGGTCTATTTGGCTGATAAACTCGCAGGAAAGAAGGGTTCCTGGTTCGAGTGGGAGCAATGGCGGACGATGGTAAGTTTAGGGTCGAGAAATTTAACGGCCAAAACTTTGCGCTGTGGAAGATGCAGATGGAAGATTATCTGTATCAGAAAGATCTGTACCTACCATTGAGCGGAAAAACAAAGAAGCCGGCGGCCATGACAGACGCGGAATGGAACATTCTCGATAGAAAGGCACTCGGAACAGTACGGTTGTGTCTTGCGGCGTCAGTCGCCTTCAATATTTCGAAGGAAACAACAACAAAGGGTTTGATGCAGACGTTGGCGAAACTATATGAAAAACCCTCGGCCTCAAACAAGGTATTTCTTATGAAACGACTATTTAATATGAAGATGTCGAAAGGTGGATCTGTTGCAGACCATTTAAATGAATTTAATACAGTTACCAGTCAGTTAAGTTCTGTAGGGGTAAACTTTGATGATGAAGTTAGAGCTCTGTTATTCTTATGCTCATTACCAGAAAGCTGGAATGGTTTGGTTATGGCCATTAGTAACTCTGTCTTCGGATCTAGTACTTTAAAGTTTGATGATGTTGTCGGTGCTATCCTTAGCGAGGAAATGCGACGGAAAAGCTCCGGTGAGACATCGGGTAATGCTTTGAGTGCAGAGTCTAGGGGAAGAAGAATGGAAAGAGGAAAGAGCTCGGGATATCACAGTAAATCAAGGAAAGGCAGATCCAAGTCTAGATCGAGGATAGTGTGCTGGAATTGCGGAAAGAAAGGACACCTAAAGAAAGACTGTAGATCTCGGAATGGAAAAGAAGGAGACACACAGCAAGAAAACAATCATGAAGAAAATGTGACAGGTGATGTGTTGCAAGATGCTTTGATTCTTTCTTTCGAAAATGTTACTGATTCTTGGGTTGTAGATTCAGGGGCTTCATTCCATGCCACACCTGATAAGAAATATTTTCATGACTATGTTCAAGGAGATTTTGGAAAAGTTTGTTTGGGTGATGATAAACCCTGTAAAATTGTTGGAATGGGTAAAGTTCTTGTAAAACAACAGAATGGAAACCAATGGCTACTAAAGGAGGTAAGGCATGTTCCAGATCTGAAGAAAAATCTGATTTCAATAGGGCAGTTAGGCGGTGAAGGTTGTGTGACAACTTTCACGGATAAAACTTGGAAGGTCACCAAAGGAGCCCTGGTAATAGCAAAAGGCGAAAAGGTTGGTACAATGTATTTATGCAATGGTATTTCTAACTCTGTTAATGCTTTAACTTCCAAAGGAGCAGATGCAGCATTATGGCATCATAGGCTCAGACACATGAGTGAGAAGGGGATGAAGATTCTTCACTCAAGAAATTTGTTGCTAGGTTTGAAGAATGTTGATTTGGATTTCTGTGAGAATTGCATTTATGGAAAATAGAAGAGAGTCAGATTTCTCAGAGTTGGGAAAGAAAAGAAGAGCGAAAAATTGGAGCTTGTGCATACAGATGTATGGGGACCTGCTCAAGTATCATCTCTCAGTGGCTCTCGTTATTATGTTACTTTTATTGATGATGCAACTAGAAAAACTTGGATTTATTGTATTCAAAATAAATCTGATGTATTTGATACTTTCAAGAAATGGAAAGCTTTGGTTGAGATTGAGACGGGAAAGAAGTTGAAGTGTCTCAGATCAGACAATGGAGGTGAATATTGTAGCAAAGAGTTTGATAGGTACTGTTCAGAGCATGGAATTCGTAGAGAGAAGACAGTTCCAAGAACACCACAAGAAAATGGTGTGTTAGAAAGGATGAACAGAACAATCATGGAGCGTGCAAGGTGCATGATATTGCATGCAGGATTGCCTTTACAATTTTGGGCAGATGCTGTAGATACTGTTGTTTATCTAATAAACAGAGGGCCTTCAAGTTCCTTGGATGGTGGCATTCCAGAGGAAGCACGGACAGGTAAAAAGGTAAACTACTCCTTTTTAAAGCCTTTTGGTTGTGAGGCCTTTGTCCATATTAATAAAGAAAATAGAACAAAGCTTGAGGAAAAATCAAAGAAATGTACCTTTATTGGATATGGTGCTAATGATTTTGGTTATCGCTTATATGATTATGAAAATCACAAAATCATTAGGGGCAGAGATGTAATATTCAATGAAAAGGTTTTGTATAAGAATCAGCTGCAGGAAAAGAAACAGGAAAAAGAAAGCAAGGAATACGCAGTTCTTGATGAGATATCTGAAAAATTAAAGGTGCCTGAAAATACAACCACAGCAGCAGCAACCACCACAACAACAACATGCACCTCAAATGCCTGAAAGTGGTGTTAGAAGATCTACCAGGATAAGTAGACCCCCTGAACGATACTCTCCTTCATTATATTATTTATTTCTGACTGATTCTGGTGAACCTGAATGTTATGAAGAAGCAATGCAGGTTGAAAGTAGGAAGAAGTGGGAGCTAGCCATGGAAGAAGAGATGGACTCCTTAATGCATAACCAGACATGGGACTTAGTCAGGTTGCTTGCAGGTAAAACTGCATTGCAAAATAAATGGGTTTACAGGATGAAGGAAGAAGATGGAGGAAAAAAGAGGTACAAATCTAGACTTGTGGTGAAGGGGTTTTCACAGAAGAAAGGTATTGATTTTGATGAAATATTTTCTCCTGTTGTTAAGATGAATTCAATCAAAACTATCTTAAGTCTTGTAGCAGCGGAAGATTTACATCTTGAACAGTTAGATGTAAAGATAGCATTTCTCCATGGAGATTTGGAGGAAGAGATATACATGCAGCAACCAGAAGGATATGAGGTCAAAAGGAAAGAAAAATTGGTGTGCAGGTTAAAGAAGAGCTTGTATGGCTTAAAACAGGCTCCAAGGCAGTGGTATCTAAAATTTGACAAGTTTATGTCTGAACAAGGTTATACTAGATGTCACTCTGATCATTGTGTTTATCTAAAAAGGAAAAATGATGGCAGCTATATTATATTATTATTGTATGTAGATGACATGCTTGTTGCAGGGTCTAACATGCAGAAAATAAATGTGCTCAAAAGAAAATTGGCAAATTCATTTGCAATGAAGGATTTGGGAGCTGCAAAACAAATCCTTGGTATGAGGATAACTAGAGACAGGAAAAATCGCAAATTAACATTGTCTCAGAATGAGTACATAGAAAAGGTGTTGAAAATATTTAATATGCAGAATGCAAAACCAGTTAGTACACCTTTTGCTAGCCATTTAAAACTTAGTAAGGAGATGTGCCCAAAGACCCAAGAAGACATGGATTATATGTCTAAAGTTCCATATGCATCTGCAGTTGGAAGCTTAATGTATGCAATGGTATGCACAAGGCCTGATATTGCACATGCAGTGGGAGTTGTAAGCAGGTACATGAACAATCCAGGAAAAGAACATTGGATGGTAGTAAAATGGATTCTCAGATATTTGAGAGGTACCACAAATCAAGCATTATGCTTTGGTGCTTCAAACATTGCTCTACAGGGATATGTTGATGCAGATATGGCAGGTGACAGAGATAATAGGAGGAGCACTACAGGATATGTATTTACTGTAGGTGGAACAGCTGTCAGTTGGGTTTCAAAAATCCAAAGTGTTGTTTCACTTTCAACAACAGAAGCAGAGTATGTTGCTGCTACAGAGGCTAGTAAAGAAATGATTTGGTTACAAAGGTTTATGGGTGAATTGGGTAAGAAGCATGATATGGGCACACTATACAGTGATAGCCAAAGTGCTATTCATCTTACAAAGAACTCAGCATTTCATTCCAGGAATAAACACATACATCTTAAGTACCATTTCATACGGTCAGTATTGGAATATGGAGAGTTGAAGCTGGAAAAGATACACACTAGCCAGAATCCTGCAGATATGCTAACAAAAGTTGTAACCAGGGAGAAACTGAGAACATGCTTAGTTTCAATTGGTCTTCAAGGATGACGATGAAGATGAGGAGCAGCCAAGTCCAAAGAGGAGTCATTTTCCAGCAAATGAAGCAACGGTGGAGTTGCTACAATCAGTCTCCAAGTGGGAGATTGTTGGGTGTGGAGCCTGGTTATCTTGTTTACTTTGTATCACAGCATTGGACCCCTATACATTAAAAGGGGCGGCAACGCCGCCCATAATTAATCATTGTCGTGGGGGGTCCAGGGGGGGTGGCAGTGCTTTTCGGAGCCGCCCCCTGGCGGGGGTTCGGGGGTAGCGCCCCCAAAGCTAAAAACGGATGTAAAATTGCCTTGTAAAAGTATAGTAATTTCTAGTCAATCTAGGCCGTTCATTAGGCAAATGATCTGACGGTAGAATTTATGTTTAGATTAGGGTTTTTTGCCCTAGAAGGCAACCCCTCACTTTTATGAGGGCATTGTATTGCGGCTGTGCATTTTATGTGTATTCTCAGAGCGAGAAACAGAGAGGGAGACTGTGAGAGAGAACAAAAGATATTACAGTGGATCTGCTATAGGTTTTGTCTCTTCATTTTTGTTGGATAATAGAAAGGAAGGACTGGCTGTTCGGGGTGGACGTAGCCCAAACTGGGTGAACCATGTATATCTGCGTCTCTCTGGTTTTATGTGTTTTGTGTGCTTGTATTTTACGCATATTTTATGTGTTGCATTGCTCCATAATATATAATTTTCTAACATTTTTTCCATGTGCAACTGTCTTTATGCCTTGGACCCACAGCAAGTCAGACAGTCTAATCCTGGCTTGACTATTTTTCAATTTCTGTCATATAATATAGAGAAGAAATCTGCTAGACAGTTTAATCCCAGCAGATATTAGATTCGGTAGAGAAACATATGAGACCAATAGTCTAATCTGGTCTCATGGAGTAATAAGGGTAGAGATAGAATAGGTTTATTTTCCTGTTTGTAAAAAATAAATGATGTAAAGGGTCTGTAAGTCCAAATGCACCCTAGAAGAAAATGCTAGGATTGTAGGAAGGGTAGGTAGTTTGTTGGGAAAGTGTTTCTACTGATGTAATGTCTTCATATTGTGGCAGTTGATCTAAAGAAAGAAAGGGATGTGCCAAGCAGCAGGCATCTGGTCTACACCAAACATAATTTTCTGAATTCTTGACTCCTTCAAGAAGAATCCATCTCCATGTGGAGCCACTGTTAGCCCCCCTGTAAAATTTTGACAGGCAAAATAGGGGGCTAAATTGTTTTTGAGCCTTCAGTGAATGCATCTCCCCTGGAGACACATCATCCTTGAAGTCTCCTATGCCTTTGCCCTGTGATGAAATCCCCTCTGTTGTACCCATACAAGAAGCCTCTCTGATTGTGACAAATTGTGTTCCTGAAGGCCTTCATGTACCCCTTGCATCCCTGCAGAATTCTTCATTTCATCCCTTTTTCCCTTTGTCAAAGTCCCCTTTCCTCACCCCCAAATTTCCCCCTAAATCTTCTAAATCATCCCTGTGCTCCTCCTAAACCATGCATACACCCTTGGTTTAGTTTGATAAACTCTTATTCCTGCTATCGTTGCCTTTTCCTACCCCAAAAAACACATTAAAATGGCCTGAAAAGCCATATTTCTCCATGATATGGGTCCTAGCCCCTTTGGCCAGCCCCCTTACCATTTCCCTCTATGTGACCCGGCGCCATGACCAGGCGCCTGGGCGGAAGGCGCTTATCGCATATGATATCAGGGGCAACATCGACTGTTGATCTTCACAGATCGGAAGGTCCCCGTTAACTCCGCAGGCACCCGTCGTTCTTCACATTCACCTCTCTGATCGCGCCATCACCATATATTTACCCACATATCCGATGGTCCTTAGTACATCCATCCCGGTGGTCCCCGCCGCAAACACTATTCACAAACCCGGTAGTATCTATTGCACCGCCTTTGGGCGGTAGGTAGTATTTTCCCATTGCCCAGCGATTCCACTCAACATTCCACACATGGCTCTGACACTGTTCCAAAACTGTTGCCTCATCGCACGTTATCATTCGTCCGTGGATGCGTAGTGATATCATTGTGAGCCGTTAGATCTGTCGTCGCCCATCCAACGGTCATCGCTCAACAGAGTTGCGCAGGGTTTAATCCAAGGTCACCGTACTCCTGGCCCACCATTCGTCGCCCTCCGCTGCATTTTCAACCGTCGATCTCCTTTGAGATCTGACGGTCCAGATTTGTTTTCCCCGCTATTGACTTTTTCGCCATCGCCTGGTCCCGCCACGTCACCCCCATGTGTATCCACCGTACATCCGCCTATCCCATTGCATATATTTGTTCAAAGTCGAGTTTGTTAAGATTTTTCATTTAAAATTTCCTCTGTGCTCTACCAACCTTCACTAAGGCTTCCCTCCATCATTCCTCTACACTGTTCCGCCATTTCACCAGCCGTGTGACCATTTTAATCATCCGCACTGCATCCACCACCCCATTCATTGTTTTCTTAACTTTTTTTCGTGTTTGCAGGGTTCTGAAGAGGCGAAAAAATGCCAAGGTTCAATTGTACTATCGTAATGGCATGTTGTGCAGGGAAGGTTGAATTTGGAAGCTGTTACTACAGTGGAAATACTCCAGAAGGTAGAGGCAGCATAAATATTATCCCAGAACAGTTCAATCTCCGCAAGAAACCTATCTGGCGCCATTAAAGCCCATATTTCGCAGATCAAGACATTTATGAAGCGGCAGAGAAATACCAGCTAGTGATAAACTAGTTCAACGCAGAGCTTTAAGCCTTAATACAGGGATTTAGAGGCAAAGCATCCAATTAGCGACGTCATGGATCACACGAAAGGTACAACACGCAGAAAACCATATCATCAAGGTTTCAAATCAGCAGAATGTTTCTTCCTGAGGACGGACACAGTACACATTATGGTCTCAGTATTCATTGTGTCCAAGAGAGATTTTCCAGCCCCACAACATTCCTACGATATCAGTAGCATTAGCTACACAGAATGGCAGACTTGAATCATCGATTTATTTTTGATCAGATCACCTGAAGTACTACATAGCACTGCAGCCAAAGTACATCAGAGACATACTTGGAGTTAATGAAAACCAGACGAAGGCCACTCTTTCACCCAAGGGTGTCCCAGATTAATGCACAGAATCTATACATAGTCGACTTCGGCTTTTCTTCCTCTTTCGAAGTTTTTAATGCTGCATTTAGTTCTTCACCTACCTTCTCTGCTCCTCTGGAGCTATAAATTCCTGAATAAACTCATTGTAAAGGTTGTTGATCAATTATCAGAGAATTGCAAGTAGTTTCTTTTGAGACACAGTCTCTGTGTAAAGTGTTAGATAGGTTGAGGAATATGATTTCAAACTGAGTATTCATCTATTGGTAATGTTGTACTTGACTGGTATTGCTATTTAATATGACAAGCACATTTATTTGGATCCTGATCTAAAGCAGTGGTGATTTTTTCCTATCTCTGTGTTTACATTCATTTCATTTCGTTTCTACTGGCTTGCATCAGAATATTGGCATAGGATTTACCCTTGTTAGGTACCCTATGTTTCTTCTCTCCTTACCATTGATGTTTTTCTTCTAAATGTGTTATCTAAGAATCAATTTCAGTTAATTTAACCAGTGTAGTGGATGTTATTGCCTGCTCTTTGATGTATGAATTAAATGTATCTACTCTTAGATGTTTCTTGTTCTGGATTTAGTTGGAAGATTTGGGAACACTGGGGATTAGAGTTAGCCTTGTCCACTAGGATCCTTGTGCGACCAGCTCGTCTTTAACTTTATGCCCTGAAATCTGTGTCGTCTCCTCCTCTCCTACCTTTCCCTATCACACAATCATATTTAAGATCCTATGTTTTAGACGACCATCCCAATTGAAAGCTTGCACATTGGATAGTAAGAAAATCCTTTCCTGACTCCATTGCCCAATGGTCTTGAATGCTTCCTAGAATACTTCACCTCTACCTTATCCCTATTTTCTCATCTTTGTCTTACACTGAACCCTTCTTTCCTGATAACCAGTAACCAAACAAACAAAAAATCAAACAAACAAATCCTGTGCCTATAAATAGTCTAACATCTTAAACTTTGGGCTTCAAATTCATAAAACCTTTTCTCATATAGAGAGATCCCTCTCTGGACCCAGGAGGGCTAGATCCTGAGGTCCGAAAGTGGTTTGATGTTGTCTCATATTTTGGTATTTCCAACCTTGCCAAAGCATGGGAACCCCAATAGTTTGCATCTATCATTCAGATTTTCATATCCCTCTCCTATTTACAGGGCCTCTTTGGTTGTACGTATATCTCATGTACTCAGATATTATTGCATAAGTATTGGTTGTTATCGCACACACAATATGTATGTGGGATTCATTATCATGTTTTTATCTAGCTCATGTTCATGCGAGCATGTACTATATAGTTCAGTCCCTTGTTTATTGGATGCATTATTCTTTGTACTTCGTCTCGGCGGGCATAGGTATGTGTCCTCTACCTCTTGTAGCACAGGTACTCACTCATAAAAGGGACCTATCACAATTGCAAGTCTCACCTCCTTAGGGTCTTTTCCTCTAGCGCTTTGGTCTACCTTATGTTTCTCTCTCTTTGACTTCCCCTTCAGTGTCTAGTGATTGAGTTCTTACAACGTACTTCGGTCATATGATTAGCTCCTAATGGTTGCATGCTGGGGGGAAATCTGTTATACCAATTTTTGGTCATGTAACCTGTTACTATTAGATGGACCAAAGTACACCATGTAAGACAAATTTTACCCTAAGTAAAATTGCTTTCAATATGAAAAATAACTTAGTAATCCTTAATTTATTAAGTTGTTTATGGTCTAAATATGAAACCCCATGAGGAAATATTGAATAAATCCATACTTGTTTGATTTTCCTCAAGGAATAATTGGTTAAACAACAGTTTAATTAATATTCCTGGTCATATTTAACCTAAAACAAATAAATAATTAGATAAATCATTATTTATCTTATTATTTTCTAGGAATAATGATTTAAACCTTATTTAAATATTCCTGGTAAATTTGACTAAATCACTTATAAATAATTGAATAAATCACTATTTATTTAATTATTAATCAACCACACCCTTAAAATAATAAATAAATCATTTATTTATTTATTATTTACAAATAAAGGGATTTGACCAAATTCAAATTCTTTTTCCCTCCAACAAATATAATAAAATATTCCATAAAAGTTGAATCTAGATTTGGTTAATAATATTTTAATTATGCACCAATATCTAGACTAACTCAATATTTTGTTATAAATAAAAGGGTTTTTCCATTCACTCATTACCTTTGGTTGCCTGAATATCACTCTGGATCTATACTTTTGGTCTGACTTTGATCCTCCATCATTGTCATAATTTGCTACCATTTTTCTTGTGAACTCCCTTTGAGTTACATTTTTTTTCTAGGTTTTCTACACCATCAAGAGAGAGAGATCTTAGATTTGAAGTGCTGGGGACTTACAAGAACCCATCCTATCGAGGGGGACTGGTAACATCTTTCTATGTTCCCTTCCCAAGAGTCAAAAAATACAAAAATTATTTAAAAATATTCTTGTCTTTTCTATTGGATGCATGAAGCAAATCTTGCTTTTATTTACTGCTTAATGTCTTTTACTGCATAGATCTATATTTTGTAGAATTTATCTTGGTCAACTAACTGCAGATCTAAAGAAATTGACAACCATCTTTGATTTTAGGATTGTCTGTTATGCACAACTAAAGTGAGCTTTTTTCGTACACTTTCAATTATAATTCATCCTAACAACTATCATTTTAGTGGTCTATTTTCCCTTACATATCAAAAATATTGTTTTTTTTCTTTATATTCTCTGAAGATTATAAGGCCCAAAAAATACATTCTTTATTGGGAGAAGAAGATTTTTCTTCTGCTTGTATTATTGATCTCGACACAACTTATCTCCTTAATATGAGAGGAGAGATGAATGTTGCATTTCAATTCTTGTCTGGGCATAAAGGTGATGATTCATCATCTTTGGGTGATAATATTCTATCTCATAAAAAATACACTACTTTTCATCTTGGCGCCAAGGTGATTTTCAAACCCTTGGTGCTGCCTATAGTTCTTCATCAATATCCTTTAAAAAGCTTTAAATTTCTACCAATTTTTTCTGAAGAAAGTGACGATGTTGTAGCCGAACAACATATCCTATAATTTTAGTACTTTCTGGACAAGTTTAAAATTATTTATGAAGATGTGGCTTTAAGGATGTTTTGTCAATCATTAAGGTAGGGTGCTCAGCAATGGTTCCAGTATTTGGAAGCAATTTCAATTAGTTCATGGCAAGGTTTTCAAGGTATCTTTCTTAGATATTGGGGCGAGAACAAGTCATACGAAAAACACCTTTTGGAGTTATATTCTATCAAGAGGTAGAGTAATGAATCAATCGGTCATTTTAATAGAAGGTTTCGAAAAATTTATTTTAGTATGCCAAAAGAGATTCAACTGCCTAAGGATGTTGCCTTGGTGTATTATTCGAAGGCTCATTCTATTGACTTAGCTTTTTATCTGAAGGAAAGAAATCCTTGTACTCTGGAGTTGATGTTTCTTTATGCACAGGAAATTGAAGATAATTTGTGGGCTTGTATAAATTTTTCTTATCATGGTGAAAGAGAAATTTTTGTTGAAGACAAGAAGGCTTGTCAAGAAAACAATGGAATTGCTTTACAAGAGAATGTGAGTTTAGAGATAAACAAGGATTTTAAAATAATGTCATAGGACGCCCTCATTCTTGAGACATGAGAATTTAAGAATTCTGAGGATTTTAATCAGCAACTTGTTATGACAACTGAACTACACTTTGAAAACCTAGAAGATCCTTATAATTTTCATAATTTTAGTGACTTTGTGAACATGGGAGAAACTAGTGGAGTTCCTGAAGCTTTGTTTCAAGAGGAAGAATATTTTTGTCAAGAATTGGAATTGTACAAAAAACATCAGCATTATGGGGAACAAGCCTTGAATGTCTTTTTTCGACCTAAATGGTTGTCAGTAGAAAACAACAATAAATTTCCTCACAAAAATTAAAATATATATATATATATATTTTAATTAATATATATATCAATTAATATCAACAAATATGGCAGTGTGAAGACTTTCATCTTATCAGATTATTCAAGGTATTAATAATTAATTTCCAAAGGTGTTAAACAGAGACCATATGATATTATAATTTTGTGACACACATTTATAAAAATCTCTTACGCACTGATTCCTTTCACAACCAAGGGATTTTCTCTTGAGATACAACACCTCCTAAGAAAGACCAAGATCCCTTCAACCCTATGGTCTACCCTCAGGTAGACTTAGATGATATAGCCATGGCAGATCAAGATTACAAAATCCACAAGGCAGATTCAGACTTTGATTTATTTGATGTCTAATTCTAGCTCGAGGACAAGTTCCTCGAAGAAGTCGATGATATAGGCCCGTGGGAGACCAAATTTCCTTTTTACATCTTTCCTAAACCCCATATTTTCCCAGATTTCATGAGAAAATTTCAGTCATGTTATGACACTAACGAGAGAGCCATAGTTAATCCAACAAAATAAATCTTGTTTTCTATTGATGCCCAATCCACCCAAAAAATGATTCAAGCCCCCATTGTTGAGAACCCCATTCCTTTTTCTCATGAGGCCATTATAGAGTTATACTAGAAGCTAGATTTCACCAGCAGGGCTAAAAACTTAGATTTTTTCATGGCCATCAATGCCCCAATGCCTACCAAGAATCCACCTAATCCTTCATCTATCTTTCCTGATAGGACCCATCACATTGTTACTGTTTTGTCTTATCTATTAGGGTGTCACATTGATCAGTGGGTGGATGAAGCCATCATTGTTTTCTTATCTGTCCTTTCCTCAAATATCAAACGTAAAATCATGTTCAACTATGATCAATTTCTTTCAGATGCCATTCATGAACAGTTTCTAAAGTTTCAGACAGAAGAAGTTTTAAAATACACCTCACTATTGGTGTACATGTTTCTCTATTTTCAATCTGGCAGGTTTTAGTTTGATATGATGAAGCTGAATGATGATTCTCAGCCATAGGCAGTGATTTTCTAGACCACTTTATTGTTGAAGGAGCAGAAGAATTACTCCTGCAAGAACTTTGTATACTTATTTATACATCCATCAATCAATGCACTCATCAGTGCAACCGAGCCAAGAACTAGTTAGGAAATAAAGAAGGTCATGCAGTTGAAAGATCAGATTACAACAGCTGATTGGTACCTCTACCAAAACTACACAAAGATCAGAGTTTATGGTAGTGAATTTTCTCCATACAAACTACCCAAATACCTCTCCATGATAATATTTTCACTTGAGTATCTCAGAAAAATGATAAATGCAGATGAGGTGCATTTTGTCTCTGCGAAGAAAAATTCCCAATTCAGGATGAAATCAAAAATTGGTCCATTCATTTGAAACAACAAAGCTGTAGGGGAGGAGGTAGATATAATATTAAAAGAGATGAAGTTCACTCACAACTTCACTTGGTCATATGATCCCATGGGAATAATTTCTAAGAAGAGAGTGGAGAATAAATCCACACCATACATTCATACCCATAGATTGGAGATAGAAAAATATAGGAAACAGGAAGAATGGGATGAAAACACACTCCAAGAGGCAGAAGAGAAGGTCATCTCCACTTCAGGAATACAAACACCAACTCCATAAGAAAGGAATGGTCAAGAATCAGGATGACAAAGGAAAGGAACCAGAAAAGGAATCAGGAAGCAAGAGGAAAAGGGATGACCAAACTGATATGGAAATTAAGACATCCACCAAGGAATTCAAGATGAAATATAGTAAGAGATCCAAGGTCCACATGGAAATTAACCAAGGAAATGATAAACATCAGAAAACTGTCATCACAATCAGAGATTCACCCAGCTCATCTCCAGCAGGTGGCCAAACATTTTTTTCAACTTCCTCTCCCATTGTTCCTTTCCAACAGTAGAATGTGTATAATCTAACATCTACTACCACTGCAGGCCAAAATGAGGATGATATATATGACAAATTTAAATAAATAAAAATAAGGAATGAGATTCTTAAGACCAGCACATATAATCAGTTTTTGAAACGAACAAGCAGCTCCCAAAGTAGGCTTCTTCCAGCTTTTGACTTTGAAAAGGGGAGAATGAAGTTGGCATTCTTAGAAGCACAAACCCCTCAGCCCAAAACTGTAGCATATGAAAAGAAGACCACTTTTGAGTTTTATATAAAGAGAATTCATCCAATAGACCAAATGGAAATGCACAAAAAGACAGGAGAAATGATCTCGTACACACTAACTAGTACAACCATGAGTCTCTCAAACCCATCAATGGAAAAAGAAGTTGTTAAGAAGAAGAATGAAGACATAGATTCTTTGAAGAGACAACTCAAGATGCCAGTAACAGAAGATCTAATGGAAAAGGATATAGAAGAAAATGATACACAAAAGGAAGAAATGATGCAATTGATCCTTGAACAAGCAGAGAAGCTTAAGGAAATGGAGAATAAGATGGAGAAAATGGTAAAAGAAAGATAGAAAGCAGTAAGATATGCAGTGAGGGAAGCATCAAAAGAAGCAACTATTGGATTGTATTAATCACGGCTAAACGACAAAAAAATTACACATAAATTATCAATCCATGGACGTCTTTTATTTCAATGACAATCGCACCGTCTGTGCCGATACATCAAACTAGAAGCAAATCCAAATAAAGGAAATCGTTGCTAAATTAAATGCTGGAAGAAATCCCTCATGCAGAAATAAAATGATCTACAAGACTGCGATCACACCTCAATTAATATGTACCTAGTGCACCACACAAAAATTACCCAGCTGGTATCTCTAATCTCACATGTGCATATCATATGTAATTGAAACAGATCTATTCTCATCTAAAACAACAACAACGTCACTACCATTTATACATAAAAAAAATTAAAATATATATATATATATATATATATATATATATATATACAGTGACCTTAATAGCTGCAATCCCTGCTAAATAGGAGGGCCCTTCCTCCCTAGCAGGGCATAGGAAGAGAAAGAAATTAACAGAAACTAAACCAGATAATTCAAGTAACAAAAAGAACAAGATAACTTGTATTAATGTGACCAAAATTATAGAGCCAAAGTAATATTGTTCTCTGCTAACCTTTTGACCTCAAGGGTCGAGAATTATATAGTGGGTACATCTTCATAAAAATGAGGGATGGATCAATCATGAGAATCTTATGATTCTCATGCTTATCAAAATAGGATACATATGGTTACAACCACTTCTTAATAAAAAGTGTGACTGGAAGATTATAGATTGCAATCAAAACCGCCTAAAGGTTGTTATCCAAAAATACAATACGTAATAATTTCTACCGCTATCGTGGTAGATCACAACTGTAGCGTAACATCTAGAGGACAGGTCAGCATCAGAAGTTGATGGTATCTAGTCAGTAGTACAGTTGTAACAATAGTTCGCCAGTGGGTCTGTAATAGAATGATGTAACAGCGCCATGGTGTAACAACACACCTTTAACTGCTCCTATACGCCTCATGCTCTAGATAATTTGTGCTACAAATAGCATATGGAAAGACAACAAAAGACCATAGAACTTCTCCAAACATTCATCCTCAGTTAGTCATAAAAATACATGATACATCATAATAATCGATGAAATGGCAAGGTAATGAAAATAATGTGAAACAACACAAGTTAAGATAGAAAATTAGGAAAAAGAGGAAAATATAGCCCCAGTGGTTGTAGTTATGAGGTAAAATGGGGAAAACAAATGTAGGAAATAAGTACAAAACTGGCACCCAACAACAACCGAGGTCATGATTACACTGCAAGCAGTCCCTCTTTTTATTGTTCATTCAGAAAATTCTATAGCTACAGGTACACGAGGAGAAGGCACTGAGCAGCTAGCTAAGGCAATGGAGAACATGTCATTACAAACAACATAAATAAAAAATTTGCAAGATCAACTCAGTGACCTACAAGAGTAGTTAAAAGGAAAGATTCAGCACATTCCACAGAGTTGCATATCAGCAAAAAGTTAAATGAAGGTTTGCATAATTCCCTTCAGGAATCCTCAATTGAGAGCATGGTAGGAAGAGTAAAAGAAATCATCTGGCAAATCATAACTAACTCAATGAATGAGATTTGGCCATCAATCCAGATAATTTTTGAGCAGAGGGATCTCATTCATCAAGTCAATATTGCAATAGAAAAGGAAAATGAGGAATTAGGGGATAAACCTATAGCTTCTAATAACATTATTAGATTTCGAAATTCTAAAAGCAGTTATGAATTGGAACCCTTGGGAGTAGAAGTTTGGACAACAACTATTATGGAAGTTAAAAAAGGGTTGAACAAGAAGAATTTAGTTGCTCAGGATGAAGAGAAGTGAAATCAGCTGCAAATTGGAGTAAACAGGTTCTTCAGTAGGATGTAATCACTGAAAAAGAAAGGGTTGCCTTCATTATTTGTGATCAATGACAAACTTATGGAAAAGCCAGATTATGTGAAGAACCTGACTAAAATCTCCATGGATTCATCCAAGCATGAAAATATGAAGAACACAATGACAGGGAGGGATTTTTATGAAGTTCTCAGTAATTATATTTTCATACAACACGAAATCAAGCACATTTTCTAGGTGAAGCAAAATTTCATGAAATACACAGAAACTAATGAAATATACAGAAGGTTAATCAGGATAAAAATTTTGAGTCTAGAATATTGGGAGAAGTTGTGTGATTTATAGGAATGATGACAGCTCAACATGATGACGAAAACAACCGACTTAGTCAATCTTCGACATCGACAGGTCTAGTGTATCAATACAACACAACAACATCAAATTTTCCAGAAAATCAACCCACTACAATGCTCAATAATGGTTTCTTGAAAACTTGAAGACATTTGTCAAAAATTCATTACAACGTGTCCATGCATGGGACGCAAATGTCAAGTTTCAGTTATTTTGTAATAAATGAACATATTCCCTCTTTTGATACGAAAATTTGTAGGAAGTAGTTTAAATATAGCATTTTATTCAGTATTAGGGGTTGGACCCTAGTTTGTAAGCGCCTTTCATTGGAGTATTTGTATTTTCAAGATGGAGAATCAATAAAAATATCAATTTACAAGATTCATGTGCTGTGTTATCTTGGTAATATTTTTCCTTTGTCATGTTTTAATGTTTTCCACTGTTTTTCCTTCATATGTATCATTTGAATTCTAATTGTAAAGTAGGAAATTTAGATTAATATTTTCTACCACAGAGCACCTTAATTCTGACTTTTTATACAATTTTAATGTTTTCTTCTGATGTATGGTTTAAGAATTAATAATTTCTCTTAAATTATTACTGAAAACATTTTTCTCCATTTCATAAAAAAACACCAGTATTCATAACTATCTTGCCTTGCGTTTGTTCTGAAAATTGATGCATGTACCCAACCTATTTTGACTCCATAGAACACTGGAAATTGTTTAAAGAAATCCCTTAAATCCAACCACAAATAATGAAACAAAAACAACTCTCACATTTTATTTAACTAGCCTAATATCATAAAGCTTAAAAAAAATCTAAATCTGATATAGAGATATCCCTCTCTCAGTCTAGGAGGGCTACATCCTAGGCTTCAAGTGGTTTTGATGTTGTTCTTTATAATTTAGTCTTTCAAATCTTATAAATTATAGAGTGCTAACACACCAAAATCAAGGTGTGCGAGGGAGACTTACACTAATAGTGAGGGAAATGAGCCATCAATTAAAAAGGTAAAAATATTACCCTAAAGGGGGACCTGACGAGAAAGAGAAAGACTTGTTGAGTACCTGTAGATTAGTCAACATAATAAACAACAGTTGTTAAAGCATAATAACATGCATTCAATTAATAACGATAGTTAAGAAACAAATTAGTTCATTAATTTAGTTTGTAAATAAAGCAACATATACCATAAACATAACTAGAATATGTTGGGTGTGGAGCCTGATTATATTCTTTATTTTGTATCACATCATTGGACCCCTTTTGTTAACGGGGCGGAAACACTGCCCATAATTGTACGTTGCCTGGGGGGTCCTAGGGGGGGCGATTGTGACTTTATGGAGCCCCATGCTGGCAGGGGGTTTCGGGGGCAGCACCCCTGAAGCTAAAAATAGATGTAAAATTGCTTTGTAAAAGTATTATAATTTCTAGTCAATCTAGGCCGTTCATTAGGCAGATAATCTAATGGTAGAAGTTATGTTTAATTTAGGGTTTTTCACCTTAAAAGGAAACCCCTCGTTTTGTATGAGGGTATTGTATTGCGACTGTGTATTTTATGTGTATTCTTAGAGTGAGAAGCAAATAGGGAGACTGTGAGAGAGAACAAGGGATATTACAACAGATCTGTTATAGGTTGTGTCTCTTCATTTTGCTGGATAATCGAAAGGAAGGACTGGCTGTTCGAGGTGGACGTAGCCCAAACTGGGTGAACCACGTATATTTGTGTCTCTCTAGTTTTATATTTTTTCTGTGTTTGTGTTTTTGCATATTTTGTGTGTTGCATTGCTCTATAATATATAATTTTCTAACAACTAGTATCAGATACAAAGGTTTGATTGGCTCATAAACTCATAGGAAATAAGGGTTCCTACTTTGAGTGGGAGCAATGGAAGAATATGGTAAGTTTACGGTCGAGAAATTTAGCAGCCAAAACTTCCCATTGTGGAAGATGTGGATGGAATATTATCTGTATCAAAAAGATCTGTACCTACCATTGAGCGGAAAAACAAAGAAACCGATGACTATGACAGATGCAGAATGGGAGATTCTCGATAGAAAGGCATTTGGAACAGTACGGTTGTGCCTCACAGTGTCGGTATCCTTCAATATTTCGAAGGAAACAACAACAGAGGGTTTGATTAAGGCATTGGTGAAACTATATAAAAACCCTCGGCCTCAAACAAGATATTTCTTATGAAACATTTATTTAATATGAAGATGTCAAAAGGTGGATCTATTGCAGACCATTTAAATGATTTTAATAGTCAGTTAAGTTCTATAGGGGTAAACTTTGATGTTTAAGTTAGGGCTCTATTATTTTTGTTGTCATTGCCAGAAAGTTGGAATGGTTTAGTTATGGCCATTAATAACTTTGTCTCTGGATCTATTACTTTAAATTTTGATGATGTTGTCGATGTTATCATTAGTGAGGAAACGCGACAGAAAAGCTTCGGTGAGACATCATGTAATGCTTTGAGTGCAGAGACTAGGGGAAGAAAAATGGAAAGAGGAAAGAGCTCAATATATCACAGTAAATCAAGGAAAGGCAGATCCAAGTCCAGAATAGGGAGAGTCTGCTAGAAATGTGGAAAGAAAGGACACCTAAAGAGAGACTATAGATCTTGGAAGGGAAAAGAAGGAGACACATATAAAGAAAACAATCATGAAGAAAATGTAATAGGTTATGTGTTACAAGATGCTTTGATTATTTCTTTAGAAAATGTTACGGATTCCTGGGTTTGTGATTTAGGGACCTCATTCCATGCCACACTCGATAAGAAATATTTTCATGACTATGTTCAAGGAGATTTTGGACAAGTTCGTTTGGGTGATGATAAACCCTATAAATTGTTAGAATGGGTAAAGTTCTTGTAAAACAATAGAATGGAAACCAATGGCTATTAAAGGAGGTAAGGCATGTTCCGATCTAAAGAAAAATATGATTTCAACAGGGCAGTTAGGCAGTGAAGGTTGTGTGACAACTTTCACAGATAAAACTTGGAAGGTCACCAAAGGAGCCTTGGTAATAGAAAAAGGAGAAAAGGTGGGTACATTGTATTTATGCAATGGTATTTCTAACTCTGTTAATTCTTTAACTTCCAAAGGAGAAGATGTAGCATTATGGCATCATAGGCTTGGACACATGAGTGATAAGGGGATGAATATTCTTCACTCAAGAAATTTGTTTCTGGGTTTGAAGAATATAGATTTGGATTTCAATGAGAATTATATTTATGGAAAATAGAAGAGAGTCATATTTCTCAGAGTTGGGAAAGGAAAGAAGAGCGAAAAATTAGAACTTGTGCATACATATGTATGGGGACCTGCTTAGGTATCACCTCTCGGTGGCTCTAATTATTATGTTACTTTTATTTATGATGTAGCTAGAAAAAATTAGATTTATTGTATTCAGAATAAGTCTAATGTATTTTATACTTTCAAGAAATGGAAAGCTTTGGTTGATATTAAGATGGGAAATAAGTTGAAGTGTCTCAGATATGGAGGTGAATATTGCAGTAAAAAGTTTGATAGGTACTATTCAGAGCATGGAATTCGTAGAGAGAAGACAATTCCAAAAGCACCACAAGAAAATGGTGTGTCAGAAAGGATGAATAGAAAAATCATGGAGCATGCAAGGTGCATGAGATTTCATGTGGGATTTCCTTTACAATTTAGGGCATATGTTGTAGATACTGTTGTTAGGATGAATCCTTAGTGTAGGTGTATGAAAAAAGACCCTTTTAGTTGTGCATAACAAACAGCCCTAACAGCAAAAGATGGCTGCTAATATCTTCAGATCTGCAGTTAGTTGATCAAGATAAATGCTGCAAAAATCTAGATCTATGCATAAAAATACATTAAGCAGTCAAAATGAGGTTTTTCTCCATGCATCCAATAGACAAGACAAGAACAATAATTTTTGAATAATTTTATATTAATGGCACCTGGGAGGAAAACAAAAAAGGTGTTTCCAATTCTCCTCAATGGGATGGGTTCTTGGAAGTCCTCAGCACTTCAGATCTAGAATTTCTCTCTCTTGTTGGTGTAGAAAACCCAGACAAACATAGAACTCAAAGGGAGCTCACAAAGAAAATAATAGAAAATATGACAATGATAATGGCTCAAAGTCAGACCAAGAGTATAGATCCAGAGTGATCTAAGAGGCAAAAAAAGGTGGAGAATGGTAGGAAAAACCCTTTTATTTATAAAAAAATATTAGGTCATTCTAGATCTTGGTGCATGATTAAAATAATATTAACCAAATCTAGATCCACCTTTTATGGAGTATTTTATTATATTTGTTGGAGGGGAAAGGAATTTGACTTGGGTCAAATCCCTTTATTTGTAAATAATAAATAAATAAATTCTTTATTTATCATTTTAAGGAAGTGGTTGAACGATAATTAAATAAATAATGATTTATTCAATTATTTATAAATGATTTAGTCAAATTTAACAAGGAATATTATTT
Source organism: Pinus albicaulis (assembly GCA_034641835.2). Classification (NCBI taxonomy): domain Eukaryota; kingdom Viridiplantae; phylum Streptophyta; class Pinopsida; order Pinales; family Pinaceae; genus Pinus; species Pinus albicaulis. Next base: position 1,639,310,766 of record CM076579.1, on the reverse strand, counting down.
AAATAAGGTTTAAATAATTATTCCTAGAAAATAATAAGACAAATAAGGATTTATCTAATTAATTTCCTTGTTTTGGGTTAAATATGACTAAGAATAATAATTAAATTACTATTTAATTAATTATTCCATGAGGAAAACAAAAAAAATATAGATTTTTTTAATATTTCCCGTTGGGGTTTCCTGTTTAGACCATAAACAACCTAATAAATGCATTTTATTAAGTTATTTTACATAGTGAAAGCAATTTTACTTAGGGTAAAATTGGTCTTACATGGTGTACTTGGGTCCATCTAATGATAATAGGTTAGATGACCAAAAATTGGTGTAACAACTGTTGTTTATCTAATAAACAAAGGGTCTTCAAGTTCCTTGGATGGTGGTATTCTAGAGGAGGCATAGACAAGTAAAAAGGTAAACTACTCTTTTTTAAAGCCTTTCGGTTATGAGATCTTTGTCCATATTAATAAAGAAAATAGAACAAATCTTAAGGAAAAATCAAAGAAATGTACCTTTATTGGATATGGTGTTAATGATTTTTGTTGTCACTTATATGATTATGAAAATCAAAAAATAATTAGGAGAAAATATGTAATATTCAATGAAAAGGTCTTGTATAAGAATCAGTTGCAGGAAAAGAAATAAGAAAAAAAAAACAAATAATACACAGTTCTTGATGAGATCACAGAAAAAGTAAAGTTACCTGAAAATAATAATAATCAACAACCACAACAACAGAGACCACCACAAAAACAAGAAGCGTCTCAAACACCTGAAAGTGGTTTTAGAATATCTACCAGGATAAGTAGACCCCCTGAATGATACTCTCCTTTATTATATTATTTATTGTTGAATGGTTCTGGTGAGCCCGAATGATATGAAGAAGCAATGCAAGTTGAAACCAGGAAGAAGTGGGAGCTAGCCATGAAAGAAGAGATGGACTCCTTAATACATAACCAGACTTAGGACTTAGTCAGGTTTCTTGTAGGTAAAACAACATTGTATAATAAATGGGTTTACGGGCCGAAGGAAAAATATGGAGGAAAACAGAGGTACAAAGCTAGACTTGTGGTGAAGGGGTTTTCACAGAAGAAAGGTATTGATTTTTATGAAATATTTTCTCCTGTTTTTAAGATGACTTCAATCAGAACTATTTTAATTCTTGTAGCAACAGAATATTTTCATCTTGAAAAGTTAGATGTAAAGACAACATTTCTCCATGGAGATTTGGAGGAAGAGATCTATATGTAGCAACCAGAAGGATATGAGGTCAAAGGGAAGGAAAAATTAGTGTGCAAGTTAAAGTAGAGCTTGTATGGCTCAAAATAGGGTCCAAGGCAGTGGTATCTAAAATTTGATAGGTTTATGTCTGAACAAGTTTATACTAGATGTCACTCTGATCATTGTGTTTATCTGAAAAAAAAATAAAAAATGATTGCAGCTATATTATATTGTTATTATATGTAGATGACATGCTTGTTGCAGGGTTTAACATGCAGGAAATAAATGTGCTCAAAAGAAAATTGGAAAATTCATTTTTAATGAAGGATTTGGGAGCTGCAAAACAAATCCTTAGTATGATAATAACTAGATACAGGAAAAATCGCAAATTAACATTGTCCCAAAATGAGTACATACAAAAGGAGTTGAAAATATTTAATATGCAGAATTGAAAACCTGTTAGTGCACCTTTTTCTAGCCATTTCAAACTTAGTAAGGAGATGTGCCCCAAGACCCAAAAAGAAATGGATTATATGTCTAAACTTCCATATGCATCATTAGTTGGAAGCTTAATGTATGCAATGGTCTGCACAAGGCCTGATATTGCACATGCAGTGGGAGTTGTAAGCAGGTACATGAACAATCCAGGAAAAGAACATTGGATAGCAGTGAAATGGATTCTCAGATAATTGAAAGGTACCACAAATCAATCATTATGCTTTGGTGGTTCAAACATTTCTCTACAGGGATATGTTGATGCAGATATGGCAGGTGACAGAGATAACATGAGGAGCACTACAAGGCATGTCTTTACTATAGGTGGAACAACTGTTTGTTGGGTTTTAAAAATCCAAAGTGTTGTTGCACTTTCAACAACAAAAGCAGAGTATGTTGCTGCTACAGAGGCTAGTAAAGAAATGATTTGGTTACAAAGGTTATGGATGAATTGGATAAGAAGAATGATATAAGCATGGTATACAGTGATAGCCAAAGTTCCATTCATATTGAAAATAACTCAACATTTCATTCCAATACTAAACACATATAGCTCAAGTACCATTTCATATGGTCAATGTTGGAAGATGGACAGTTGAAGATGGAAAAGATACACACTAGCCAAAATCCTTCAGATACTCTAACAAAGGTTGTAGCCAGGGAGAAACTAAGATTATGCTTAGTTTCAATTATTCTTCAAGTATGATGATGAAGATGAGAAACAACAAGGTCCAAAGTGGGGTAATTTTCCTCCAAATTAAGCAGTGGTGGAGTTGCTACAATCAGTCTCCAAGTGGGAGATTGTTGGGTGTGGAGCCTAATTATCTTCTATATTTTTTTATCACAACATTGGACCCTTGTTTCTAACAGTGCGAAAATTCCACCCGTAATTTTACACTTCCTAGGGGGTTCAAGGGGGGCGACTGCTACTTTATGAAGCCCCCCCTCCCCCCTGGAGGGGGGTTTCGGGGGCTGTTAGCTCCCCGTAATTTGCTAGATTGATTGACATACAAATGGACAGGGTAACATCAAACCAAGCTTTGGAATCTTAGGACCTAGCCTTCCTGGATTCAGAGAGGGATCTCTCTAGTAGGTGCAAAGATATGAACTTGCTTGCTGATTAAGGTTGATTTTAGACTAGATGTTAACTGCATGGTATTTTGATTGTTTTTTGTTGGGTATGATGCTCAGATGGACTTAGATGGAAAACATTGAAGATTGTTAATTCATTGGGCAATGGAGTCTAACAAGGTCATGATGAGTTCATCAATGGTTTCAAGAGCATTTTCAGGGAAATTTTAACTTGGTTGGTAGGTCTTTGAGGTTGTGGTGGATGATGAGATGAAATTAAACTTGAGAATAAAAGCTAGTGAAGGGAAGAATTGGATCCTTAATAACTTTTTAGACTAAGGTAGTTAGAAAATCATAAGAATGGAAAGAGAATCAAAGGTATAAGTGAAACCTAATCCTTTTGACTTCAAACTGAACACAGATGATTATCCAAGACAAACATTCAAATGAATTTATAGAAAGGCAAGAAGATTATTTAACTTTGATAGATTTCATTATCAAGAGAAGAAAAACATTTAAGATGCACAAGTAGTTATAACCATAGAATAAGAGATAACTCTGAACATCTAAAGTTACAGCTATGAAGGTTCTTTGAAACAAATTTAGCTAGTAAAGGCAAAGAGCATGATTCAAACAAACTTCTTTGACAAACCTAGGCAAAGCTGCTTTAAAGAGTTGATTCCAAAACAGAGTATATCAGTAGCAACAATATGGAGGACTAGCCATAAATCATACTTGACACTAAATGATCTAAACCATTCAAGAAATGAAGAATCTAAGAACTTCTTAGAGAGCAAGAGATGGATTCCCTAATATATCTCAATAGAAGAAAAAATTAAGGCAGTGAAGGACAAACGGAAGTAAGTTGCCATTAGGAAACATTTCTTAATCTAAATTTTTTGTCTTACTGCAACATAGCAAGATGGAAAACATAATGGAAAACTAGAAAACATAAAAATAAGAAACACTTCACCATCAACCAAGCTTATGGATCCTGTAAACAGTCTCTCTCCATCAACAAGCAAACCAGGGCATGCATGAGCTCCAAGACATCAAATTTCCATAAAAAAATCCAAGAGACTATGTATTTGCTTCAGCATAAGTTGTCAAAATCCAACTAATACATAAGAGCCTCATGCTCTATTTATGGAGCAAATGAGGAGGTGGAAACCCTAAGAGGCTTCCAGAAATCCTAATTTAGCCATAAATGTCATAAATGTGCTTAATGACCATGCAAGGCCCAAGACACATAAGAGATAAGATAATAAATGAAAAACATCAAAACATAACTCTCAAATCAAATCAGGATTTATTTGCCTGAAAAAAACATTAAAAAACCAATTTTTCATTAATCAGTGTCTTTTGTTGACTTTTTGGCAAAAGGTTGTCTCTGTGCGTAGTGCCATTTCAGCAGAAAATGGGGTTTGTTGCAGCTGCGTTTTGGACCCCTTCCTGGCATCAGATTTGGCCCGTGATGGCGCGTTGGAAAGCTTGAAGAGTCTAATGTCCAGAAACACTTGATTTTTGCTGAATGGATGCCATTAACCTGCTGAAAAATCCAATATTCCATGACTGCTCTGTGCGCAGCGCCAGGCCTAAAAAGCAGGTAGAAAGGTCATTTTTGAGGTGTTTTTTGACCTTTTGAGGGGGAAAATATGATCCAATTGACCTGAAATTTTGTGGGTAGACTTCTGGTGACATGAAAAACACAAAAATGTAAAATTTAGCAGTTTAGGATGCCCCAAAAAAGAGCGTAGCACCTAGGGTGCTACGCTCTTTTTGGCCAAAATTTGGAAAAAAACAAAAAGTTTCCGGATTTTCTTCAAAATTGGTGTGTAGACCCCTCAAGGGGTTTTAGACACATGCTGAGAAGCATCAGCCAAGATCCCGAGGCTGTCATGCACTTTGGGCCTTTTTAGATCTTCTAGCTCTATGAGGGCTTGCTTCAATTTGGCATTAGCAAGCATGCTCTTCCTTGCATAGTGTTTGACCAATTTCTTCTGGAAGGCAAGGCCCCTCTTCACCTCTTTGAAATGTTTGTTCTCCTGTTTATAATAGTAGATGACCCTTTGTGACCTTTCAAAGTCATTTTCCCATTCTTGAAGATGGGCATCCTTTTCTAAGAGGAGCAATTTTGTACTCATCCCTTGGTCCTCATTATCACTGTCTAGATCAACAAAGAGAGGCCCTTGCGAAGCCTTTTTGATCCTTTTTCTCTTCATGACTGGTGTATTTTGCTCAACACTCTTCATTTTTTCTTTGCCTTTGTCCAATTCTTTGGTATTTTGTGAGGAGATGGCCCTTTTCCTTTTAGAGGCAGCAAACACATCTCTTTTCCCTCTGTGATAAGTGCATGAGAGAGGGGAAATAATTGGAGTTTCAAAGGCAGTGTTGTCATAATTTTGTCCTTCAATCTACTCTACATTTTTTGTACTTTCCTCACTCTGATTTTCTTTGTCATGTTTGGACTGATTTTTGTCAAGACAGTCATGACTGTTGTCATGACTGTCGTGACTCTTTCCTTGACTTCCTGGTGTTCTTTGATGGTTGTCCTCCTCATCATCTTGTTGTTAGGACCTCATAATGTACCATTTTGACCACATATTTTGTTACCATTCTACTCTTTTTAGTCCATATTTAAAGCTTACATTATCACTTTCATCCATTTCTCCCAAAGGTATATAATATTCTTCTCTTTACTATATGTTTAATTTGTTTTGCATATAATTATACATTACTTTTATATTTAATCATTAATCGAAGGTATATAGTTGCTGAGACAGTTTAAAGACCGCAGATAATATATTTTGAAGATTGCGCTGCTGAAACAGTCAACATGGTATGCAAATCCTGTTGCTGAAACAACCTGTGATTTGCGATTTTGAAGGAGCATTTCAAGTATGATGACAATGAGAAAAGACAAGTGAGGGAAGCTGTTACACAGGCCATCCTGAAGCCAGTATTATTGTATCCATCGTAACATCATTCTACTATGGAAGAACAGAAAGACCATGTTTTAGAACAGAATATCAGATTGGGTTAAAAATAGAATTTCTATTATGTAACTGTAATATATGTCTCCTCTTTAAAAAGAGGAGACATCAGCATTAGAAAGGGGGTTAGAGACTGTGGAAGGTTGATCTTTCTGAACAGAGAAGGAGCGTAACTCTTTTGTAATATGATGCTTTTTGACAGATGAATAAAAGTTTGTTTTGAGCACTTCAATATAATTCCTTTCTCTGGGGAATCTTGTGAGAAGGAATGGGCCCGCCTTCTTCACAAGATTCACCCATTTGTTCCCGTAGTCTGTTAATTGTTTATGTTATTCGGACCTTGATTTAACCCTATTTTCTGAAGTTATTTATGCAGTTCTGAAATCTCGTGTTTATTGTTAGAGCTCTGTTTTCATTACTTACTGCATTGATTTCATAAAATTCATTTTTGAGAAGTTGTGAGTTAATTTATTCAGCAATCTTGTTTATGGAATGAGTGTGTGACAGTTTGGTAATTAGGAAACAGGTGTTGAAGATTCCTACTTGGAGGAATAGGGTCACGTTCTCTGTTATAGTTTAATTAATCTTCCTTTTTACAGAATGAATTCCTTTCATTATTTCTTTAGTGTTGTTAGGTCTCTGTAATTTATTAGCAAGATTGGGAGAGTCCAATCACAGAGTTAACATTATTTCAACCAACTTTGGGATTCTAGGATCTAGCCCTCCTGAATCCGGAGAGGGATCTCTCCAATATGTACAAAGATGGATATTGTCTTTGAAATTTGGGGTGATGATATTAGGCTAGTTATGAAGGCCATGGGTTTTGTTTTGTTTTGGGTGGTTGCGCATGAAATGTAAATTGAGGGGAAAGTCCTAAGTGCAAAAAGTTTCAAAAGTGAGGAGTTGCAAGCAGATAGAACAGCCAATAGAAAACATACAAAACAAGGGGAAACACAAAGATAACACAGAATGGTCTAAGATCTAGCAAGTGCTTCTAAACTAGCCAGCTTTTAACACATTCTAAGGGAAACAATCTGTTAGTTATGCAGACAAGTCTGGGACCAGGGCTAACCATATCTTCCTTCAGTTTATCATCACATAACACATACTGAAAGTAACATTCAGAAATAATATTCAGCTAGGACGATAAAATGAGGGAACACCAGCATTCTCATGCCTGAAACTGAATTAAGTCATTCCTAAATAACACAGATTGGAAGAAAACATTCAAATAAAGATTTCTCAGCCAGAGAAGGTTACTGATATACAGTAGGTCCTAACCCTGTTTAAACTGTTCTTTACAGTGGAAAATGAAACAACATGAAAACAGAAATAAAACAACAAGTTACAAATGAGAATAACATCACCGTCAATATAGATCAGGATCCCATGAAACAGCTTTTATATCGATGTCAAACCAGCTACAAACTTCAAGTCCAATGTTTCAGTTCAGAAATCATCTTCACTATTCAACCTAACTACTCTAGCACAAACAGAGCTTCAAGGGCCAGTGAAAACTATGTACAAATATAAGTCTCAAACTCAAGTGTATTTCAAAGTTCTGCAACCAACCCATCTCTCATCTTCTGTAGAGGTACTTATAGGAAGATGAGGAGGTGATATTTTAACAAAATATCTCAAGGACAGTTAATGCAGAGTGAAGACTTCTCGGCCCTTTGAGAGGCTCGAGGGAAAAATTTACAGGTGGGTCACTACATTAACTGTTTCACAATAAATATCAAAGCTCGGTGGAAGCTTTGTTTGACTTTGAGGCTCTGTGCATGTTTTGGAGTAACTCTGCAGATATTTATTCATTGGTTTCCTTGCAGAAGTAGCCTCTTGGAAATGCTGGAGGCAGATATTTCTTCGAGCAATAACTTCGGCCTCTGTTCTGAATGGTTCGAGGCAACAGGTGGCCTTTACGGTAGCTGGGGAATTAATTCGCCTTTAGTTGAAACGGTGGAAGCCTTTCTGTCTGTTAAAACGCTTATGATTTTTCTTTAACTGTGTTTAATTTGGGGATTAGGCTTTTGATAGTCAATCTTAGCCGTAATCCCTAAATTTGTCTTCAATCTTCTGCTCTGCTGCGCTCTGTTCTTCAACATTGATACTCTTTAATTGTGTTTGATTAAAAACAGTGTCTTGTCGATGTGCAGACCCGCACTGGGCTTTACGGCATCAATACTCATAGAGTACTGACGAGACATGGAATAGAGCCCCGTGAATGGCCTCTTTAAGATAGCCAGAAGGCATAGGAAACGTCTTTCCCATCCCTCGGCTTTCCTTCATTCTATAATGGAAAACCATTAAAACACCTGCAAAACACAACAACAGTTAAGAAATCCTGCGGGAATAGGTTAAAACTGCTTCGGATGGCGGGGGAGGAGCGTAGCCGTCGGATGAGGGCAACCAACGGTGGAGATCTGCATAGAAAGGCAAAAAGGATAGCGGGAGAAGAATAAGGAGGAGCAGTTTTGGACCGTCCAATCTGGACACGTGGACGGTCCAGATCTAATCGGAGGGTCTCAATCGGGGGTGGCATAAAAGGGGATGCGATTGAACTTTCAGTGCGATTAAGCGCTGGCCGTTGATCTGTAGATCAGATCGACGGCGGAAAACGAATCGGCGGGCTTTGAAATGGCGGTAGGACTTGCGATCGGAGGGAATAAGGGCTGTTGGATAGGCGGGAAATGGACGGCTGCGATGCAATCGGGAGGCGAACAGAAGGAATTGCCATCAGCGGAGGGCCGTCGGATCGCGGGGAGATCAACGGCCACTATGCAATCGGGAGGGTTTCAATCGGAGCATCGCAATCGGGAGGCGCACGATGGGTGTTGCGATTGCGATCGGGGGGAGTGGCGCGATTGAGCGCTGGACGTCAGATCTTGCGACAGATCGACGGCACGGAACGCGTCGCAAGACTTAACAACATGAACTAATCGCATCGGGGTTTTAACATATTTACAAAGGAATTTGTCTCCCGCCTGGCCTTCGATTGCGATTGGCCCCCAATGCTTAAGCTCTTGGTCTTGGGTGACGGGCATATGTGGGGAAGTGGTTTTTAGGACTTAGCCCAAGGGGCTTAGGTCCATAGCAATAAAACTTTGATTTTTTATGAGAAATTTCAAGGATTAAAACGGATTTGGGGGTTCCGAAATAGTTAAAAAGTGAGTTTTTTAACTATGAAAGGGAATTTTTCATAAATGGAGGGAGAAAATTATGAAAAGTAGGGAAATAATATGGAGAAAAGGGGGAGTAAATGAAGGTTAGTTATGAGTGGGAGAAAGGGGAAAAATTATGGTTTCTTCAGCAGTTTCTTACAGGAAATCAGCAGAATTAATAGGAAAAGTAATGAAGATTTTGGACAGAGGCATGAGGCCTACAAGGAGTCTTCAAGAGCCAACAAATTTTAGTAATGAAAAATTGTTCCTTGAAGGCTCAAAACAGATTTAGCCACCTTTTGGTATAACAAAATATTATAGGTGGCTAACAAGTGCAATCTAGGATTCTTTCAATGAAAGTCTGGAATAAAAGGATTGACTTTGTTGTAACTCAAGTAGGCTTTAGCTTTGTTAATGCAGGGTGTGGTCAGTGTGATCAGTGTAATTAGTGTGATTAATACTACAACATTTCTTTGATTTTTAAATTGAGCATATATAGTGTGTGATTTCCTTTGAAATAAACAGACCTTCCCTGGTTGAAAATTTATGTAGCACTTGAATTGTTAAACAATTAAAGTGACCAACACACATTCTCCCTCTTCACTGTCTTCTTCTTCACTGTTTTATTCTTCCTAGTCATTGTTATCCTCTTCCTCATCATCATGTTCACTTCTTTCATCCTTGTGGTTACTTTTAATGATGTTATCTTTGTGGCTTCCATTACTAGTTTCATCTTCGTTTTCTCCTTCATCATCTTGCTGCTCTTGGCCATTACTGATTTCTTCTTGGCCACCTTCCTCTCCTTCATTTTCTTCTTCATCTACATCGTCTTCTTCTTCAATGCTTTCATCATGATCATCACTGCTTTCTTCATGATCATGGCTGCTTTATTTAGGGCCACCACTACTTTCTTCATGGCCACTTCCCTCCTCTTCATCATTTTCTTAATTTTCATCATCTTCTTCTTCACTGCTCTCTCCTTGTCCATCATTATCTGTCTCATCTTCCTCCTGACTGTTGCCTCCTATTTTTTCTTCACTAGGGCTACTATCAGCCCCTTCACTTGGAAATTTAGGGGAGGAGGTAACAGGTGAAATTCTTTGTGGAGAAGGCACATGGGGAGATGATGGATGTGTGGAGGTAGATGGTTGTGAAGTGGAAGGAAAGTTCTACTAGATGGAGGCTCGGGGGTCTGCAAACACATCATGTGAGATGAAGGTCTCCCAGGATATACCTTGTTTCTCTAGCTGGTATAGGACAATCATCTTGATCAAGGAGTGATGAAAGCGACTAGGCATTTGTTGGTCATAGCTTTTCCTCTTGACAGCGGAGGCCATTTTATCAATACTCCAGAAAAGGTAATAAGGTAGGTTCATCATCTTGAATTTGTTAAAATGTATCAGCAACCTGATATGATATGAGTAGAGCTGGGAGTATCTTCCCTCACATGTGAAAAAACTGATAATCTGCCTCATTAATGTTGCATACCTCTCTAGAAAATGAGAAAAAGGGAAAATAGCCTTACAATTTTGCTGATAAGTGGGTTTCAAATAAGGCCCATAATAACCCAAATCCAACTTCTTTTGTTTGAACCAAAACTCACTGATGTCTAGTATACCTATTTCCTTAGAAATGATTTCAGATGAAAGCTCAAATTGGACCCATGCTAGATCAACTTGGTGGTTTTGTAGGCTACAGGAAAATAATCTAGTCAAGTCTGGATGAATGTTGACTTGCTTGACCTTCTCACAAAATTTGTAGCACCCTACATCCCGGAAGCATGAAAGGATCATAGGAGAGGAAGTGATTGGAGTGGTGTCTAGGGGCCCAAATATTTTATCTTTTCCTCCATGATGTTTTGGCTTCGTGGGAGTGTGACTGTCATCACCACTGGTGCGAATGTCTCTCTCTGACATGATGGCTGGTCCAAAACAACAGTAGAAACCTTGGGATTTTCTTGAGGGATTTTTGGAGTAAAACAAGTGGTGTAGGTCAACTCTTTGTAAAAAGGGAAAGCTAAGGTGAAGATAGTTTTTTCAAAGCTTGTACTTGGTGGTGGAGGTCAGCCTTATATAGTTACTTAGTCCTCTCTTTGCACTCAAAACCAAATTTTCTTACAAACCCTAGCTAAAAGACATAAAAATTGATTTTGTGTAGTTTAGGGTTTGGTCAAATTTTGACTATGGATGACCTCTTTGATCTTAGGAAAATAAATTCTTGGGAGGAGGAAAATGGTTTCAACAACCTTATATTTAGCTTGCAAAAGTTTAGAGGCCGAAAATTGGATTTTTGAAGGTCTTTGGCAAAATCTGGAAAATGCTGCTAGGAGCGCAGCGCCGGGCCAGTCGGGTTGTCGGAGCATAGCGCCAGGCGGAATGGACGGTCTCCCGGGTGCCTGTTGAATTTTCTGGGCCTGAGAGTAGCGCCAACACAGGAACGTAGTGCCATGCTACAAGCACATAGCACAGTGTAATTTTACACTTCCCAGCTCGCCTTTGTGCATAGCGCCGGAGGCCAGGGGTGTAACGCCAGCCTCTGCGCGTAGCGCCCGATTTTTTCACAGTTTGGTCTAAAAACCAAAATAATTCTTCTCAACAGCTTCTTTTCAGAAAATGGCAAATGATGCATGGGGAAGGTTCAAGTGGCCTTTTATACTTGATTTGACAAGTAAATTTAAAAATACCAAACCCACTTTTGTAAAGTTGATGTCTCCCATCTTTCAGTGTGCTTTTGACTAATATTTGTTGTGAACACACTTTGACACTTTTTGGAAAACATGTTTATTTATGCCTTTGTCAATATTTTTTTAGAACAATATTTTTGGCATGGAGGCCCTTTGTTGGGAGTCTATCGCTGAGATGCATAATCGAGGTTACACTTTTCCTTTTTAGGCCTATTTTGACAATAATTTATGCCCAACTTTTTACTTCAAAAAAACTGTTTTTCTACCCTTTGGTAAAATGATCTTCTTTAAACTGATACTCTTTGTCTTTCTTCTCTTAGTGCAGGTGAAGAAATGCTATTTTGGAAAAACCATAAGGAGGAGGTTTCTGTCCTTGAAATCTCTGAGATGGTTCTTTGCTTGTCACCAATGTTTTTTTAGTCCACCAAAACAACCCTTGATACTCTTTTACCTATAGGTCTGTTGTTTTTGTCTTGTTTGTGTCTACCTCATGGTGATAATCACATCCTATTACCTTGCCTCTTCTTATTGCTAGTGGCCATATTGGCTATTCTTTGAAAAAATGTGAACAAGGGCAGCTATCCTTTGTAGTGTTTTTGCTCTAAGACAAGGAGGCTTTTCTTGAATGACTTTGGGTGAAAATGCTTCATTTTATTCCCCTTTGAATGCAACCTCTTCATGCAGGAAGGCATAACTTTTTTGGCACCAAATCCATCCTATGACTCAGTGAAACCTTAGGTGACCTAATGGGGACCTTTGGACTTGGATTTTGGACAGATATTCAGACTTAGGGATCACCAAGTATAAGATAGGACCTGTGATAAGCTTAGTGTGTTCTTAAGACCTAGGATCTAGCATACTTGACTATCCAAAGGGTCTGTAGAGACAATTAGTGTTTGAGAATATTATGGAAGAGACAACAAGGCTATTTTATTGGTAGGTTTGAATAGTTGTAGGGAATCCTGTAGGTAAAAAAAACAGAGTATTTGGGCCAAAAGGCAAGACATGGTGAAAAATGGGTGACAGTTGGGGTTTAAAATAAATGGCTTGAGCCCATGATGGGTCTTCCAAGAGTGGTAGGCTAGTCATGAGTAGATAGGAAGATGAAATCATGAAAATTTTATCTTGAGGATAATGAAGGAAATGATATTTCTAGAACTCGCAATGTTCTATAAACTTTATTTCTAGAAATCTTGGGGTAATAATTTAGTCATCACCAAATAAAAAAAGATTATTGATAACTAACAGTGGCTCCACTTGGGGAGGGCAGCCCCTTTTCAGGGGGTTTCCAGAACTTCAGATTTATGGCTTTCACTGATACTAGTGCCTTTCTCCATTGGGAATACTTTCTCTTTCTTCATTTGCAGATATTTGTTTTGAGTCAGTGGCCTTTGAGATCTAAAAAAACATAATTTATAGCAGCAGAAGTATATCTACCTACCCAATCTATTTGCCTAACATTTTTTCTTCTGTGGGTGCACTTGAACTGGAAAACCCTTGACATTTTTATTTAAAAAAAAAAAAATCAAACTAACTAAATGTACCCTTATCTCTTCCGAGAGTTCAGATTAAACTAATGAAATCTCTTTATTTTCTCTACCTAAACTACTCATTTGTCAAGATTGAGTTGTTTGAAAAACATTATTCGCTAATCCTAAAAACAAAAATTGAAAAACATAGACAAATCAAGATTAAGAAGTCTGATTTGCTATGATCTATGGCATTATGTACAAGTTGCACATAGAACTTATTAGCAGAAAATTAAAACAAAATACTGAAGGCTTAGATCTGAAAGCATAATAAAAATCCTTCTTTATTTCTTTGGCTCAAGTTTTAATATTTTTGGAGCCATTTTCCTTCTATCCTAATCTATTCTATCTTATAAGCCAAGATTATATGGTCTTTTGACAAGTTCTTTCTTTCACTAGCCTGTCAACAAAATAAATTAAAACATGTTTCAGCCATGATTTAGATTGGATAACTGAACAAGACTTCTCTTCTTAGAAACAAGTAGTGGCATTTAGACTTGCACACTTTCAACAACATTATTTTTTAGGTATGGCGTTGTACCTTTATTTCAACTTCTGCCCTCTTTTTCCCTTTTCTATTTTTTAAGGTTTTTTGTCTTTACATCCTTTCATCAAATAGTGGTATGTACAATGAATGAAAAAATCAAACTAGGTTCCTTGAAAAAAGTAAATTTTAAGCATCCTCCCATTTACAGGACCTCCAAACATTTCAGTTCCATCAAGTTCCTACAAAAAGAAAGCATTGTTGCCTCTCACCGAATCAACGATATAGGGGCCTTTCCATAGATTTTAAAACTTGCCATGTTTGCCCTTTTATTCCCTTCTTTAATCCCATTTTAGAACCATGTATCCAACTTGGAAATCATTTGCTTTGGTTATCCTATCAAAAATTTGCTTGATATTGTCTTGTATAATTTGTGTCTTTTTGTAAACCTCCCCCCTTGTCTGCTGTAAATGAATGGTTTGGTTCAGCCTCCTCTACATGTCATTTTCTTCTAATTGTACTTCTTGAAGAAGCTTCATGACTGGAACTCCCAAAGAGGTGGGGAAAACTGCATCCATGCCATACACTAATTGATAGGGAGACATACCAATTGATTTCTTGGAGGTCAGTCTATCAGCCCATAGTGCATGCACTAGTTTTCCATGCCATGCTTTTTTATTTTGTTCTAGGAGTTTCTTAATGATATTTACTAATCTCTTTTTAGAGGACTCAGATAGTCCATTTCCTTGTGGGTAATAAATAGTGGAGTGGCCCAGGGTGGTGTGATATTTGTAAAAAAATTCCACCATTTTCTTAGAGGTAAAGGCAACAGCGTTATCGGTGATGATTTTTTTGGAACAGCCAAACTTGGACAAGATGTTGGTTTCAAGGAATTTGATGATGACCAAGTCGGTGGCATTTCTAGAAGGGATTGCTTCTATCCATTTGGTGAAGTAATCAGTGGCAATGAGGATCCACTTATGTTGGGCAGATTAGATAGGATGGATCTCTTCTATGAAGTCCAATCCCCATTGCTGAAAAAGAGCTTCAACACTAATGGGATGAAAAGGTAAAGGTAGCAACTTTCTTTTTCCATTAAATATTTGGCATTTATGGCAAGTCATGACTAGTTTGTGAGTATCGGGAAAAAGGGTAGGCCAATAGTAACTAGCTCTAAGGATTTTGTTGGCTGTGGTCTTCCAATAGAGGCAACCTCCACATTCTCCCTCATGTAATTCATGCATGATATTTTCTGCATGATCGTTAAGCAAACATTTAAGTAGCAAACCAACAACACTCTTTTAGTACGATACTCCATCTAAAATGCAGAAATTTAAAGATTTTTGTTTCAAGAATCTAGCTTTGGTTTTTGACAAAGAAGGTGGAGCATTGAGATAAAGAA
Source organism: Pinus albicaulis (assembly GCA_034641835.2). Lineage (NCBI taxonomy): Eukaryota > Viridiplantae > Streptophyta > Pinopsida > Pinales > Pinaceae > Pinus > Pinus albicaulis. The sequence continues at coordinate 1,639,295,730 of CM076579.1, read as the reverse complement.
GTACATAAATAATATCAGCATACCAAGCAAAATTTAAAAACATTTGTTCAATGTATGGTGTTGTAAATTCTTCAGTTTCCTCTAACACATCAATCATATTCATGTCTAAAGCTTGGAAATTTGATTTAGCCATCAGTTTTGCAAGTCTTTGTCCTTTAATCAATTTAGTGGGTCTAATTTCTAAATCATATTCTAAAATGGTGGCAATACACTTGCCCCTTTTACCATTAGGGTCTTGATTAAGTATGTCTTTAACAACAGTGTGTGGGACAAAAGCTATGATATGTGAATGCAAAATATAAACTCTAAAGTCCTTCAAAGCTTTGATTAAAGCAAAGGCTTGCTTCTCCATGATGTTATACTTTAGAGGAACATCCCTTAAGGCTTTGCATCCCTAAAGTCCGTGCTGATTAAGACTGGTGTTTGTGTGAGTGCTTGTTTTACCAGCTCAAAAGATTGCTTTGCTTCCATATTCCACTTCACTCCTACTTCCTTTTTTAACATATTTGTGATATTTCTTAGGAGCTCAACAAGGTTAGGGATGAATCTTATTAGGAATTTAATCTTTCCAATGAAAGATTGCAGCTCTTTAATGTTTCTAGGATGGCTGATTTGTAAGATGCCTTCTAGTATTTTGGGATCTATCTTGATTCCTTATTAGAGATGATGTGACCTAGGAGTTTTCCTTCCTGAAGGCCAAACAAATTTTTCTTAGGATTTAGGGATAGGCCATACTTTCTACATTTTTCCATGACTTTTCTCAAGTGGACTAAGTGCTCCTCATCAGTCTTAGAGTAGACAGTGATGTCATCAAGATATATGACTATCAAGTAACCTATGTCTTCTGAAAAAGCTATGTCCATTTCCCTTTGTAAAGTAGCCCCTGCATTCATTAAACCAAATGGAATTTTAACATACATGAATGTACCCCAAGGTGTAGTGAAAGCAGTTTTGAGTTGGTCACTTGGAAAGACTAGAACTTGGTTATAACCTAAGAAGCCATATAGTAATGAGATTCTTTGTGAGCCAACTACTTTTTGGAGTATGTGATCCTTTTTAGGCAAGGGGCAATTGTCTTTCAAGGAGGCTTTGTTCAAATTTATGAATTCAATACAAAGCCTAATTTCCCCAGTCTTCTTCCTAATTGACACAAGGTTGGACACCCATTCTGAGTATCGGATAGGGACTATGATCCCGGCATCGTACATATTTTTGATTTATTTCTCAAATTAGGGTAACAAGAGGGGGTTTATTCTTCTCAACTTTTGTTTAAATGGTTTCTGATTTTCTTTGAGAGGAATTTTATGTTGGATGATTTTGGTGTCATAGGATTTCAAGTCTTCATACCCCCAAGCAAACACATCTTTAAATTCTCTAAAAAGCTCAATGTATTTTTGTTTTGTGTGAGATGGGAGAGTTTTAGATAGCTTGATTATTTTGGGCTCTTTCATCCCTCCAATGTTACACTCTTCTACATTTGTTTCAGTGGATTCCATCTTGGGTTTTTTAGCTACATCATTAAAATCAAATATCTCTTCTAGGGGTGTAAGGCCTCTTAGCAAGATGTCATCTTTGTACTGCAAAATTTCAAATTATCTTTGATCTTATTTATCAAATACTTCTGCAACACAAGAGTTTTGAAGGTGGTTTATATCATCATCAAAGGGCAGCTCTGTTTTGGGAGTTTCATTTTTAGCAGAATTATTTCTTTCAAATCTCAAACTCTGTTTTGTGCTTGCAAAGTCATTTCTGGATTGCAGAAAATCATCTATTTGGTCATCATTGTCAAACACTTGCCAATGGTTCAATTTGTCTGGTACAGTAGGCCTATTCTTTATTTTGATGAGGCATTTATTATTTTCATAAGGTAAAGAGAAATTGCTGGCAGCAAAGGAAAGCTCATTAGCAAGGCAGTTTTGGGCCCTAGGGATGAAAGTGAGCTCATATTTCTCAAAGGTTTTGAGAAGGTATAGGGTAGAATTTAAATATTCCCTTAGCCTAGGGTTCTTGGCTGAATATTCTTCCTTAATTTGATTTATGATCAGTTCTGAATCTCCTTGAACCAAGATTTTCTTAGCTTTGAGGTCTTTGAGTAGGTGTAAACCAATAAGGGGAGCCTCATATTCTGCAACGTTGTTGGTGCATTGGAAATCTAGCCTATAGGAATGGCCTTCATTTGTGTTATGGATCCAAACACCTGCCCCTGATCCGGCCTTACCATAAGAACCATCAAAGCTCATATGCCAAAGGGTGTCAATTTCAGTTTTTCCAATTTTTTGTACTTCGGGGCTGCTAGAGTTTTGGGGGTCATTTTCTTGATTAGAGAGTTGGTTTGGTTGTTCTGAGTGGCTTAGTTCTCTCTCATTGTAATTTAATTGTTCACTTAAGTCATTTTCATTGTACAAGATGAAGGAGTCAAGGTCTGAGTGAATGGAATAAACTGGTGTGTTATTTGGCCTATCTGTGTTACTCTCCATGTATTTCATGTGGGATTCTCGGTATAATCTCCTTGTTTGATTAAAAACTGGGATGGTGGCATAAGTCATGTCCATTTGAAGGCTACCATGGATTTTGGCCCCCCCTAATCTTGATAAAAGCATGACATACTTTGGGGGGATGACAGCCACAACTATATCCATGACTAGACTCTTAGCGGGGATTTGTGCCAAATTGACACACAGATCCTTGATTAGGCCTAGACACTTAACCCTACTGGAATCAAAAGAGTACAAGTATTTGTACGGATTTGTGATCTCTAAGCCCAATATATCCATCACAACCTTTGGTATGAGGTTGTGTGAGGCACCAGATTCTAGCATACCATTATGCATAATTTTGTCATGTATGTTCAGACTGACATAGAAAGGTGGGACAGCTCCTTCTTGATATTTTACCTCTATTTCAGGACCAAACAACAACTCTAGTTTATCATTAGTTAAGTTTAAAGTGTCGGTATCATTCCCTATGTTTAATACTTTGAAAATCTGGGATCTATATACCTCTTGGGTTACCAACTCAGTGAGGGGTATGGTTATCTTGATTTTGGCAATCTCCCCCTCAAAACTGAAAGGTGTAGGTGTCTTTATTTCATTTACATTAGTTTTATCAGCCATGAAATTTTCTACATTTTTAATTTGCTGACTCTAATTTGATGGTTTGGACAACAAGATTTTTTTAGGGCCACTAGTTGAAGTACTAAGGCAGCTTGAATATTTACTAGGTTGACTAGTCTTTGGTTTGTTTATTTCAGTTTTCTTAGCTATAGTATTTATGTTTTCTTCTGTATTTTTAGGGATAGGTTCGGAGGTTTTTCTAATAGCAGTTTTTGGTTGATTTGTTTTAGGAATATCTTGACTCTTTTTTCTCCTGAGTTCATACTGCCTATGGACTTCCATTATGGCATTCTCAAATCCTAAACTATAGTCTTCGGAATCTTCATATTATTTCTCATCTAGTTTTGAAGAAAACATCCTTTGTTCTTCTTCGGTAAGGAATGGTTTATCCTCATCGTCCGAACTTATGACATTTACATGGTATTCTTCCAACTGCTCAGGCTCTCTTTCTTCTTCATCTACATAGTTGTCTTGGAAAGGGGGTCTGATTTGTTGGTCACTCTCTCTTTGTCTGACTTGAGGAGGGTCTCTTCTAAAATTTTGATTTCTATTCCTGTTTTGAATATTGGCTTGATTTTCCCTAGGAGGTGTTCTCTCATTCAAACTGATTTTTTCCATCATCCTCTCCATTGTCCTAACTATGGAGACAAGTTTGGTGTCGGAAGAGGAGGGTGCAGGTGCTGTGTCATCTTTATAATTCACCCTTTTTTCTAATCTCATCCTAGCCCTTTTCTCAATAAAATTAGCCTCTACACTCACATCCCCCTTTTGCATGTCTTCTAGAGTTAGGTAATCTCTCTCCCTTAGTTGATAGGCCATATCAGTATCAAAGCCTTCATAATATTTCACTAAGGCCAAGCCTTGTGGAGGTTTTATGTGAGGTGGGAGAGCATTGTAAAAACTGTTAAACCTAGTGGAGTAGTCATGAACACTTTCTCCTGGATTTCTTTTAAGATTGTTATACTCGGACAGAATTTGAAGGGGGTTCTTCTTGATTTCCCATTTGTTCACAAAGGTTTGGTAGAGAGTAGGGAGATAATGTATGATGTTGGGAGGTAGGTTTTTAAACCATTTTTTGGGTTCTCCCCCTAGGCTCCGAGCAAAAATTCTCATATGCATGGTTTCTTCTTCTATCTCCATGTATTCAAAAGCATCATTAATTCTATCTACATGTTTTTGAGCAGTGATGGATTCAGTCCCTAAGAAGTGAGGGATTTTGGACTGATAGTCATTTGGAAAAGTTAATAGTGGTTGTTGTAGAGCCAGTGGAGCATACCAGGCTACCATGATGGGAGGGAAAGGAAAAAAAGGCTGATTTACAAGGGGAGGATTTGTGAGAGGTGGAGGAGGATGGAGTGAGGTGGTTTGCACAGTGGTGGTATGGATGGGTGTGGCTGAGGTACTTGGACTGGAGGAATGATTCTGAGTAGATTTGAGATGAAAAGGGATGAAGTGATGGAGAAGCTGAAAATTGGGTGGAGTGGAAGGAGAAGCTTCTATACTGGAGCTTTGTTGCAAATCTATGGGCTCAAGGTCAACTTGGTCAACCCTAATTTGTGACTTGGTCCTGAATAGGTTCTTAGTATGGTGCAATTCAAACTGAGGATCTTGTGAAATTGTAAGGTGTGCTGGTGCAGAACTTGCTCTATGAATGGTCCTAACAGTGGGTGAGTTTCTAGCTTTAGAAGTTTGCCACAAACTATTTTCTGGGTCATCAACTATGGTAGGAGGATTTGGGTTTGGGTGTGATCTGGTACTGATCCTTCATGAAGATAGATCTCTTTACTCACACAAGGTATAGCTAGGCCTTGAAAAATGTTTTGGACTGATTTGACACAATCCTAGAACAACCTATGGGACTAGTGAGATGAAAAAATGCCTACTGGAGGCTAGTGGAGTCGCCAAGTGGATTCTTTTTGAAATTTTGAAGATATGTATACAATGTTCCACCACCAAATTCTTGATAAAAATCAATCTAGGGAGTACTTTTGGGTTTTTTTAGTTTCTTTATGCACCCTTAAGGTTAATGAGTATCCCCTAACTGAGTCATCATCTTGCTAGGATGGTGAAGCAATTAGTTTCTACTCTTGGCTATGGGTTGGTTTTTAAGTCAAACTAGGGACATATATGAGTCTATAAGAGTTTGTCACGCTACTATGAACTCTGTCCCACCGTGATCGCCATTATGTTAGCTCCTTGTAATTTGCTAGATTGATTGAGATAAAAATGGACATGGTAACATCAAACCAGGCTTTGGAATCCTAGGACCTAGCCTTCCTAGATTCGAAGAGGGATCTCTCTAGTAGGTGCAAAGATATGAACTTCCTTGCTGCTTAAGGTTGATTTTAGGCTAGATGTTAAGTGTAGGGTATTTTGATTGTTTTTGGTTGGGTATGATGCTTAGATGGATTTAGATAGAAAACATGGAAGATTGTTAAGTCATTGGGCAATGGATTATAACAAGGTCATGATGAGTTCATCAATGGTTTCAAGAGCATTTGCAGGGAAATTTTAACTTGGTTGGTAGGTCTTTGAGGTTGTGGTGGATGATGAGATGAACATTAAACTTGAGAATAAAAGCTAGTGAAGGGCAGAACTGAATCCTTAATAAATTTTTAGACTAAGGGAGTTAAAAAATAATAAGCATGGAAAGAGAATCAAAGGTATAAGTGAAACCTAATCCTTTTGATTTCAAACTGAACACAGATGATTATCCAAGACAAACATTCAAATGAATTTATAGAAAGGCAAGAAACTTATTTAACTTTGATAGATTTCATTATCAAGAGCAGAAAAACATTTAAGATGCACAAGTAGTTATAACCCTATAATAAGAGATAACTCTGAACATCTAAAGTTACAGCTGTGAAGGTTCTTTGAAACAAATTTAGCTAGTAAAGGAAAAGAGCATGATTCAAATAGACTTCTTTGACAAACCTAGGAAAAGCTGCTTTAAAGAGTTGATTCCAAAACATAGTATATCAGTAGAAACAATATGCAGGACTAGCCATAAATCATACTTGACACTAACTGATCTAAACCATTCAAGAAATTAACAATCTAAGAACTTCTTAGAGAGAAAGAGATGGATTCCCTAATATATCTCAATAGAAGAAAACATTAAGGCAATGAAGGACAAACAAAAGTAAGGTGCCATCATGAAACATTTCTTAATCTAAATTTTTTGTCCTACTGCAACATAGCAAGATGGAAAACATAATGGAAAACTAAAAAACATAAACATAATAAACACTTCACCATCAACCAAGCTTATGGATCCTACAAATAGTCTCTCTCCATCAACAAGCAAACTAGGGCATGCATGAGCTCCAAGACATCAAATTTCCATAAAAAACTCCAAGAGACTATGTATTTGCTTCAGCATAAGTCATCAAAATCCAACTAATACACAAGAGTCTCATGCTCTATTTATGGAAAAAATGAGGAGGTGGAAACCCTAAGAGGCTTCCAGGAACCCTAATTTAGCCATTAATGTCATAAATGTGCTTAATGACCGTGCAAGGGCCAAGACACATAAGAGATAAGATAATAAATGAAAAACATCAAAACATAACTCCCAAATCAAATCAGGAGTGATTTGTCCAAAAAACATTAAAAAACCAATTTTTCATTAATCATTTTCTTTTGTTGACTTTTTGGCAAAAGGCTATCTCTGTGCATAGCGCCATTTCAACAAAAAATGGGGTCTGTTGCAGCTGAGTTTTGGACCCCTTCTCGGAAGCGGATTTGGCCCGTGATGGCTCGTTGGAAAGCTTGAAGAGTCTACAATACAAAATACTTGATTTGTGCTGAATGGATACGATTTAATGGCTCAAAAATCCAATCTCCCATGACTACTCTGTGCACAGCGCTAGGCCTAAAAAGGAGGCAGAAAGGTCATTTCTCAGGTGTTTTGTGACCTTTTGAGGGGGGAAAAATGCTCCAATTGACCTAAAATTTTGTGGGTAGACTGCGGGTGACATGAAAAACCCAAAAATGTAAAATTTAGGAGCCGAGGATGCCCCAAAAAATAGCGTATCACCTAGGGTGTTGCGCTCCTAGGGGCTAAAATTTGGAAAAAAACAAAAAGTTCTTGGATTTTCTTCAAAATTGGTGTGTAGACCCCTCAAGGGGTTTTAGACACATGCTGAGAAGCATCAGCCAAGATCTCGAGGTTTTCATGCACTTTGGGCCTTTTTAGCTCTTCTAGCTCTATGAGGGCTTGCTTCAATTTGGCATTAGCAAGCATTCTCTTCCTTGCATAGTGTTTGACCAATTTCTTCTGGAAGGCAAGGCCCCTCTTCACCTCTTTGAAATGTTTGTGCTCCTATTTATAATAGTAGATGACCCTTTGTGCCCTTTCAAAGTCCTTTTCCCATTCTTGAAGCCAGACATCCTTTTCTAAGAGGAGAAATTTTGTACTCATCCCTTGGTCCTCATTATCACTGTCTAGATCAACAAAGAAAGGCCCTTGAGAATCCTTTTTAATCCTTTTTCTCCTCCTGACTGGTGTCTTTTTCTCAACACTCTTCATTTTTTCTTTTCCTTTGTCCAATGCTTTGGTATTTTGTGAGGAGATGGCCCTTTTCCTTTTAGAGGCCGCAAACACATCTCTTTTCCCTCTGTGATAAGTGCATGAGAGAGGGGAAATAATGGGAGTCTCAAAGGCAGTGTTGTCATCATTTTTTCCTTCAATCTGCTCTACATTTTCTGTACCTTCCTCACTCTGATTTTCTTTGTCATGTTTGGACTGAGTTTTATCAAGACAGTCATGACTGCTGTCATGACTGTCATGACTCTTTCGTTGACTTCTTGGTGTGCTTTGATGGTTGTCCTCCTCATCATCCTATTCTTCCCTCTTCACTGTCTTCTTCTTCACTTTTTTCCTCTTCCTCATCATTGTTATCCTCTTCCTCATCATCATGTTCACTGCTTTCATTCTTATGTTTGATTTCACTGATGTTATATTTGTGGCTGCCATTACTAGTTTCATCTTTGTTTTCTCCTTCATCATCTTGTTGCTCTTTGCCATTGTTGCTTTCTCTTGGCCACCTTCCTCTCCTTCATTTTCTTCTTCATCTACATCATCTTATTCTTCAATGCTTTCCTCATGATCATCACTTCTTTCTTCATGATCATTTCTACTTTCTTCGGGGCCACCACTACTTTCTTCATGGCCACTTCCCTCATCTTCATCATTTTCTTCATTTTCATCATCTTCTTCTTCACTGCTCTCTCCTTGTCCATCATTATCTGTCTCATCTTCCTCTTGAATGTTGCCTCCTATTTTTTCTTCACTAGGGCTACTGTCAGCCTGTTCACTTGGAAATTTAGGGGAGGAGGTAATGGGTGAATTTTTTTGTGGAGAAGGCACATGGGGAGATGATGGATGTGTGGAGGTAGATGGTTGTGAAGTGGAAGGAAAGTTCTACTGGATGAAGGCCTGGGGGTCTGCAAACACACCATGTGAGATGAAAGTCTCCCAAGATATACCTTGTTTCTCTAGCTAGTATAGGACAATCATCTTGATCAGGGAGTGATGAAAGAGGCTAGGAATTTGGTGTTCATAGCTTTTCCTCTTGACAGCGGAGGCCATTTTATAAATACTCTGGAAAGGGTAATAAGGTAGGTTCATCATCTTGACTTTGGTAAAATGCATCAGCAACCTAATATGATATGAGTAGAGCTGGGATTATCTTCCCTCACATGTGAAAAAACGGATAATATGCCTCATTAATGCTGCATACCTCTATAGAAAATGATAAAAAGGGAAAATAACCTTCAAATTTTGCTGATAGGTGGGTTTCAAATAAGGCCCATAATAACCCAAATCCAACTTCTTTTGTTTGAACCAAAAGTCACCGATGTCTGGTATACCTGTTGCCTTAGAAATGATTTCAGATGAAAGCTCAAACTGGACCCCTGCTAGATTAACTTGGTGGTTTTGTAGGCTACAGGCAAGTAATCTAGTCAAGTCTGGATGATTGTTGACTTGCTTGACCTTCTCACAAAATTTGTAGCACCCTACATCGTGGAAGCATGAAAGGATTATAGGAGAGGAAGTGATTGGATTGGTGTCTAGGGGCTCAAATATTTTAGCTTTTCCTCCATGATGTTTTGGCTTGGTGGGAGTGTGACTCTCATCACCATTGGTGTGATTGTCTCTCTCTAACATGATGGCTAGTCCAAAATAGCAGTAGAAACCTTGGGCTTTTCTTGAGGGTTTTTTGGAGTAAAACAAGTGGTGTAGGTCAAATCTTTGTAAAAAGGGAAATCTAAGGTGAAGACAGTCTTTTCAAAGCTTGTAATTGGTGGTGGAGGTTAGCCTTATAGGTACTCAGTCCTCTCTTTGCACTGAAAACCAAATTTTCTTACAAACCCTAGCTCAAAGACATAAAAATTGATTTTTGTGTAGTCTAGGGTTTGGTCAAATTTTGACTATGGATGACCTTTTTGATCTTAGGAAAATAGATGCTTGGGAGGAGGAAAAGGGTTTCACCGACCTTATATTTAGCTTGCAAAATTTTAGAGTCCAAAAATTGGATTTTTGAAGGTCTTTGGAAAAATATGGAAAATGATGCTAGGAGCATAGCGCCAATGCGCAGTGCCTGGCCGGTCGGGCTGTCGGAGCATAGCGCCGGGCGGAATGGGCAGTCTCCCAAGCACCTATTGAATTTTCTGGGCCTAAGCGTAGCGCTAACCCAAGCGCGTAGCGCCGTTCTGCGAGTGTGTAATGCAGTGTAATTTTACATTGCCCGACTCGCCTCTGTGCATAGCGCCGGAGGCCAGTGGCGTAGCGCCAGCCTTTGTGCGTAGTGCCCGATTTTTTCATAGTTTGGTATGAAAGCCAAAAGAATTCTTATCAACGGCTTCTTCTTTTTGGAAAATGGAAATTGATGCATGGGGAAGGTTCAAGTGGCCTTTTATACTTGATTTGAAAAGTAAATTTAAAAATACCACACCCACTTTTGTAAAGTTGATGTCTCCCATCTTTCAGTGTTTTTTTGACTAATATTTGTTGTGAACACACTTTGACACTTTTTGGAAAACATGTTTATTTATGCCTTTGTCAATATTTTTTGTAGAACAATATTTTTGGCATGGAGGCTCTTTGTTGGGAGTCTATCGCTGAGATGCATAATAGAGGTTACACTTTGCCTTTTTACGCCTGTTTTGACAATAATTTATTCCCAACGTTTTACTTCAAAAACTTTGTTTTTCTACCCTTTGGTAAAATGATCTTCTTTAAACTCATACTCTTTGTCTTTCTTCTCTTAGTGCAGGTGAAGAAATGCTATTTTGGAAAAACCCTAAGGAGGAGGCTTCCGTCCTTGAAATCTCTGTGATGGTTCTTTGCTTGTCACCAATGTTTTGTTAGTCCACCAAAACAACCCTTGATACTCTTTTACCTATAGGTATGTTATTTTTGTCTTGTTTGTGTCTACCTCTTGGTGATATTCATATCCTATTACCTTGCCTCTTCTTATTTCTAGTGGCCATCTTGGCTATTATTTGAAAAAATGTGAACAAGGGCAGTTGTCCCTATCAGTGTTTGTGCTCTAAGCCAAGTAGGCTTTTCTTGAATGACTTTGGGTCAAAATGCTTCATTTTATTCCCCTTTGAATGCAACCTCTTCATGCAGGAAGGCATAACTTGTTGGGCACCAAATCCATCCTATGACTCAGTGAAACCTTAGGTGACCTAATGGGGACCTTTGGACTTGGATTTTGGATAGAGATTCAGACTTTGGGATCACCAAGTATAAGATAGGACCTGTGATAAGCTTAGTGTGTTTTGAAGACCTAGGATCTAGCATACTTGACTATCCAAAGGGTCTGTAGAGACAATCAATGTCTGAGAATATTATGGAAGAGACAGCAAGGCTATTTGATTGGTAGGTTTGAATAGTAGTATGGAATCCTATAGGTAAGCAAAACAGAGGATTTGGGCCAAAAGGCAAGACATGGTGAAAAATGGGTGACAGTTGGGGTTTAAAATAAATGTCTTGAGCCCATGATGGGTCTTCTAGGAGTGGTACGCTAGTCATGACTAGATAGGAAGATGAAATCATGAAAATTTTATCTTGAGGATAATGAAGGCAGTGATATTTCTAGAACTCGCAATGTTCTATAAACTTTGTTTCTAGAAATCTTGGGGTAATCATTTAGTCATCACCGAAGCAAAAAATTTATCGATGACTAACAGGGGCAACACCCCCGAAGCTAAAATGGATGTAAAATTTCCTTGTAAAAGTATTGTAATTTGTAGTCAATATAGATTATTCATTAGGCATATGATATGACGGTAGAAGTTATGTTTAATTTAGGGTTTTTCACCCTAGAAGGAAACCCCTTATTTTTTATGAGGGTATTGTATTGCAGTTGTGTATCGTATGTGTATTATTAAAGTGAGAAACATATAGGGAGAATATGAGAGATAACAGAGGATATTACAAAGGATCTGTTGTAGGTTGTGTCACTTCATTTTGCTAGATAATAGAAAGGAAGCACTGGTTGTTCGGGGTGGACATAGCCCAAAATGGGTGAGCCACGTATATCTGTGTCTCTCTGGTTTTATATGTTTTCTGTGTTTGTGTTTCCGCATATTTTACGTGTTTCATTTCGCTATAATATATAATTTTCTAATAGAATAGTCCAACTACATCTACGATACATGTATGAAGGAATGTCGTGCCATTGAGCTTCTGATTATGAGTATAGGATCCCATGTACACTGTTACATGAATGAAACACTATATGTAGTAGTGGAACACAAAGCCCCAACTTGCTTGTCCAAAGAATAATCTATCTCCTATTTAGTATAAGAGATGCCAAGACTAACCTCCAAAAGCTTTGTAAAATCCATTTTTCTTAGTTATGAGGAGCTATTTACAACAATTTGCAATTACCTTTGAGATTTTCCATGACTCTTGAACTCCTATAATTGTCCAAATTCACTACATGTATTTTTACATTCCAATGTGTGGCTTTCTATATTCCATATGTTTCCCTTGTACTTCATTACATAAAATTTATTATATAATACATTTACAAATGAGACAATGGCCTAATAAGACAAAACTACTAAAAGGAAAAAGACTCATCAAATACATAAATCATTTTCTTCTTCATCGAGTGAATTTGTGATGTAAGTGTGCCATGCTATGAACTCCTTTGGGATGTCTTCCATATATTCAACCAAGTCCCTTTTGTAGTGTTGGAAATACTGAGAGGGGGGATGAATCAGTATTCCTTTCAATTAGATCATTAGTCAATCTTCAATTATTATCAGTTTTTGTACAATGATAGCAGTTAACAAAAGGAACACAAATGCACACATTTTTTAAGGTTGAAACCCACTCCGAGACAAAAACCACCTAATGATTTTCTAATAATTCTTTAATATTCAACTCCAATTGAAAATAAAGGTCCAACTTCCTAGAATATAGAAAAGAATTCTTCTCCAGCTCCCACTAGATGGACACTCCAACGCCCGAGATTCTTCAGTAGTGAACTGAACGGATGCCCCAACACCCAATAAGCTAAAAATCACCCTAGCACCCTAAATTTTTCACAGGCTTGAACCTATGGATGACTTCATGCACCAACCTAGCACCACCCTACCACCCTATAGAAGAATAAAAGAAAAATGGACTCCCGTACCAAGGAAAATGGTCCACTTTACAATGATATAGAATGATGTAGAAGAAGAAGACACACTAAACCATAACCCCGACTATGACACAACCACCTAATGATGATCCTAGAACTTTTGAAACTACCTCTTCAACTCTTGGCAGATAGACACTTGTACAATTTTTATAATAATGTAGTTACAATAACTTAGTACAATGATACCTTTACAGTGAATGTATGCAGCGCTTCCCACTTGAAGACTTCATGTGATGAACTTCTTGCTGTTGTTCTAGACCTTGGTTGTTGCTTTTGTAATGCTACCCTCTATTGCACCTTACCTTGCTTTGTTTCCTTAGAAATTTTGGCCCTTTGCAGCCCTTGACAACACATGATCTAGCTTTTTCTTGCCTTCTAGGAGCTCTATATTGAATCTGGTGTATCTCTGTTATTTTAGATCCCTAATATGTGATTTTTGGCCCTGCAGTATTCCTCTGAGTCTTCCTTCCAATGCCACAGGTCTGACCCTGTTTTGATTCTCCAAGAGATGTTATGCCCAATCTCTCACAATGCCCTAATTATGGATTGTTTCAGTAGAGCGAACTTGTACGACGTTTCATGTGTCACTGTTTCTTCATTCAAATCTGAAATTGATACAAAGAAAACTAAAGTCCGTGTATTATCTTCCACCTTTTACGGAATTCCAATCTGATACTCAGAGAGAGAGTTATGATGATTTTCCTAAGGCCACTCCTTTGTGATGAATTTCAGGAGCCTGCAAAAACACTGACTTCCACAAATCATATCTCCGAAAAATATTGCACCACTTGATTTGAAATTTTTAAAGGAGCTTCCTCCAGATTTCGGCTTCGCCTCATAAAAATTTCCACTTCTGAACCTTCGTAGAAAAAAATCTAGAGTGAAAATTCCACAATGACCTGTTTTAGATACCGAAATCCCTACATAAGGAGGATATGAGGATCACATTTTATATAAATGCTTAGGTTGAGAGGGGCTTGAACAAGTGAACGTGGGAGGGATTTTAGGAGCTTATAAATTAATAATTATTTACTTTTCAATCACCCATGCCACAACCCCATGGGGTTTTAGCCCACTAACGGCGGTTACAAATTTCAAACATGAATATCTCTAAAACCATGAAGAATTATGGGTGTGCCATATATCAACGGAAACATCTCGACAAGTAGAAACCATAAAAAAAATAAAAATAAAAATCGACCCATAATATAGTAATTTGGTAGGTAAAAAATCCCATGCAATATTGGGGTATCCCCTAGTGCTGCTTGGGTTGACATAAATGACAATCGTTGATCAACATTCTCCCCCTTTGGCATTGATGGAAACACAAGTACTCCCCCTGCGATCATGGCACATCTTCATACAACATTCTCTCCCCCTTTGACATCAATGGAAAAGGGTAACTCCCCCTGACACACAAGCATCTTGCAGACCTGTACACACTTCCACTCCCCTTGGCACATACATCCACTCCCCGTTATATTCTGAATAAGGAAAATCTAATGAGAACTTGGTAGAATCCCAATCTTCTGGTGAAGATATTCCAATGCTTCACGAGTACTCTCACGATCATCAACACTGCCTGCCAAATTTGCATCTATAAAGGCATTAATAATGAGATTATTACCCTTGGGATACCACAAGCCATATTATGCTATTCCCTTTAGATATCAAAGAATTATTTTGATGGCAATAATATGTGATTCTTTTGGTGCTGCTTGGAATCTTGCTACTTGTCCAACTGCTTGCATAACATCTGGCCGAGAGGCTATTACATATAGAAGAATACCAATCATAGATCTATACAACCTTTGATGCACATCCTTAGATGAGTCATCTATGCTCAATTTGCAACCTATTACCATCAGAGTAACGATGGGTTTGAAATATTCCATTCTGAATTTCTTGAGAATTTCCTTGATGCACTTGGCTTGACATATAAATATTCCTTTCTCTTGCTGAGATATTTGAAGCCCTAATAAGTATGTCAGCTCACAAAGTAAAGACATCTCAAAATCACTTTGCATCTTTGTAGAAAACTTCTTACTTAGTCGATTGTCATTTCTACCAAATATTACATCATCCTCTTTATCTACTAGTCGTGCTTTAGTTGCTTCATCTAGAACATATATGTCATTTGGAGCTCGAGTTGTTGTAGCCACAATTTCACCATACCCACCTTTCCTGATTTCACATTTTGTGGAGTTGAATAGTATTGTGTGTCCTTGATCACACATTTTCCCAGCACTGAGCAGATTGTGATTCATGTTTTCAACCAATAGAACATTCTTGGCTAGAGTATCTTTGCTTCCAAGAGTGATGGCACCTAATCCTATAACATTTGAAGATCCATCATTTCCAAAGGACACAATTCCATCCTTATTCTCTTTCAGAGATACACAATTTTTTCTATCTCCAGTCATATGTGTAGAGCAACCACTATCAACATACCACGCATATTTGTTGTTTTGAGCCTTGAGAGCGAGAGCACAATTATCATTCTTATCCTTCTTACATGTTCGTTCGTTCTATGGCTTTGAAGATTCTTTTGGAGGATTTTCAAGTCTGCAATCCCTCTCTATGTGTCCAAAGTTTCTACATTTGTAACATTCAATGTTATTTCTTAAATTTTCAAATCTATTGATGTTTCGCTGAGCCTTGGTAGGTTCATATTTTACATATCTCGTGGAATTGTATTGGTTCATAGGGTACGTGCAACATTCTACAAATTTATGACCAAATTTTCCACATGAATAACAATAGCCATAAAAAATATGTTGGCACCTGTATGGAAATATTCGTTGAGGAATAGTCTTCCAAGGATATTCTTACGAATCTTATCCAATGAAGTCTACATGCATGTCAGATATCATAGGTTCATTGTATTTTTTTGTAGAAGATCCTACTTCTTCTTCTTTGTAACTGAGGCTAGTTTTGTCATTGTAAGATTGTTGATTGTTGATGAGTTCTTCCAATGCCCTTGAGCTATTGGCATATTTTTGGATAGTTTTTCCTTTCTTCACTTCCTTACATAGTGAGACTACTTCGGCTTCTAATTCTTCCCTTTCTTGGTTTCTTTTTCCAACTTCTTTTGAAGTGACTCCTCAATGCATTTGTGTTCTTCAACTTCAATTTTGAGACCTTGAACTTGTTCTTCAAGATTATTGGAATGGATCTTCTCAGCCTTGAGCTCTTTTATAAGCTTGATTTCTTCTTTAGAGAGAAAGTTCCTTTTGGATCCTTTCTTGTTGAATTTATTAAAGCCTTTCTTTCCTTTTGAGTTTCCATCACTTTAGTTCGAAGATTTGATGTGAAATTCCAAACCTCACCACACTCGAAACATATCAATGGAAGTTTACCTTTGAATTTTCCCTTACCAATTTTTAGTTTTCTTGTAAATTAAGCATATTCTTCATCTGAAAGACCTTCTTGATCATCTCCCTTTTCTTCACACTTGCAGGTGCATGTCTTTTCAATTGAAGGTTGCTTATCCTTATTGGTTTTCTTAGATGCAACAAATGCAGTTTCTAGATGCGAAGCACCCTCTTCTTCATCAAGTATCATTTCATATGCTATGAGAACTCCATGTAATTCCTCTTTGTTGAGTTTGTCCAGATTTTCACTATATTCTAAGACGAAAACCTTTGGGTTGAATCTCCCAGGTAATGTTCTAATAATATTTCATATAATATTATTCTCGTCAACTAGCTCTCCCAATCCTTCTAGAGTATTAGTTATTTCATCAACGTATTGGAAGTATGCAACAATGTTGCAATCTTCTTTCATCCTGAGTTGCTCAAATTTTTCTCTATAGATTTGAAGCTTTGCTTCTTTGGCATTTGAATCACCTGTATAAATATTCTCAATATTGTCCCATAAATTTTTGGCGGCTTTACAACCCAAAACCTTATGGTAAGAAATTCAATAAGTCCCACTGCTAATAATATTCTTTGTTTTTGCATCATTTACCAAATTATTCTTACCTTGTTCATCTGCAGTTGATGTAAATCCATTTTGAACAGTGTCCAATACTTCGTAACCTTGCTCCAAGAGATAGACCTCCATTCTTCCTTTCCAGAGTGCATAATTATTTTCATTGAACAAAGGTACACCATTCTTGGTATGCTCCATGACCTCCTTCCAACTTTTAAAATGCTATTGAAAGAACCAAGCTCTGATACCAATTGTTGTAAATACTGATAGGGGGGGTGAATCAATATTCCTTTCAATTAGAGCATTAGTTAATCTTCAATTATTATCAGTTTTTGTACAATGATAACAGTTAACAAAAGGAACACAAACGCACACAATTTTTAAGGTGGAAACCCACTCCGATACCAAAACCACCTAATGATTTTCTAATAATTATTTAATATTCAACTCCAACTGAAAATAAAGCTCCAAATTCCTAGAATCTAGAAAATAATTCTTCTCCAGCTCCCATTGGATGGACACTCCAACGCCCGAGATTCTTTAGTAGTCAACTGAACATATGCCCCAACACCCAATGAGCCACAACTCATCCTAGCACCACCCTACCACCCTATAAAAGAATAAAAGAAGAATGGACTCTCGTACCAGGGAAAATGGTCCAATTTACAATGATATAGAATGATGTAGAAGAAGAAGACACACTAGACCATAACCCCAACTATGACACAACCACCTAATGATAATCCTAGACCTCTCGAAATTGCCTCTTCAACTCTTGCAAATAGACACTAGTACAATTTTTACAATAATGTATTTACAATGATACCTTTACAGTGATTGTATGCAGTGTTGCCCACTTGAAGACTTCATGTGATGAACATCTTGCTACTGTTATGCCCCTTGGTTGCTACTCTTGTCATGCTACTCTCTGCTGCACCTTGCTTTTATTTTCTGCCCTAGAAAGTCTGGTCCTTTGCAGCCCTTGACAACACATGATCTAGCTTTTTCTTGCCTTCTAGAAGCTCAATATAAAATTTGGTGTATCTATATTATTTCAGATCCCCAATATGTGATTTTAGGCCCTCTAGTATTCCTCTAAATCTTCTTTCCAATGCCATAGGTCTGACCAAATTTGGATTCTTCAAGGGAGAGTTATGCCCAATCTCTGACAATTCCCTAATTATAGATTGTTTCAGTAAATCAAACTTGTACGACGTTCCATGTGTCATTGTTTCTTCATTCGGCTCTAAAATTGATATAAAGAAAACTATATTCCATGCACTATCTTCCAAGTTTTATATAATTCCAAACTGATACTCAGAGAGAGAGTTATGACAATTTTCTTAAGGTCACTTCTTTGAGATGAATTTCAGGAGCCTGCAAAAACACTGACTTCCACAGACCATATCTCCGAAAATATTGCACACCTTGATTTGAAATTTTGACAAGAGATTCCTCGGGATTTTGGCTTCACCTCATGAAAATTTCAGCTTCTGAACCTTCTTATAAAAACATTTATAGTAAAAATTCCACGATGACCTGTTTCAATTAGCGAAATCGCTACATAAGGAGGATATGAGGATCACAATTTACATAAATTCTTAGGTTGAGAGGGGCTTCAAAATGTGAACATGGGATGGATTTTAGGAGCTTAAGAATTATTAACTATTGAATTTTCAATGACCAATGCCACAACCCCATGGGGTTTTAGCCCACTAACGAGGGTTACAAACTTCAAACATGAATATCTCTCAAACCGTGAAGAATTACGTGGTGTGCCATATATAAACAGAAACATCTCGATAAGTAGAAACCATCGAAAGCATTCTTGACCTAGAATATAGTAATTTGGTAGGTGAAAAATCCCATGCAATATTTGGGTAGCACTTGGTACTGCTTGGGTTGACATCAATGACAATCTTTGATCAACATGTAGTGCATATTCACCTCCAATGAATCCATCCATATGTTCTTGGAGATTGATTGTACATTATTCCACAAACATGAATGCTTCATCTGCACGTTGAATGTTGCAAAGGAATATTGTTGAATAATGTCTTTGGTGACCTCTAAGCCTTCCTATTCAAATTTTTTCTTCATTTTTTCAATGTAATCCATGATCTCCTGAAAGATGACCTCCCTACCTTTGATTACTTCAAGGGTTCCGATGGCAGGAATCTCATGCTTCTATGTTAGAGAATTAAACCCATTATGTAGCCATTTTTATGCAACCATAGTACTAATATACTTTGCTCCAAGATGAGAGTAATTATGTTGATGGAGTCTATACTGAACTTTTTCTATCTCGGAAGAGACCTTGTCATTCCTATCCAAATGCTATAGTGCATCCGAATATTTGGAAGCCGACTCCTGCATCTGATCAACTACTCTATTTTCTATCTTTAAGAGTTCCAAAAATTCATGTACATTCTTCTGAATTCCAATGAGAGGATCCATGACCTGTTGTATAAGTACCATCTCGTCATATAGTCACACCATAGTATCCTCCATTGGTCCTTGTTTGTATTGCATGGTCGACTATCATTCTAAAATAATGATGTTAAGTGATGATAGCCCCTAGTTCTCTGTCAAAAGATGTTCTACCTCTTACTTCACCACAACAAATTATCTTCTCAAATTAGCATTATCATTCAATAAGTACTTTGATTTATCCTCTGTTGTTGTAGTGAATTCAACATTTTCCACCATGACTTCCCTTGTAGTTATTCTACTGTTAGAGGTTATCACCTTCTATGTAGCAACTAAGACTGGGTTCTTAGGATCATTGGCAAAGTATCTATGCCATTGTTGCATGATCCTATTTTTAGCTGATCAAACATTACACTTCAAACATTTTTGACTCTGTGTGTTGTTGGGGGTGTGATTCCCATCTCTCTAAATGGAATATGACCTCCTGTGAGTGGTTGTTCCTCTATAGTACTTGGATCATCATACATGAGTTGGATGGTGTCTTCTTCCTCAAATTCTTCCTCTTCTATATCTTGATTCAAATATTCTTCTTCTATCCTTTGTGATGCTTCCTCCTCATGGGACTCTATTTTTTTCTCTTCTTCTATCCTTCTCCTCTCTTATTCTTCTCCCTGTTAATTCTCAAGCAACTCATCCTACTTCCTACTCTGTTCTTATTCTTCTTCTTCTTCCCATTCTCTCATCTTGAACATTTTTTGAGTAGCTCCTATGTTTAAAGGATATTCCTTCTATTTTCTTCTGCTTGTGCCTGATGAATACCTGATCCTTTTCCTGGGAACCATATTTTTTTTGAGGTGTTATTTCCTCCTCCTCCTGCAACTAAAAATCTTGAGTTGGTGGATCATAGGGTGAACTAGTCTTCATGGCTTATTGCTCATGCATTATAGCATTTTACCAGTTCTTTATCTTTTCATCTTCGGCCTTAGATAATAATGAATACCCAGAATTTTAACCCATCATTTAATAATGCTTCCTGAAAATTATCCTGGGATCATATGCATGGATATATTTGGTAGTGAAATGTAGGTGATCTAAGTATTTTATCTCATATTTTTTCACCTTGTGACTCTTTAATTCATAAAATCTAATCCTTCATGGAAATATAGCCCAAGGGCGCTCTTCGTCTTGTGAATAATTCCCGAAAACCCCATGTCTGACTAATTTTCCACTTATTGTAGGACCACCTTGTTTGTCACATATTGCAGCATAAGATGAGGTGTTTTTTGACATCCAAAGCATCTGATGTATGTTCCCTTAGGAGATGAAAACTAGTCTGCAATATATTGAAGTGACTTCTTCACTTGATCAGTCATGCGCGATGGATCAGTCTTGAATAACATAAAAAAAAATGACTGCAAAGAAGTGTTCATATAATATTGTATGCACCTCTAAAGCTTCCTTCTAATAACAAATTTTAGTCTAAATAAATTGGGAACTTTTCTTCAGGAGTTCAATTCTAATATAATTTTTGGAATGCATGTCGTGCACATTTTCCATCCAATAGAAATGCATACATGTAAAATTATGGTGCTTGGTTCATGTGTAAAGATTATTTGGCTTGCCCCACATGAAGTTGCAACTCATATGATAATATATGTGCCCAATTAAAATCTCTACCACATGTCACCACCATATTGAGCATATATATCCAATAAATTATAAAACCTCAACATTATTGTGCCCAAATATCTAAAAATAGATAGCTATCAAATACAGATATACGACCCTCATAATCTTCATTAGTTACACTACAAATGGGTGATGGCGAAACTTAGTATGATGTCGACATCATGATTTGATAACATCGCTTGTGTCAAGGGTAGCCAATCTCTTGTAAAAGTTTTGATTTTCGTATTCATTGGGCTTGAGCATCTTATAATATGTTTGCATATCCTCACCATAATAGGTGGCAAGCTGACTTCCACCCTCACTGCAAAGCACAAGATTAGAGTCATCTATATGTGTGATGACACATTCGATAGCCTTGGCACATGGCATGACAAATAATATGCATGTGATATTCTGTGTCCTAGATTTCTTAATTTTTATGTACGCGTGAGGTTATGAAGGAAAAATTTCTTATGAAGGTAGAAGAAATATCCCTAGATTCAATAAGTGACTCTAGTAACAAACAAACAAACTAGTATATCTTTCCCTGAGTTCATTCTTATTGAATCACAAACAAGAATGGTAAAATATGAGATCCATACCTTTTAAACGAAATTCATGATGAAGATCCTCACTATGGTTTAATGCAACTCCTCAATTCTTAGAATCGATACTTGCAAACATAATAACAACAAAATATTAAAGGCATATGATTCTAAATGACTCAATACAACTCATACTAGTGATCAAGAAAACTAGTACCTAATATCATTATCAATGGAAAAATTGAAACAAATACACAATACATAAACTCCGTTGAAAAATACAGTGGGAAGAAAAATTCTTTTGTATTAATCTCAGAAATGAAAGAGTAACACAACCGTAGCCTTGATGAAGTATGGCTCCTTCTAATGGTATCTAATATTCTCCTTCGATGACAAGCCTTATAGCCCTATTTCACCAACAAAATTTTACCTTTAGTAGCCCTCCCTAATCCTGTATCATGTGTTTGATTTAAAGGCCAAGAGGAAGAGGTTTGAGAACATCTTCCTAAGGGATGAGATCCCCAAAAGGTGGGATTAGGGTTCCATAAAGAGAGGGAATTAGTTCCATGAAAATAGGGATTAATCTTGAGTAAGAATCATCTCGAATCTTGTATCATCATTCCTAGTTGAGTATCGGTTCCCCTCCGAGGGAGGGTCTTAGCCTCCCTGTTGTTGATGGTATGGCATTTCCATATTCATTATGTGTTGTAAAGGTGTAGACTGACTTTTATGGTAGCCAGGTTGCAATATGTTCTGTGTAGAATCGTATGAGTATCCTGGGTATTGGTTACTACTGCTTAGGTGACTTTGGGCTAAGGACTCGATCAAACCATCTACAGTATTCGAGGTTCCCTGTAATTCCATATATATTTGTATGTGCGAGGCATTTGGCAAGATGTTTTAAATATATCTTGATTGGGTGTATATGAGTTTAAGTTGTTGGGCCTTGCTAATGTCATCATCCTTGGAGGTGGTTTTTTGTGTCTCCGTGTATTTTGAAATCTTAGCTATGATGGTTTTCAAAAATAATTCCAACAACACTCTATCGTCAAGTTTGGCTTTACACAAACTATGAAATCACTGTCATTCGTGGAGATGGTCTGATATATGGATGACTGGTGTTTGTATAAAATGTGTCAATAGTTCTTGTTACACCATTTTTTGGTCATCTAACCTATTATCATTAGATGGACCCAAGTACACCATGTAAGACCAATTTTACCCTAAGTAAAATTGCTTTCACTATGTAAAATAACTTAATAAAACACATTTATTAGGTTGTTTATGGTCTAAACAAGAAACCCCAAAAGGAAATGTTAAACAAATCTATATTTGTTTGATTTTCCTCATGGAATAATTAATTAAACAATAATTTAATTATTATTCCTGGTCATATTTAACCCAAAACAAGGAAATCAATTAGATAAATCCTTATTTATCTAATTATCATTCAACCACTTCCTTAAAATAATAAATAAATCATTTATTTATTTATTATTTACAAAGAAAGGGATTTGACACAAGTTGAATGCCTTTTCCCTCCAACAAATATAATAAAATATTCCATAAAAGGTGGATCTAGATTTGGTTAATATTATTTTAATCATACACCAAGATCTAGAATGACCTAATATTTTGTTATAAATAGAAGGGTTTTCCCATTCATTTGTCACATTTTGTTGCCTATTAGATCACTCTGGATCTATGCTCTTGGTCTGACTTTGAGCCATTATCATTGTCAAATTTTCCATAATTTCACTTTGTGAGCTCCCTTTGAGTTATATGTTTGTCTGGGTTTTCTACACCAACAAGAGAGAGAAATTCTAGATCTGAAGTGCTGAGGACTTTCAAGAACCCATCCCATTGAGGAGAATTGGAAACACCTTTCTTGTTTTCCTCCCAAGTGCCATTAGTATAAAATTCTTTTGAAAATATTGTTCTTGTCTTGTCTATTGGATGTATGGAGCAAAACCTTATTTTTACTGCTTAATGTATTTTTATGAATAGATCTGGATTTTTGTAGCATTTGTCTTGATCAACTAACTGTGGATCTAAAGATATTGGCAGCCATATTTTATGATAGGGCTATAAGTTATCCGTAGCTAAAGTGGTCTTTTTTCGTACACTTCGACAAAAGATTCATACTAACAGTTCCATTCCCAAATCATGATGGATGGGGAGCTGAAAATAGGTGAGGAATGTGTTAGCGAGGGTGCTAAAGGTTCCATGAGAAGAAGAAGCCTGCTCAACATACTATTTTGTCGCAGGCCCTATTAGGGTGCGTTGAAAAAATCTTAGTCGAATGGTATGATCAATGATACTATTGGAGGAACACCACAGGTGGAAATTCATGATATTATTTATTGTGCCTTCTACTTTCTTCCCTTCAAATTTTGGTATATCCGACAGGAGCTTCATGTGCATGGGAGGCCATTTATGGCCATCAGAAATGGGGTTATTAGTTAACTTTATCAGATCTGGAAGATTAAGTGATGCTAAGAAGGGTAATTGTGTATTGGCTACCATTGTATACTGTGGAAAAATAGGTATCTGAATGTGATGGTTTAGAGGAGTTGCCTACGGAATATTACCCTGTGGTGTGCCCTGGTGGATGTTTTTTTGATTCCTCGAAGGGGTAGCACCCCTCTACCCTCTTGGGGTTATAGGAGGGGTTGAGTATGGTGACCATTTTATGTGGATAAAATCATTCTTGCAGACAAGAACGATCTCCCTAGTATCCTAAGGATAACTAGAAACAAACAACCAAATGCAAACCATTTTCCCTAGTCTATTGTGATTCAGAATTATTAATTAAATAAGTAAGAGGAGATACTCCTACCTGAAGTCCAACGCTTGATGTAATCTTCAATCTAGTCACTCCAAAAGAGGTCAATTCAGCATGTAAGACCTGCATTCATAGACAGGAAAAAGGATTAAAAGCACCTGCAAGATATAATAATTCAGAAACACTAATCTATCTCAGTGATCAAGGAATCCAAGAATTAAATTACTCAAATAGATACATGAACAACTTAATGAGAAAATAGAATCCATTTGTATTAACTTGTATGATAGGAAGTAACCTTACAACCTTATCGCCTTTATGTCATACAGGTTCTTCCGGGGTCTTGAACAACCATTTTCCTTCGGTTTGACAAGCCTTCTCCTCTCTGAAATAGCATAAAACTATAGATATGAGCATGTGATCATTCTCATACCAATGATGCCAAGTATAGAGAGTATGATTTCTTCATCAATTTTCTAATCCACCAAAGTCTATCAATCTACCATCTAGTCTCTACCCTTGAGATTGAAACATGAGTTCAATTTATAGGAGAATGAAGGAGGTTTCAGTTCCATAAAGAGGGGGGGGGGGAATTCCTCTAATAAAGGGATTTTAGCTCCAAATACCAAGGGATAATCTCCATTAATGAATGGATAGAGGTTCAAGAATGAAGGTACGAAGCTCGACTTGATTACGCTTCTAGAAGCCTCCAACTGGGAGAATATTCGACAAGATGGGCTTCTAGAACTTACTTTTTCTTTTATTTTACCTTTTATGAGGGTCCGCAGTTTTAGTAAGCAGAACGTGTGGGATTTTCCGCAGGTTATAGAGCATGAAATAGTGGTACCGTAGGTAAGAACTATGAAAAGTGTGGAGTTAGGCTTTTTAGGGTTTTAATGAGCTTTTCTCCAATTCCAAGACTTGGTTTAGGAAATTTATGGTTTTGGACCTCTAAGGGAGCATAATATAGGTAATGATGAACCTATATCGATAGCTAAATGTCATGGTGACAAATTTTAGTGTAACGGATTGCCCCCTAAAGCGCGAAGTCTAAAGTAGTTCTGAAGAGTGAAGTTCTTTATCATTCCGAGGATTGGGTTGTGGACATACCGATCAAAACATGTAAAAACATTCAATGCAAATATATATATATATATATATATATCATCGCTAAGGTAAGAATTCTCATACTCAGATCAAAACTAACTACATGTTCTAATACAGAAATGATTTTAGAATTACATCAATAGTAGACACAGCATGGCCACATCGATCTATTAAAAGTAGTCTATTGTATCATAAATAATAATAAAATTCCTCGCAGCCTCGATGGTAGAAACTAGATCCAGGGTCTTGATTTCTGCTTCCTGACCTAGTACAATTCTATCCATGCGATTGATTGTGACAAAGTTGAACATGGTAGAAACCACTTGATTGCTAGTCAATGATGTGAACTGTTAACAAGCGTGAGAGAAACTAGCAATAATGACAATGGATCTCAAAGTACTCAGTACAATCCATGAAGTGTGAATGAATGATTTGAAGTCAAACACTTCATAGAATCATTCGATCGAAGGTAAATTATGCAACCTGTCATCGAAGGTGAGAAATATACCATTAGGGCATGCAGATCCCAAGGCACTAATAGGATTCTAGATCAACTTTCTAGATGATGAGCTATCGTCGATAGAAAGTGACCCGTCGTAGGAAAGCCTACGACACGAAACCATTAGATCAAGTTTTGAAGAAATACTTGCAAGGACTGACTCAAGGATGGTCAACATGAATGGAGACAAATTTTTGCAATGAATGGTTTATTTAACTATCTCTTGAACACATAATGACATTGCAGATGGTTTGGTAACAATTGACCTAAAGCTAATACCCAGAAATCGGCTGAAGACCTTCAATGTGGTTTGATTAACTTTTAGACAAAGGATTTTCCCAACCCAGGTATGAGCATGACAAAAGTGTCATGTTCAAGAGTGGTATACTAAATTTTGGAACAAAGTGTGACAACTGGATTCATTTTTATCTCTTTTTCCCCCACAATTTCTGGCAAGTACCTTTTTATTTTTGATAAACTTGAGGAGGATAACATTTTCTTGTTGTGTAAGCTCATCCTTAGGATGAGTCCAACTTAATATCAAAATTGAACTCTAAGAAGGAGTGGCTCGTTCCTATTCGTAATTGACAGGTCCTTTACTGTTAAATTTTAACAAGTCCAGTACAGGTGAAACTCGGTGTTTTTCAATTTTAGGGAGTCAGAAGAAAAATATAAGAAAACTTTGTGGTTGTACTTTTTCGTAAATTTGGTATCTCAAGCCCGAAAAAGGATAAAATAATACAAGAGAGAACTCTATTGACCATGATTAGTCAACATATACCTTTTTTGTAAATAGTCCATTTTAGTCCAAAAAAGGGGTAAACTTAGGGGCGACTATTCATTTCCTTTAACGAGTTCGAATAGTCAAATAATTGACAATATTTTCATATTTAGAGAGTCTGAAAAGGGCTTAAAATATAACTCCTTGGTTTCGCTTTTCGTAATTTTGAAGAGCCCAAAAAAGTGATAAAAGTGTACTCATCATCATTTCGCTTTTTAGTAAGTTCTAACGAGTTTGAAAAAGTGATAAAAATATACTCAGTTGGTCGACTTTAAATTTAATTTACGAGAAGGAAAAGACAGAAAGAACTCGGCATTTCATGTGTTTTAAGAGAATTAAATATAGCAAAATAATCTCGGGATTTTCATGAGTTTAACGAATCTTGAAAATAATAACCGAAATGGACTCAAGATAGGTTTCATTTTTACACGAGATTGAAACATAGGAAAAATTATGCTTGTGTAATATTCCCTTTCTTGATCCTGTTAGGGTCCCGTGATTTGGCCGATTGGCGAGCCAAATGACGATGTAACATCAAACCAAGCTTTGGATCCCAAGGACCTAGCCTTCCTGGACTCAGAGAGGGCTCTCTCTATATGTGTAAAAGATGTCGGTGTGTTCGCTTATGGTATTCTGATATTAGGCTAGTTATGAAGTGAGTTTTTGGTTTTTTTGGTTTTTTAAGTTTGTGAGGGATAAAACTGATCAAAGATATAAACTGGATAACAAGATGTAGATAAATTGGGCTATGGGGTCAAACAGGTCAAGGAAGCTATCAGATGATGATGTAAGGCTGCTGTAGGGCCGATTTGATTCACGGTAGAAGGGATGTTTGGGAAAAATGGAGTAAATGGACATCAAGCTTGTGAAAGACGAGGGATTTCAAGTGTAACTAGTTGATAGCAGACATAAACATGTTATAGCAAGCCATTAATCATGCTAAATGTAACTATGAGCTAATTAATACATAGAAATCAAACATTCCAGCCATGCATAGAAGTATAAGACCCTCTAACTTTGGGAAATGGCTATCAGACTTTGTGGAAAACACATAAGAAGGACTAACAACTCAAAATACTATTCCGGAACACCTAAACATAGTCTCTAAGTTATTGGGAACTTTGACAAACAAGCTTTCATAGTTTTAGGCAAAGGGCTAGATCGGGACTAGGCCTCCTTGGTTCAACAAGATGATCAACTAATCAGTCAAAGAGAAAGTTTTATGGACAGAACTATGGACAACTTATAGGTAGGCAGGGCACACCATACATCCTACTCAACATACATAGAACTTGTAAATAAAACTTAGCAAACAGTATCCTTAAGTTACTAAAGAGCAGTTAAGAATTCTTTAGTATAACTAAGGAAGAAGAAAACATCAAGCTATGAAGATTCAGGAATTTTGAGGTGCCTCCATGGGAATATCTCAAAATCAATCTCTACTGATCTATAGCAGCAAGAAGCATGTATTATGAATGAAAACTAGAAGACAAAAACATAGCAAGAAACACTATACCATTCTACCATGTCGTGGAATCCATCACCAATCCTTCATCATTCATCAAAAGCATCCAAGAGGCAGTCCAAAAATCATAACACAAGTATGTTCTTCAAAGCTCATATGACCAATATATTGATTCTTCTCTCAAGTTTAGCCTCTTGTTTTACAATGAATCCTTGTGGAATAAATAGGCTAGAGGAAGGAAAACCTCATGGAGCAACTAGCTATCCCATTGGCCAAGTCAAAATATCTAAACTTGTCCTTGAGGCTTTGCAAAGCCCAAGGCACAAAATATCCCATAAAATATCTAAAAAACTCCTAAAAACGGAAATTATATTGACTTTACATCATTTCCCAAGTGTAAAAATAGCTTAACGCACATTTGGGAAAAGCAGATTTTTGAGGTTCAAAAATTACAAAAATACTTCATAGTTATATCTGAAAAAGGTCCCCTGACTTGCTGGAGTCAATTGGCAGCCTTCCCGATGTCGAAATGACGCTCATGATAGCTCGTTGGAAATATCGCTGTGTCTACTTTCCGGCGCAACTGAAATCATCTCAATCTGAGGCCTGGAAGTCATCCAAAACTGTACCTATGTGCAAAAAACCAGAAAATAGCAGACTACTGATATGGCGGGCAGAATGTGCAAAAAGAGGGCATTTTTCGCCAATTTGAGGGGGCGAATAATCTCCAAATGCTCTGAAAATCACTGGGGACCTGCTCATAGAATTATGGCATACATTGGTATCATCCTTCTCCTTTGACACATCTTCAAACTGAAATGGCGAATTTATGAGTTTTCGACCAAAAACCCAAAAAATGCCAAAAAACAAAAAGTTGCCGAAATAGGCCCAAAATTGGCATGCATGACCCCCAGGGGTCCATAGCAACATGCTCCGAAGCTGAGGCGAAAATATCAAGTGCAGATATGCCTTTCCCTCTTTCCGTGCCGGGCGCTTCTTGAAACTGCTGTTTATCACTACTCAGTTACTGCTGTTCAGCACTCTTCCCCTCTTTTTCCTGCTGCTGCTCATATTTAACACTGTCATGCTGCTCCTGTTGTCTTGCCTTGGAGGCATTTTGAACTAAATGTGCTTTTGAAGAGACAAACTGCCTCACTGTCCTTAAACTGCCTTCTTGGAGCCAAACTGTGTCACTTCACTGTTTTGATAGATAGACAATGTGATTTGGATGTTTTGCAACAAGTTTCTTGTAATACACAACCTCTGTTCTCTTAAAAATAGCCTTCTACCTTTGAATGTACCTCAGCCAGGCAGATTTCTCAATAGGTACCATATAGTAAAGAGGAGACAGATTGCTGGGTAATTTTCCTATGCACAGTGTTAATAAATCACTTTTCTTGTGAATTGGTTTAGAAGCCAATCAACACATCTATATCTGTGTCTCCAAGGTAGAATTTAATCATTAAAAAAATGTTCTTCAGAAAGTGGCCTTCCACCTTGAAATTATCTCAGTCAACAATTTCTCAGTAAGAAATAATACAGTGAAAAAGAAGGGCAGACTGCTAGAAAGAGTTTGCTGCGAGAAGTGCTTTGATCACCCTGTTCTTGTGAGTTTTAAGATGTCACTCAATACCTCTTACTCCTTGCCCATGGTATTTTTTGCAATCATTAAAACTCTGCCTTGTATAAGTGTGCCAACATTGAACTAACTTGCATATGTGAAATCAACCCTTAGTGCTATTAAACAGTCACTGTCAGAGTCCTGAGCAAAGATGACAGAGTTTGAAAGACTCCAAAGTTTTTAGGCAGAGGTCATGTGAGTTTTTTCCTTTCAAAACAATCAATGGCCCCTTATAAATGTAACACTCTGGCTTTGGAGAAAAAATCCTTTGTTCAGCCTGACATCCGTTTATCAAACAAGCATGAACACCCAAAGTCAATCAAGCAGCTGCATAGTGAAAATTTTCTTTGTATGAGGAGCAGGAGCAACCTTACCCTGTGATCTTTCAACTTATAAACAGCTCTTTGTCAAAAACCCTTTTTCTGAGTGCAATTCACTGTTTTAATAATGTGGCAATGTTTTGAGGACAGTGTGAAATATTTTTCTTTAGACCTAAGCCCTGTTTCTCTATAACAAAATCTTCCTCTGCAGCTTCGACCTATAAATTTCTGCCTGATCAAGAAGCTTTTCTCCTACTAAACTTCACTGTTTCTTTATGGATGTCACTTAATTTAAACAAAAACATGCTCATAAAGTTAACCTTGGTGTGTTTATACAGTCAAATTTACAGTTCGAGTAGAGGTAATAGGGTTTTTAGGAAAGATCCAAAAGCTTAAGCAGAGGCTGTGAGAGATTCCCTTTTCCACAATAATCAAAGCCCTTTTCAATGTAGAATATCAATCATCTTTGGAAGAAAGGCTTTATGATTTCTTGAAAATCCACTTGGCAGTGAGGTTTTGAAGGACAGAAACAGTCACAGAGTATTCAGAGAACACTGTCTTTCGGTGGTTGAGTAGGGTAACTTTGCCCTATGGTGCTTTAAAGAAATGACACACCTTTGTCCTTGATTAAACACAAGGTGAACACACAAGTTTTTAACTTAATCACAATTTCTTTCCCACAGGCACTTCTAACAGTGAATTTGTCATTCAAACACAGCTTGAAACAGTCTTTTTTAAACCTTTCTGTCACTTTTGCAAATTTTTGAAATCGAGGGGAAAATATATAGGAATACCTTCAATTTAGATGAAAAACCTTTGGGGAGGGCTGGAGGAGCACCGGAAAACCTTCAATTATGCGCGGCACTCTTTAAGGGCAGAACGGCGCGCAAAAAATACCACCCGGGTGGCCTGTCGGGTCGGGCAGTCGGGCGGTCGGGCGCCGTGTACAGGCGCGTCGCGCAACTGTACAGGCGCGTCGCGCCAACACTGACCGCTGTGTAAAAATGCTCCCAGGCGCGTTGCGCGGGTTTCCAGGCGCGTCGCGCTGTGTTTAACGGTGGAAACCTCCGCAAATCGACCCGAATTTTCTTGTTTTGATGCTGAGGGCGGTACAGAGCTCTTGTTTGAAGTTTGAAAATGAAAAGATCACCCTCCTACTTCACTCTTATGTCATTTCAAAAATCTCCAACGGTCACTTTCATCGTTTACTTCTTTAGTAATATTGACCTATCATTTTAATAACCTTTCGACCATCTTTGCAACTGTGTCAATAATGCTGGTGCTTTTCCTTACATAACCCACTTTAATACTGTTAAGAAAATATACCTACAGACTGCTTTGTTTCCGAAAGGGTAGGTTTTTGCATTGTAAACCTATTTTGACAGCCCCAGAGTTTACTTGCTTCTTCAAACCTTTTCTTTTTTGCAGGTGCCCACATTGCAGCTGATTTCTTTTCATGCTTTCCAAAGTCTTCAAAACCCGGATGATGACTTGTGACAAAATGTCCTGACTGTTCCTTGCTTTGAAGGAATGCCTCCTCCTTTTAAGCTTGGTTTAACAGACTCCTGTAGGTGTCTTTTGACAGTAAATGCAAAAACATAATTGTATTGACTTTTAAGTTCAATCATCCTCTGTCTACAGAAAAAGAAGGAATTCCCTTTACAATTCTTTCACTTGGATTTGTAATAATGAAGCGCTTTCATGGGTTTTGAATGCTGCCTAGAGCTAATAAAACTTATTTCCAGAACCTCTGTCCTAATCTGCCGATGGTTGTTTGATGAGCAGGTTTTGACAAAAGCTTTCTCTTATGCATGGTGTCAGTTTCTGCTTCCAGGTGATCCATAAGTTCCCTTTTGATAATAAGTGCCATATTTTGGTTGTATCTATTCATACCACATTTCTCTGTTTTCTTGAAAGGCGCTCCTTCAGACTTCTTTGCATGTGACAGTGGATTGTTGTGTGGCCTCTTCCCCTAAGGAAACTGCCCCTTTTTTGGTATCAATGGCATACAAATTCATATTGTTCCCTGTCCATCATGATGTATATTTTGAAAGACATTTTCCTATGGGTAATGCATTTTGAAACATAAACACCATCTTTTACCTGTGTAAAGACTTTTGCTTTCTTCCTTTGTCTCTTTCCACTGCATCTTAGACTAATCAGTCTTTAACAACATTCAATGCTTTGGCCATCTGCTCATAAATGGAGGAGGCCTTTCACTGACCAAAGTATCTGGAGATTATTTGATAATGCTGCATGACAAGGGTTTGCTTGGATTATGATGGTAAGCAACCAACTTAAAAAGAACATCAATACTGGCACCTCTGCTTGCAATCACCACTATGCTTCAGAACAACCCTAGTCAAATTTTCACTGTCTCACTGTACTGCTCTGAGGGGAACTGAGATGTCATCATTTTCTTTGGTCATCTATGACAAATTATTTGAAAGATAATCTAGGTCAGCACCCTTTGAAAAACAAACAACTTTTCTTCTGCCTGTGTGATGACATGATTTGTCAGCACCTCTTCAAATTGGTCTTGTGGAACAGCAGGCTCTTTATGTTTAGAATTGTTTTCACTCATGATGTGCCTTTCTAAAGTTTAACAATTCACATGATTTGAAAACTTCAAATGACTTCCTTTATCAGACCAAACTCTGCTTTCCTTTGAACTTGCATACTTCAGACTCCATCCCTGTTATGACCATCACTCACATTTAGAAAACCTGGAGTTATTGTTTTATTGTTCAGTAAAGGCAAACCTGGGTTTCTGCATTTCCTTTAAGTCAATACTGGCCAGCGCCCTCTGCTTGTAAATGAAGGAGGCGCCCTAACCCTCTGCTTGTAAATGAAGGAGGTTCTGGGCCATGACAATTTACCAGTTTGCTGAGACAGTGGTGTCTTTCTCTTACTGTGATTTTCATGCTCGAGGAAAATGCCAGGTCTTGATGAGTGGTTCTTTGTTTTGCAGATATATCGCAGGCTCATGTTACATTTAGAAGCAGCTGTTCTTCTAACTGTAGATTCAAGCATTTCCTCCTGAGATGAAGTCATATTTCCTGCCTTTGCAGAATCCATAAAACACTGTGAAACACCTAATAGTCAGCTTGAGGCTGTGGTTTATGCAGTGCTGAGACCTAAGGGTATAAGTGGCGCGACTTAGAGCTGTGATCAACTTGATTTGCAAAGTGGGAGGTCAGTCACGATTGGTCTGTAGCAGATGGAGGCTTTTTTGGCCTTTTGATGATTGCCAAGGGTAAAATGTCTTAAAGCGCCACTTCCTAACATAGGGGAGACTTTTGCAACAGACTTGGACTTTTCCTTTTGGAGCTGATGGGCAGACCAATAGGGCTGAAGCTAGATAGGATAGTAATAATGAGGTTTTGATTTTGACATGGGTGGACTGAAAAGTAGAAAGGGCGAAAAAAGTTTTATGAGGGTTTTCTAGATGACATATTGACATAAGGAAATCAGTTCTAGAAAAACTCAGCTGTAGATATAGTCATCACTAACATGTAAAAAATACTGATGGCTAACAGTGGCTCCATTTGGGGAGGGCAGCTCCTCGTCAGGAGGTGTCCAGAATTCAGATCTTTGGCTTATGAAGACCAGTGCCTTATCCATTGGTGCAAAATTTACCCTTCTTTTGATGTTATTTCTGAAAAGTGACAGCATGGTTAACATCAATGATACTTCTACCTACCCCACTATCTTTCCTAACATTTTTTTCTTCTCTTTGGCGCATTTGAACTAGCAGCCTTTTGACAATGTATATTTTTCTTTTTGCAAAATGAACCTATCTATTTCTACTCTTATATCTACCGGGAGTTCAGATTAAACTGATGAACTCCTTCATTACTCTACCTATGCTAGATCGACTGTCAAGATTAAGCAGTTTGACAGGATTTTATTCTCTAATCTAAAACATGAAATTTAAAAGATGATCAAATCAGGATTAGGCAGTCTGATTTGTCATGCATTTGCGGCATAAAAGACAAGCTGCACACAAATGTTATTTTGCAATAAAGGGAAACTAGACAAGCGGGGTTAAGATGTACAATGTATTTTTCATCCCTCGCTTCTCTCTTTGGTTCTGTTTTAGGCATGTGGAACTAGAATCTCTCCCTAATCTAAGCTCTGTGATAAGTCAATCTTACACAATGTTGACTATCTTGACACTCACTAACTTATCAGCAAATAAATTTAAACATGCTCAGCTATGATTAGGCTAGATAGTTGAACAAGACATTGAAGTACTAGTAGCGGCATTTAGACTTGCGCGCTTTCCGAAGGACTATTTTTCGGAACATGGGGCTTTACCACTGCTTTGTAGAAACTGCCCTCTTTTTCTACTTTTCACTGTTTTTTGTATTTTCTGCTTTTTCACTTTTTCTTCAAACAAACTACAAATGAAAAAAAAATGCTCACAAGGCTGAGATTATTTTCTACTGTTGTTTATCTATTCTATCCTAAACTGTACACAACATATATTTGGTGAACTCTTCTTTCCAATGCAACCAGTCAAGTAGATGATCACATGGGGGATTCTGGTTTAGTTTTTTCATGATGCAGAAATAATGAAAAGGCCACTCCCATTTGGTTTGTTTCCGGACAGTAATGCTTAATTTTTTTCTCATTCTAGGTAGCAAATTTTTCATGATAGAACCCACTACTCCTTTAGACTTCTCAAGGAAAACAACAAATGGATCTTGGAATAATACCTGATCTAGAGGATTTGAGACATAGGCTTCATTCAGGACTACTCTTTCTTCCACTTGGCTATATCTAGGACTCTCCTGGTAAAGCAACTCTTCCCCTTGCTCATGATCACTTGAAATATCAGACTCATCATATATTGCAATGTAGTTTTCAATCCAAGCTGATGTGTTTTGATAGGGCGGGCTGAAAACTGTGTGAAGGTCATGAGGTCGATGAGCAGGGATACACTTTGACAGCAAATCATCTTCAAAGGATAGTGTGACAACTCTCATTTGTTTCTCAAACTCTACTTCATCGTCTGCAATATTTAACTCAATGGAACTAGGTAACTGCAAACCTGGAGTTAAGGAATATTCTATGTCCAAATTGATTTCCTTAACCATTTCAGGAAAAGGCTTCTCATTTACAACATGCTCAAGAATTTCACCATCTTCCTCAACCTCATCATCAAAGCTGAAAAACTGCTGATTCCCAATTATGTGAATGTTATCTCTGATGGACTGAAGTGAAGTAGAGCAAAGAGTCTGAGACTCTTCACTTACTTCTGAACTTTCAAGGCTCTCCTTATCAGTGTCATAGATGATCTGTAATGGCTTCTTACTTTTCTCAAGTTCATGAAACTGAGCTTCCTCTTGATAATCAAAAACTGAATCTTCTGCAAAGTTAGTTTCTGTTTGGAAGTCATAATCATCAACATATTGATCAAACATTGGAGAATCATTAACATAAGTAATGTCACCAGCCATGTATATTGGACAATCAGATTGCTTTTCTTCAAATATTTTTTTTGATTTATGATATGCAGGGTTTAAAGGAGAAGACTCAGCAAAGTTTTGGTTACATGAAGTTTCAGAGGCTGTCTGCATGTTTATTATTTGATCTATTTCCTGTTCAGTTAAGGGAGAAGGTATTTTCTGTTTTCTTTGGATGGGGCAAAAATTTCTTTCCATCTTTTGTGGAAGTTGATCTTGTGGCTGAATGTCCTCTTGTATTTTATATGAAAGGGAAGATGGATTGTTATCTATTTCAACCTTTTCACAGAGTTCTTGTGGATCCTCTCTTATTTCTTGATGGATTTCATCTAGGATCAACTTTTCTTGGTCATCTTGATTGTTAGCTTGGGTAAGAAAATTATGGACCTCCTCTAAAAACTCTTCAGGATGCCAATTTCCATATTCTTCTTCAATGCTTACAAGGTGTTGTATGAGTTTTCAGAGTGATCACAACAATTTTCAGCCAATGATAGAGATGGAAAATGCCCTATATAGCGTTTACAAAATACTTTGTGGAAATCCTTCAGAGAAAACAAGGTGCGAGGTTCTAGGTTCTCATACCATTCTCTTGCCTCCTCTTCTAATGTACCCATGAACATTTTCATAAGGCAGTCCTCATGCAATTCAACCTTTAAGCTACATACATGCATATGAAATTTGATGAGGTGTAAAAATGGGTTGTCAATATTTTCATTTCGAAAGACAGATAGGTCTTCGAACCAATTTACATTTGTGGGCATTTTGTGTGGGAAACCAGGGATATGTTCTCTGCTCATTGGAGCATATCTCCTTTGTGTCCTCAGGTGTTGAACCATGTCTTCTTCCATTAGGATGATTGGGTTTACTTACTACATTCCTAGGAGTTTTTATAAGGACTAGTGGGGAAAAAGGCCTACTGGAGGCTAGTGGAGTCGCCAGGTGGAACTGGGTTGTTTTTGTGAAGATAGCTATGGTCCACCACCAGTAACTAATCTGAGAATGTTTTTGGATTTTCTGAGTTTTATGTGCAGCTTATGATTTGTTAAAGTATCATAGACTTGTTTCAACACTTTGCTAGGGTGATGAGAACAAAAAGAGTTCACTCTAAAAAATGGGTCTATGGACTGCTCGCTTGTTTATGGTATCTAAAGGACCAAAAGAGTCTATAAGAGTTTGCTGGACTATTATGTACTCAGTGTCCCACCATCTCCCGCTATGTTAGTGAGTGATGGGATAGGTCTATCGGATAGTAGCCTAGAGTTTGGTAAAATAGTAAGGTCTACTAGAAGTTAGTGGAGTCGCCAGGTGGAAATTGGTTGTTTTGAGGTATACTTGTATGGTCCATCTCTAGT
The DNA here is from genome assembly GCA_034641835.2 of Pinus albicaulis. Lineage (NCBI taxonomy): Eukaryota > Viridiplantae > Streptophyta > Pinopsida > Pinales > Pinaceae > Pinus > Pinus albicaulis. Next base: position 1,639,258,969 of record CM076579.1, on the reverse strand, counting down.
AATGTCAAAAGCCAATCTAAGGGAGTGTTTTTTGTGGTTTTTTCTGAGTTTTATGTGTAGCCTAGGATGTAAGGGTGTTATAAACCTGATTCATCACTTTGCTAAGATGGTGAAACAGAGAGTTTACACTAAATGATTCTAAAGGCTGATGGTTTAAGTTAAAATTTGAAGGACTAAGGAGTCTATAAAAGTTTGCTAGACTGTCATGAACTCAATAGGTCCCACCGTGATCGCCATTATGTTAGAGAGCGGTGGGATAAGTTGATCAGCTAGTAATCTCAAAAAGTCTTTAAAGATGAGGGAAACTAAGTTTTTTAATCACTCAGAGTCCCACCGTGATCGCCATTATGTTAGTGTGGCGATGAGGTGGCTAAATTGGATGGAATTCTAAAATTTAGCAAGGTAGTAAGGCCTACTGGAGGCTAGTGGAGTTGCCAGGTGGATTTTTAGTTGTTTTGAGGTATATGTGTATGGTCCACCACCAAGACTGTCAAAAACCAATCTAAGGGAGTTTTTTGGGGTTTTTTGAGTTTTTATGTACTCCTAAGGTTTGGAAGAGTGTCCTACAGCTGAGTCATCATTTTGCTAGGATGGTGAGACAACCAGATTCTACTCTTCTAAGTTTGACTGAGATCTAAGAGTTCCTAAGGGATACCTAGGATGTTTTGACTCAAAGTCCCACCGTGATCGCCATTATGTTAGTGAGCGGTGGGATAAGTCAGCCAACTAATATTCTCAAAAGTCTCTAAAGATTATGGAAACTAAGTTTGTTTAATACTCAGAGTCCCACCGTGATCGCCATTATGTTAGGGAGCGGTGGGATAAGTCAGCCAACTAATATTCTCAAGAGTCTCTAAAGATTAGGGAAAACTTAGTTTTTTATCACTCAGAGTCCCACCGTGATCGCCATTATGTTAGGGTCCCGTGATTTGGCCGATTGGCGAGCCAAATGACGATGTAACATCAAACCAAGCTTTGGAGCCCAAGGACCAGCCTTCTCTGACTTAGTGAGGCCTTCCTCATATGTAAAAGATGCTCGGGGTGGTGTTTGGTTACAGTGTTCGATATTATTGAGGCTACAGGAAGTGAGTTTTTTGGCTTAGTTTTTTAAGTTCGTGAGTACAAACTGAGACCAAAGAGTTATAAACTGATAACAAGATGTAGACAAACTGGGCTATGTGGGTCAAACAGGTCAAGGTGTTTAATGAGACATGAGATGGGAAGCTGTCAGAGCTTTTCTTGATTCAAGGTAGAAAGGATATTTGGGAAAAATGGAGTAAATGGACATTAAGCTTGTGAAAGACGAGGGATTTCAAGTGTAACTAGTTGATAGCAGACATAAACATGTTATAGCAAGCCATTAATCATGCTAGATGTAACTATGAGCTAATTAATACATAGAAATCAAACATTCTAGCCATGCATAGAAGTATAAGACCTTCTAACTTCGGGAAATGGCTATCAGACTTTGGGGAAAACACATAAGATGGACTAACAACTCAAAATACTATGCCGGAACGCCTAAACACAGTCTCTAAGTTATTGGGCACTTTGACAAACAAGCTTTCATAGTTTTAGGCAAAGGGCTAGATCGGGACTAGGCCTCCTTGGTTCAACAAGATGATCAACTAATCAGTCAAAGAGAAAGTTTTATGGACAGAACTATGGACAGCTTATAGGTAGGTAGGGCACACCATACATCCTACTCAACATGCATAGAACTTGTAAATAAAACTAGCAAACATTATCCTTAGGTTACTAAAGAGCAGTTAAGAATTCTTTAGCATAACAAAGGAAGAAGAAAACATCAAGCTATGAAGATTCAGAAATTTTGAGGTGCCTCCATGGGCATATCTCAAAACTAATCTTTACTGATCTATAGCAGCAAGAAGCATGTATTATGGATGAAAACTAGAAGACAAAAACATAGCAAGAAACACTATACCATTCTACCATGTCATGGAATCCATCACCAATCCTTCATCATTTCCTCAAAGCATCCAAGAGGCAGTCCAAAAATCATAACACAAATTTGTTCTTCAAAGATCATATGACCAATGTATTAATTCTTCTCTCAAGTTCAGCCTCTGATTTACAATGAAACCCATGGAATAAATAGGCTTGAGGGAGGAAAACCTCATGGAGCAACTAACTATCCCATTGGCCAAGTCAAAATATCTAAACTTGTCCTTGAGGCTTTGCAAAGCCCAAGGCACAAAATATCCCATAAAATATCTAAAAAACTGCTAAAAACAGAAATTATATTGACTTTACATCATTTCCCAAGTGTAAAAATAGCTTAACGCACATTTGGGAAAAGCAGATTTTTGAGGTTCAAAAATTACAAAAATACTTCATATTTATATCTGAAAAAGGTCCCCTAACTTGCTGGAGGAAATTGGCAGCCTTTCCGATGTCGAAACAAGGCTCATGATAGCTCGTTGGAAAGCTCTTTGTGTCTAATTTCCGGCGCAACTCAAATCATCTCAATCTGAGGCTTGGAAGTCATCCAGAACTGTACCTGTGTGCAAAAAACCAGAAAATAGCAGACTGCTGATATGGCGGGCAGAATGTGCAAAAAGAGGGCATTTTTCGCCAATTTGAGGGGGCGAATAATCTCCAAATGCTCTGAAAATCCCTGGGGACCTGCTCATAGAATTATGGCATCCATTGGTATCATCCTTCTCCTTTGACACATCTTCAAACTGAAATGGAGAATTTATGAGTTTTCGACCAAAAACCCAAAAAATGCCAAAAAACAAAAAGTTGCCGAAATAGGCCCAAAACTGGCATGCATGACCCTCAGGGGTCCATAGCAACATGCTCCGAATCTGAGGCCAAAATATCAAGTGCAGATATGCCTTTCCCTCTTTCCGTGCCGGGCGCTTCTTGAAACTGTTGTTTATCACTACTGAGTTACTGTTGTTCAGCACTCTTCCCCTCTTTTTCCTGCTGCTGCTCATATTTAACACTGTCATGCTGCTCCTATTGTCTTGCCTTGGAGGCATTTTTACCTAAATGTGCTTTTGAAGAGACAAACTGCCTCACTGTCCTTAAACTGCCTTCTTGGAGCCAAACTGTGTCACTTCACTGTTTTGATAGATAGACAATGTGATTTGGATGTTTTGCAACAAGTTTCTTGTAATACACAACCTCTGTTCTCTTAAAACTAGCCTTCTACCTTTGAATGTACCTCAGCCAGGCAGATTTCTCAATAGGGTACCATATAGTAAAGAGGAGATAGATTGCTGGGTAATTTCCCTGTGCACAGTGTTAATAAATCACTTTTCTTGTGAATTGGTTTAGAAGCCAATCAACACATCTATATCTGTGTCTCCAAGGTAGAATTTAATCATTAAAAACCTGTTCTTTAGAAAGTGGCCTTCCACCTTGAAATTATCTCAGTCAACAATTTCTCAGTAAGAAATAATACAGTGAAAAAGAAGGGCAGACTGCTAGAAAGAGTTTGCTGCGAGAAGTGCTTTGATCACCCTGTTCTTGTGAGTTTTAAGATGTCACTCAATACCTCTTACTCCTTGCCCATGGTAGTTTTTGCAATCATTAAAACTCTGCCTTGTATAAGTGTGCCAACATTGAACTAACTTGCATATGTGAAATCAACCCTTAGTGCTATTAAACAGTCACTGTCAGAGTCCTGAGCAAAGATGACAGAGTTTGAAAGACTCCAAAGTTTTTAGGCAGAGGTCATGTGAGTTTTTTCCTTTCAAAACAATCAATGGCCCCTTATAAATGTAACACTCTGGCTTTGGAGAAAAAATCCTTTCTTCAGCCTGACATCCGTTTATCAAACAAGCATGAACACCCAAAGTCAATCAAGCAGCTGCATAGTGAAAACTGTCTTTGTATGAGGAGCAGGAGCAACCTTACCCTGTGATCTTTCAACTTATAAACAGCTCTTTGTCAAAAACCCTTTTTCTGAGTGCAATTCACTGTTTTAATAATGTGGCAATGTTTTGAGGACAGTGTGAAATATTTTTCTTTAGACCTAAGCCCTGTTTCTCTATAACAAAATCTTCCTCTGTAGCTTCGACCTATAAATTTATGCCTGATCAAGAAGCTTTTCTCCTACTAAACTTCACTGTTTCTTTATGGATGTCACTTCATTTAAACAAAAACATGCTCATAAAGTTAACCTTGGTGTGTTTATACAGTCAAATTTACAGTTCGAGTAGAGGTAATAGGGTTTTTAGGAAAGCTCCAAAAGCTTAAGCAGAGGCTGTGAGAGATTCCCTTTTCCACAATAATCAAAGCCCTTTTCAATGTAGAATATCAATCATCTTTGGAAGAAAGGCTTTATGATTTCTTGAAAATCCACTTGGCAGTGAGGTTTTGAAGGACAGAAACAGTCACAGAGTATTCAGAGAACACTGTCTTTCGGTGGTTGAGTAGGGTAACTTTGCCCTATGGTGCTTTAAAGAAATGACACACCTTTGTCCTTGATTAAACACAAGGTGAACACGCAAGTTTTTAACTTAATCACAATTTCTTTCCCACAGGCACTTCTAACAGTGAATTTGTCATTCAAACACAGCTTGAAACAATATTTTTTAAACCTTTCTGTCACTTTTGCAAATTTTTGAAATCGAGGGGAAAATATATAGGAATACCTTCAATTTAGATGAAAAACCTTTGGGGAGGGCTGGAGGAGCACCGGAAAACCTTCAATTATGCGCGGCACTCTTTAAGGACAGAACGACGTGCAAAAAATACCACCCGGGTGGCCTGTTGGGTCGGGCAGTCGGGCGGTCGGGCACCGTGTACAGGCACGTCGCGCCAACACTGACCGCTGTGTAAAAATGCTCCCAGGCGCGTCGCGCGGGTTTCCAGGCGCGTTGCGCTGTGTTTAACGGTGCAAACCTCCGCAAATCGACCCGAATTTTCTTGTTTTGATGCTGAGGGCGGTACAGATCTCTTGTTTGATGTTTGAAAATGAAAAGATCACCCTCCTACTTCACTCTTATGTCATTTCAAAAATCTCCAACGGTCACTTTCATCGTTCACTTCTTTAGTAATATTGACCTATCATTTTAAAAACCTTTCGACCATCTTTGCAACTGTGTCAATAATGCTGGTGCTTTTCCTTACATAACCCACTTTAATACTGTTAAGAAAATATACCTGCAGACTGCTTTGTTTCCGAAAGGGTAGGTTTTTGCATTGCAAACCTGTTTTGACAGCCCCGGAGTTTACTTGCTTCTTCAAACCTTTTCTTTTTTGCAGGTGCCCACATTGCAGCTGATTTCTTTTCATGCTTTCCAAAGTCTTCAAAACCCGGATGATGACTTGTGAAAAAATGTCCTGACTGTTCCTTGCTTTGAAGGAATGCCTCCTCCTTTTAAGCTTGGTTTAACAGACTCCTGTAGGTGTCTTTTGACAGTAAATGCAAAAACATAATTGCATTGACTTTTAAGTTCAATCATCCTCTGTCTACAGAAAAAGAAGGAATTCCCTTTACAATTCTTTCACTTGGATTTGTAATAGTGAAGCGCTTTCATGGGTTTTGAATGCTGCCTAGAGCTAATAAAACTTATTTCCAGAACCTCTGTCCTAATCTGCCGATGGTTGTTTGATGAGCAGGTTTTGACAAAAGCTTTCTCTTATGCATGGTGTCAGTTTCTGCTTCCAGGTGATCCATAAGTTCCCTTTTGATAATAAGTGCCATATTTGGTTATCTATTCATACCACATTTCTCTGTTTTTCTTGAAGAGCGCTCCTTGGACTTCTTTGCATGTGACAGTGGATTGTTGTGTGGCCTCTTCCCCACAAGAAGCCTGCCCCTTTTTTGGTATCAATGGCATACAAATTCATATTGTTCCCTTTGTCCATCATGATGTATATTTTGAAATACATTTTCCTATGGGTAATTCATTTTGAAACATAAACACTCTTTTACCTGTGTAAGACTTTTGCTTTCCTCCTTTGTCTCTTTCAACGCATCTTGAACTAACTAGGGGGCATTTCCTTTGTCTCTTTATCTTGCTCTGAGGGGAACTGAGATGTCATCATTTGCTTTGGTAATCTATGACAAATTATTTGAAAGATAGTCTAGGTCAGCACCCTTTGAAAAACAAACAACTTTTCTTCTGCCTGTGTGATGACATGATTTTTTAGCACCTCTTCAAATTGGTCTTGTGGAACAGCAGGCTCTTTATGTTTAGAATTGTTTTCACTCATGATGTGCCTTTCTAAAGTTTAACAATTCACATGATTTGAAAACTTCAAATGACTTCCTTTATCAGACCAAACTCTGCTTTCTTTTGAACTTGCATACTTCAGAGTCCATCCCTGTTATGACCATCACTCACATTTAGAAAACCTGGAGTTATTGTTTCATTGTTCAGTAAAGGCAAACCTGGGTTTCTGCATTTCCTTTAAGTCAATACTAGCCAGCGCCCTCTACTTGTAAATGAAGGAGGCGCCCTAACCCTCTGCTTGTAAATGAAGGAGGTTCTGGGCCATGACAATTTACCAGTTTGCTGAGACAGTGGTGTCTTTCTCTTACTATGATTTTCATGCTGGAGGAAAATGCCAGGTCTTGATGAGTGGTTCTCTGTTTTGCAGATATATCTCAGGCTCATATTACATTTAGAAGCAGTTGTTCTTCTAACTGTAGATTCAAGCATTTCCTCCTGAGATGAAGTCATATTTCCTGCCTTTGCAGAATCCATAAAACATTGTGAAACACCTAATAGTCAGCTTGAGACTGTGGTTTATGCAGTGCTGAGACCTAAGGGTATAAGTGGCGCGACTTAGAGCTGTGATCAACTTGATTTTCAAAGTGGGAGGTCAGTCACGATTGGTCTGTAGCAGATGGAGGATTTTTTGGCCTTTTGATGATTGCCAAGGGTAAAATGTCTTAACTTCCTAACACTTTCCTTTAGGTGATGGAAGGCGGTCTGTGGTGAAGCTAGATAGGATAGTGATAATGAGGTTTTGATTTTGACATGGGTGTACTGAAAAGTAGAAAGGGCGAAAAAAGTTTTATGAGGGTTTTCTAGATGACATATTGACATAAGGAAATCAGTTCTAGAAAAACTCAGCTGTAGATATAGTCATCACTAACATGTAAAAAATACTGATTTCTAACAGATCCCGTCAAAGTGGATAGAATTGACCCGTGGTTTTAACCCATGGTATTTCCCCATGGTATTTCTTGATGGTATTTTCCCATGGTATTGACCCACGGTATTTCTTGTTGATATTGACCCATCAAGCCTATAAAATGGGAGAGGAGCTAGGCATTTAGGGAATTCTGGATTATCTACTTTATTATGTTTGGGTTGAGAACCTGGCCTGTCCAGTTCTATTATTGATCCGGGGACGAAAACCCCGCGGTAATATTTATGTGGTGAATCCATTCAGGATTCACAATTGAGCTTCAATTTCTGATGTTTGTTGTGTTGTGTGACGTGTTGATTTATTTATAATTTTGATAATTGGGATATTACAGTGGTATCAGAGCTGGTTTTTCTTGCCAGCCTGAGGGTCTTAAGAGTACTAGTTTCGGTGATCCTTCATAATCACCCTAGCTAGAATCTCATCAATTTCGGTGGTTCTCCATAACTACCCTAATTAACCATTGTAGAGAAAATTACTTGTCCACTTGTTGATTGGCTATGGGCCTCTTATATGAATTTCTGTAGGGCGCATTGTTCTGTATGGTGCAATGTGTATCAGTGTGGATACCTTTTCAATAAAAATTCTCAGTTGATTCTCGTTAAAAAGGGTTCGTGTTTGGAACTTCTGCATCCTTAATTTATAGAAGATTTAATAATTATTTGGCACTGTCAACCTGTCACAAAAGCGATCTCTGTCTAAGCACACGAGCGTTGAAATCTGCCCAACGATCGGCCCAAGCTACGCTACCAGGTAGCATTACAGAGCCGTGGCACCTTGTGCATAATCTACAGCTCCTAAGCAATCTCGGTCTGCGCAGACATATCTGGGAACTACTTTGGTCGTTTGATGCACTGTTTGACTCTGCCGTAATTTGAACAGGCCATCTTTGTTTATTGCGGACCCCTTATTTCTGAGTGACTATGTGTTTTATGGTTCAGAACGGAGGTCGTGAGGGCCAAAACCATCGCATCAGCATTCATGGTTGCAGACCACACATTCTGGCGATTGAAGCACATCTATAATTAGCAGTAGACCAGTGGGCACAATCGAGTTTCTCTCTTAAGGGTTTCGAGGGCAGCCTTTGTCAATGTCGGAGGATCAGAAGTAAGGCGTTGTTATCAGATTTTGGTCATATGATCACTAATGGACAAGGACAGCCAATCTGTTTATCTGATCTTCTTGCAGACACTCTCTTCCTTGTCGTCTATGATGTCCGTCCAGAGGTCTTCTTCGATTCCTTCCCGTGGCCTTTAATTGAGCAGGCCATTGATGAAATCCAAACACGATTTCAAATAATTTATATTGGTCCAAATTTCCGTGAGTTGCCTAAAAAGAGTCAGGGAAGACGTGGGACACTTGTTCCACCGCAGCCATATGAGACGTCTTGGGACGTGCTCCTCCGGCCTTCTCACCGAGTATTAGATCGAGCAAATCCAACAAACGAGATATCAAAATTCTGCTGTCTTAAGGTTCGAAGAGCTTTGTAGTTTGAAGGGCTTTGTTGTTTATTCGATATTGATAGGAGCACTCGAGGGTTGTTTATAAGAATATATATGGGGAGATATAAGAGATTGTTTATGTATTATTTATTTATGTAGGAGTTTTTAATGCAAATTTTGAGAAAATGGATCGTCTCCTAGAAATTTTGGAAAACAATCAGAAAAACCTTAATGAATTAGTGAAGATATATGGTCCTTTAAGGAGCCATACTTCCATAGACCAAAATGATAGTCAAAGGATACCATTCTCAAAAAGGGTCCACGTCAATCAGAAGCAAGAACAGAGCGACAGGCCTTTCTCTCGAAAGGTCCATGTTATCCTTCAGCAATCAAAAGATATCCGGAAGGAAGATGTAACAAGCAAGTGTCTCTTCGAACTTGGATCCAAATTGCAGGGTGCAAAGTCAAAAGATGTTCTCCTACAGCTAGACACATTAGATCCGACTTTGAACTTGATAGATAAATCAGAATGGGAAGGGTCAAGCTGGGCCTTGAAGCCATCCATGCTTGCTTTGATACAACCTAGGTTCTTGGAGCATTCTTGTGAAAATGTTAGACTCACCGTTGCTTCTTGTCTCAGTAAAATCATAGCCTTAACAGCACCACTATTGCCCTACAATGATGACATCATGAGGAGGAATTTTTGGGTAATGGTAGAAGCACTCCAAGGGTTGGACAACACAACACCACCATTCTTAATTTTCTACCAGAAGCGCACAATTTTGGAACGCATGGCGAAATTCAGATTTGGTATGCTTATGCTGGATCTAGAGTGTGATGATTTAATCCTTCTGATGCTCAAATACTTCTGCAATGGAATTACAACGTCTCATCCAAACTACATCAAAGCAGACATGAAAAAGATCATGTCTCCGATCTTAAGAGAAGATAGGGCCATCTGCGAACAATTGAGATCCAAATTGTTGGCCATTTGGAGGAAGGAGCTAATTGCATCACCTGCTGCTTATGAACTAGTTGAGGGGTTGATCAAACAGAGCATCAAACTACTTAGAAAGAAGTTAACCAAGGAGTAACTAACAAAGATTTGTGGAGACAGCAAGAATGAACTAAGGAGGAAAGGCTTATGCTTTGTATGCAAGGAAGTTTGGGCACTTGACCATTCATGTCCAGACAATAAGGAGGCAACAAGGATAGAAAAATTAGAGACTTCTTCAGATCATCAGGATTCATCCATTGATGGGTTCGCTGGTTTTCAGGAGAGGACCTATGAAGGATCTGAGGATTCAAATACAAATGGTGAACAACAACACCATACTCTTCAGAGAAACTTGCAGGACAAGCTGATCAGTCAACTTGAAAAAGTACATGACGAAAGGAAGGATGCAATTCCTCCTGATGATGTGGTAGTTGAATCTATAAATACAACGGAGGACATCCATAAAGAGTATGGGCAATCAGGTATAGACAACAGTCCACCCGTACATCCATGTTTGACAACCAGAAAGGATGGACAACTCATCCTCACATGTGAAGAGGTCCAGGATGAATACACTCAAGGAGAATCAAATGAGGAGAGGATCATGCATTTTGATGGGAGGATACTCACAGCCGAGGGCATATTGCAGCTTGGGCCTTTTGGTGCGGACAACGATGGAGGGTTGAAATGGTACCATAACCCACAGGTCCCAGGATTCAGGTGGCATTGGGATCTAGGAGAATCCATTGGGGAAATGATTGGCCAAAGGATTGCTTGGGATCCAGGTATTGAAGGATCCATTCAGGATCATTCAACGTGGAGGGCACATCGGATTTTATGGGATCCTGGTATTAATGTACAAATGCTTCTGCTGTGGATAGAAGTGGATCGCTTGAGGACAAGCAATCTTTGGGCGGGAGGATTTGTAATATTCCCTTTCTTGATCCCGTCAAAGTGGATAGAATTGACCCGTGGTTTTAACCCATGGTATTTCCCCATGGTATTTCTTGACGGTATTTTCCCATGGTATTGACCCATCGTATTGACCCACGGTATTTCTTGTTGATATTGACCCATCAATCCTATAAAAGGGGAGAGGAGCTAGGCATTTCGGGCATTCTGGATTATCTACTTTATTATGTTTGGGTTGAGAACCTGGCCTGTCCAGTTCTATTATTGATCCCGGGACGAAAACCCCGCGGTAATATTTATGTGGTGAATCCATTCAGGATTCACAATTGAGCTTCAATTTCTGATGTTTGTTGTGTTGTGTGACGTGTTGATTTATTTATAATTTTGATAATTGGGATATTACAGCTTGAGAGTTGTTTTGTTTTTACACAAGCTTGAAACATAGGAAAGCTATGCTTGAGAGTGGTTTGTTTCATTTCTACACAAGCTTGAAACAAAGGAAAAAATCATGCTTGAGATAAGTTTCAATGCCCCGCAAGTGTAACCTGCAAGAGCATATGCCCCCCAAGATTCATTTCATTTAACTAAGTAGACTACTGGTTACTAATAGCTAGATGGAATGAAGGTTCATTTATGAGATCAGATGAAAGGCTCGACTTAATTCTTACGAGATCTAATCAAAGACTTGACTCAATTAGGATATGATTTGTTTCATTTTTTAGTGAGCTTGACACATGAAAAGAACTATGCTTATGGAAACTTGTTTCATTTTTTAACAAGCTTGACACAAGAAAAGGAACTGTGCTCAAAGACATATTTTATTTTTTAACAAGGTTGACACAATAAAAGGAAGTCTCCTCACAGAAACCTGTTTCATTTTTAAATGAGGTTGACACAGTAACAGGAACTCTCCTCATGGTGATCTATTTCAATTTTTTAATGAGGTTGACATAGGAAAATAACCATCCTCATAGATCCACTGACTCAATTTTTAACAAGGTTGACACAGTAAAATAACTATCCTCACAATCCATTGATTCATTTTTTAACGAGGTTGACACAGTAAAAGGAACTTTCCTCATAGACATGTTTCATTTTTTAATGAGGTTGACACAGTAGAAGGAACTATCCTCATAGGAGCCTTGTCATGGCTTCTAACTGGAAGACACACATGTCAAGGGACACTCCTCGATCATGGCTTCCAAGAGGTCTTCGTCAGATGGAAGAACATTTCTCTGGAAGGAACACATGTCAAGGGACTCAATAGGGATACGAACATCGCATTCAAATAATCCCATAGGGTTTGCAATGTCAAATACTAGATCTAAGTCAAAGGAAGTTGAGCAAACAATGAGAGGCTCACTTGCATCGGTAACTGAAAACATGGGACTGGTTGCCACATAATTAACCCATGGTGGGGTAGATACCACTTCCTTATAAGGAAAATTCATTGGTGTCGGATTATTGGTAGTCAAATCAAGACTAACGAATGAAAGTTGGTCCATAGTCACAATGTTTCCATTGTGAGGGAAAGACATCACGCGAAAGAGTGTCGATACGACATCTTTCATTGCATAGACATAGTCTCTCCCAAGGAGTAAATTGAAATCCAAAGGGCCTCGAACTACCATAAGATCAATACAGATAGTTTTACCTTCCAAAGTAATAGGAAACTTAGGAAGGATCCCCAAAGGTTCAGTAATGGTTATGTTAAAAGCTGACAGATTCTGCGTAACAGGCACAAGCTGAGGGGAACCCAAATCTTGCCAAGCAGTTGAGGATAAAATACTAATAGAAGCACCTTCATCTATATTTGTGCGACACACTTTCTTACCACGAACCTTCACAATTATTTGGAAAGGGATGGAGGTAGGAAGATGAGGTTCTGTCAGTCTATTCCAATCAAAGGAAAATACCTCAGTACTTGGAGGAGGTTCTAAACAAATAGGTGAAATGCCCCCTGGTGTGGAAGAATCTAATGTAACAAGAAGAACCTGAGCGGTATGAATTTCACTCTCTATAGGGAGAGTGGGATCGACCGAATGTGAATTCAAGCCGACCACTTGATCAACTAATGGATCATCAACCTGACTGATATGTGTTTCACTCTTCAATGGAAGAGCGGGATTGACTATACTTGGAATTAGATCAATCACTCCGTCAATTGATAGTAGGTTGGGAGAAAGTTGACGGCAACCAGTTGGAAGTTTTTGTTGTAGTGTAGTAAGGTTTTCCAAAAGATTTGAGGCTTCATCCATGTGAGGGAAAATGTGAGTTTGATGACTCCCTTTTCATAACCTACAATGAAATATAACTTTACCTTTGTTCCCAGGAACCTGACTATCACTGGTTGATGGATCAATAGAAATTCGATGGGATTTTTCTGACCATGCTTCCAAGACCTTAGGAATACTAGGAAAATTGATAAAGAAGTGGTCACCCTTACAAATATTGCAAGGGAATTTGGGTTTACAATGCATGTTGCAGGTTTTCTTAACATTATCAACACTTACAGCCATGGTTGGTTGGTTGACTTCTTTCTTATCTTTCTTCTTCTTCTTCTTCCCTTTCTTCTTCTTCTTAGCCACCTGGTTACTAGCGTCAAGGTTTTTACCAAGTGAAGAGGAAGAAAGGGAGGAAGACATGTTGGGCGAAGAAGGTAAAGGATAAAAATGAGGTTGGTGATGTTGAGATGGTGAACTCTGTTAAGATGAAGCATCTAGTTGAGGTGGAACAATTGAATTATTCGAGGCCATCGTATTTGAAAATAACCATACCAGTAAACCTATTATAAATCTAGGTAATGATAATGTAGCCATATAAGGAGGACCAACATTTCTAAAGCAAGGAAAAGTACTAGAATTCTCATTAAGAGGGGTTCCTTGGTTAGTAAATTCCAGAACAGTTGCCATTAGATTCAACTTCAGTGAATTTGATTAACAATTTAAAAATATTCATAATTCACAATTCACACCTAACAATTAAAATTCAAAATTCACACCTAAGGTCTCTAAAAAGTAAAAAAAAAACAAATGAACATGCGCTATCAAATCTAAGAGTCAAACCACACACAAACAATAGATTCCCACACTAAAAACACTAGTTGGTGATGAAATCCAACATCGTAGAATTTTAATGCAGAAATGGCAGTTGGAACAGTTACCTTGACAACCTGCTTAATGAAACATACCGGTGCAAGTTTCTCCACTTAAACCATCTTGAGTGAATATAACCCTCTAGAGAGTCCAAGTGAGTCTAGTCGATGTCTGCTCCAGGTACAGTGGGACCCTCCCTCCACTGTCACCTTGGGAAAGAATCCTAAATTCTACAGTCACTAAGGTCACGAACGAGAACACATATACCTGGGGAAAAATCTACGATCCGATATACACACAAGGGAAGAGTAAAAAACTCAATCCCCTTGAAGGCTCCTTGACATAATCCAAGGTTTGCTGACAAGTGACCCCAGGCTCCTCGACAATGGTCTATACGAGGCTTACCATTTGTAATACGTGCACATCTGCTATCATTCCCAATGAGATAGGTATGAACCTCACTGGTTCAGATATGATCTTGTACTTAACTCCTTTAGGAAGAGCTTCCCAGAGCATACATGCTACAATCGAGTTTTCCTACTGCAAGATTGACTACTTTTTTGTTTTAACTGCCTTGGAAAGTTAACTACAACCTATTCCAAAGCACTATCCTAATCTAGATTGGTGGAAAGAGCCCTAAAAATGTAAAAATTTCTAGATGAATTTTATTAAGCGCTATGTTATTTGGTTTGTTATTACTCAAAGGGTAAATGGATATTTGCGTGACGCACATTCTTACCACAAACCTTCACAATGATTTGGAAAGGGATGGAGGAAGGCAAACGAGGTTCTGTCAGTCTATTCAAATCAAAGGAAAAGACCTCCATACTTGGAGGAGGTTCTGAAGAAATAGGTGAAATGCCCTCGGCGTAGAATAATCTGATGTAACAAGAAGAACCTGAGCGATATGAATGTCACTCTCTATAGGGAGAGTGGGATCGACCAGATGTGAATTCAAGCTGACCACTTGATCAACTAATGGATCATCAACCTGACCGATATGAGTTTCACTCTTCAATGGAAGAGCGAGATTGACTATACTTGGAATTAGATCAATCACTCTGTCAGTTTACGGTAGGTTGGGAGAAAGCTGATGATAACCAGTTGGAAGTTTTTGTTGTGGTACAGTAAGGTTTTCCAACAGATTTGAGGCTTCATCCATGTGAGGGAAAATGTGAGTTTGATGACTCCCTTTTCATAACCTACAAGGAAATTTAAATTTACCTTTGTTCCTAGGAACCTGACTATCACCGGTTGATGGATCAATAGAAAGTCGATGGGATTTTTTTGACCATGCTTCCAAGACCTTAGGAATACTAGGACAATTGATAAGGAAATGGTCACCCCTACAAAGCTTGCAAGGGAATTGTTGGGGCCCTTGTTTTGAAATACCTTGTTTTGAATGTTTTGAATTTGAATTTGGAACAACGGCCAGATTTTGGGTTGCCGAACGAGGACACCTGGCATCCGCAACCAAGTCGCAACCACATCAGACGATGGAGCTATCAAGGTTGCAACAGAATAGGCACATAGTGGAGGAAACTAGATGCATAAGTGCAGATAAGGAGAAGATACAACATAAAGAATGCAAGCGGAACACACAGATAATCAGAGAAAATCTAGAAGCAGCTGCAGAAGGACAGAAGAAGAACTAACAGTTGCGACAGTGGGTAAATAAATAGTAGTCACCCGGATGAACGAGGAGAGGATTTTTCCACAGCAGAAGAGAGAGGAGTGCGAAAAAAGAGAAAACGCATGCTGCAGCAGGAATCCGGAGCATGGATGAGGTCTCTGTAGTTCCTAGGGTCTATTGATGTAGAATCTCTATTCTGCAAGGCATATGTATCAGATCTAGAAGCCCATTGAAAAGCTATGTAACTGGAAGTTGGCCAAGGACTTAATATAATTGCAGGTTACTATCTATTTGGGTGATTCACATGCATGTGTGTTAATTGCGATGCTTTAAAATTTTATTTACTTAATGTCTGCATTCTCTCGGAATGATGTTGCGTACGTAATTCTATCTATGTGATCTGATCTCTGATGATAATGAGTTGCGGATCGGTTCCTTGCCATTGGTCTATTCCCCTCCTGCATGTGGTCACGGCATGCCTCAGGTGAGACTCTCTACTCTCTAGAGTAGGGTGATAATGCTGGCGTAATCCTAGACTACAGCGGATTCCTTTGTTGGCCACAACTGCTGAACCTGGGTCTTGCCTGCGAGACCTGACCGCTCGCCAACAAATGGTTCCGTTGCTGGGACCAGCATGATATGATGGAATCTAGATCATGGTATCGCGGATCTTTGAAAGGGAGATACGGTGATGGTGGTGTTAGGTCTCTGTAATAAGCAAGATTGGCAAAAGTCTGATCACAAAGTTAACATCATTTCAACCAACTTTGGGATTCTAGGATCTAGCCCTCCTGAATCCGGAGAGGGATCTCTCCAATATGTACAAAGATGGATATTGTCTTTGAAAGCTTAAGGTAATGATATTAGGCTAGTTATGAAGACCAAGGGTTTGTTTGGTTTTTTGGATGGTTGAATATAGTTGTTGTCTGAGGCGGAAAGATCTATATGCAAATAGGTTCAAAAGTGAGAAGTTGCAAGCAAAAAGAATAAGCTTTGATCAAGAAGAAAGATGATGGAAGATTTTCAGTCCATTGGGCTATGGAGTCATAAGAGGATTTAATTGGAACAATCAGGTTCAAGAGTGGTCTATGGGGCAAGTCATCTATGCCTAAGGATCTCTTTAAAGTTTGATTTATGGAATGGAGTGGTACAATAAGAAAGGAAAATGACAGATGCAGAAGAAAGAGCAGCCCAGGATCTGGTAAGTACTTTGAAACTAGCCAGCCTTTGACCAGGCACTTAAGAAAAACATAGAAGAAAACTAGGATCTGGTAAGTACTTTGAAACTATCCAGCCTTTGATACACCTCTGATAGAAAACATATAAAAACAGGGGAAAATACAAAGATAACACAGAATGGTCTAAGATTTGATAAGTACTTTGAAACTAGTCAGCTTTTAACACATCCTAAGGGAAACAATCGAATAGTTGAGCAAACAAGAAAGGGACTCAGGGCTAACCTTAATTTCCTCAGTTCATCTTCACACAATCATATATTGAAAGTAACATTTAAAAATAACATTCATCTAAGACAAAAAGATGAGGGAACTCCAGCATCCCTGTACTTAAACTGAATTAAATCATTTTCAAATAACACAGTTGAAAGAAAACATTTAAATAAAGGTTTTTCAGCCAGAGAAGGTTACTGATATACAGTAGGTGTTGACCCTGTTTAAACTATTCTTTATAGTGGAAAATGAAACAAATCGAAAACAGAAACAAAATACAAGTTACAGTGAGAATAACATCACCATCAGCATAGACCAGGATCCCATAAATCAGCTTGTATTGATGCTTCAAACTAGTTACAATCTTCAGATCCATTGTTTTAATCCATCTTTCTTCACAACCTAACCTATCTGTTACAAGCAGAGCTCCAAGAGCCAGTGAAATCCTATCTACAATCAAGAGTCTTCGGCTCAGTCACAATACAATGCTTCAGCAATTTACATTAACAACCAACCCCTCACTCATCTTCTACTGAAGTATTTATAGAAATATGAGGAGGTGAGATCTGATGAAAAGATCTCAAATATAATTAATGCAGAATTAATGTCTTCTTGGCCCTTGGGGGCTCGATGAAGAAGCCATACAGGTGTTCCATTGCATTAATTGGTTTACACTTATGAAGTAAGCTCGGAGGGAGGTTTTTGTTGACCTTTGTGGCTCTGTGTGATGATAGGGTTACTCTGCCGACCTATTTTCATTGAATCCTTACAAGAAATAACTCTTTGGCTGCTTTTAAGGCAAAATATCTAACTCTGATCAATAAATTCGGTTCTTGATTGAATCTTTTGAGGCACAGGTGGCACTGTGGTCGTTGGGAGGAATCAATTCGCCTCCATCTGTGGCAGTGAAGGTTTTCCTGATAAAACACTTTAGATTTTCCTTTAATATGTGTTTTAGATCTAGGGATTAGGCGTTTGATAACTGTCTTAGCCTTAATCCCCATAAATCTGTCCACCAATCTGCTGTTCTGGTTCATTTTTTATCTTAAATCTCTGATACTCTTTTCCCTGCATTGATTTTGACGGTTTTCTTAGTTGTGCAAGGCTGCGCAGGTAGGGAAAGGCATCAATTCCTGTGGAAACATTGAAGAGACGTGAAAACTAAATTTGTAAGTGATTTCCTTGGAGAAATCGGAACGTAGAGGATCGTCACCCTCCTGGTCTGAAATTTCCTTAAAAACATGAACAAATGTCTTTAAACCCTGCAAAATACCAAAAACACGTTAAAAATCTGGTTTTATAAGCCAATCTGCTTTGGGAACTGTGCAGAGGAACGCGGGTCGTTGGATGGCGTCATCCAACGGTCGAGATCAAATCTGGGCGGTCGTGGAAAGAGTTGTGGAGACATTAAATCCGGACCGTCGATCTGCAGAGATCGACGGTAGATATCGGGCAACGAAGAGTCAGCGGGAAGGAGGTTGACCGGGCGATGGAATCAGGAAAATGAATGTAGCCGCTGATCTGCAGAGATCGAAGGCGGAGATTGAATCTTGGCCGCGCGGTGGATGAGTTAACGGGTGTGCATGTCCGTTAAAGGTCGAGCAGGTGAAGTGATCGGCAACCGTCGGATGGGAGGGCCCAGATCGGATGGTGGAGGTGGATTCCGCCGCGTGGTCTTGGTACAAATATTAGCGCGCGAAATGATCTGATAGCGTGGTGGTTTTGAAACAGTGTCGGGGACACGTGTCGGTCGGCGTAGGGAATCGCTGGCCGACGGGAGAAAACCACCTTGGCTTGGAAGGCGGTGCGGAACGGAAACCGGCGGTTTTCTGGAAAATGGCACGGGAGAAGGGGGGTCCACCAGGTGAAGCGTGCTCCGCTCCGTCAGATCAGGGGAGCAGATCGACGGCCCAGGTTCATCGCGGCAATCAAACACGTGACTTCAAATATTTCCTGTTAAACTTTATAAAATGGGTTTTTCGGGTTTTTCAAAGGAAAATAGATGAAGGAAGGGGGTATTCTTTGGTTTAGCGTCTAAGGACTGAGCAGTGAGTCCCGGCGCTCGGGTATATGGAGAAAAACAGTCCAGGGGCTTAGCCTGAGAGGGCTAAAATGCCAAATGCACATAAAATATGCCTTTTATATGATTTTTAATGATTTTCAAAGGAAAAAGGTCCGATAGGTTAAAAAATGGGTTTTTAACTTTAGGAAGTGAAAGTATGAAGGGTTAAAGGGAAAAATAATGGATTGTAGGGATTTCATGGGAGAAAAGGAAACGGAGAAATGAGGTAATGTTGGAAGAAAGGGAGGGGGAGAAGGGGGAAAGCAGCAGTATTTGACTTGGATTTTTGCAGGATATCAGATGTTTGAAAGAGGAAACAGCTGTGAAGATTTAACCAGTAGTTTATGGATTCACCAAAAAGACTTCAAGCACCAAAAATTTCAGGACTAAATTTGTTTCTTGAAGGCTGCAAAAAATATTTAGCCACCAGCTGATATGATAGGAAAAATATGGGTGGCTAACAATGGCTCCACTTGGGGATGGTGCCTTCTTGAAGGCATCAAGAATTCAAACTTGATCTCTCTGGGATGCTGACCAGGTGCCTGATCCATATTTGCTCTTTCTTTGCTCTGAAAAATAATATCAGTCATGAAAGAAACATGAATTTCATCAATACAACTTTCTACCTACCCAATCCTACTGATCTAACATTTTTTCTTCATCAGAGTGCACTTGGAGTGGCAAACTCTTTTCACAACATTTTATTCTTTTGAAAGCATAAAAACTAATCTAATTCTACTCCTTATTTCTCCCTGAACTCAGATTACACAGTTGAGCTCAGATTATTCTCTACCTAATCTCCTGTCTGTTGGGATTAAACTGTCCAACAAACTTTCATTCTCTAAATTCTAGGACAGAAATTTAAAAACAGTCAAGTCAAGATTAAGCTGTTTGACTTGATGTGATCTATGGCATAAAAAAAATCTGCACATAGATTATTATTTGCAGAAAAATAACAACAAAATGGAAGGCTTGAGATCTGAAAGTCTCTTATCCTGGCCTTCTCTTTTCTTCACAGCTCTGATTTTGCCTTTGTTTGAGCTGTCTCTTCCTTGATATCTGATTCAGATTTTGGGCAAATTAGAACCAGTTTTTCTCTTTTATGACTCAGGAAATAAAACAGTTTTGATTCATCTCTCTTTGGAAACTTTGGTTCAGATTTTGAGTTTGTTTGAACCTTTATTTCTAACCTAATTCTATCTATTGATAAGCCAAGATTGAACAGTTTGGCAAATCACATTTTCTACCTTATCAGCAATCAATTGAAAACTAGTTAGTCAATTTTAGGTTGTTTGACTAACTAAAAGTGTGTTTTTAGGAGTGGCATTTGAGCTTGCACACTTTCAACATTTGTTTCTCTTTTTTGGCATGGGGCTTTGCCTTTCTTGTTTTCATTTCTGCCCTCTTTTCATTTTTTCTTTGCTTTTTTTTTTTCATAACTTTAAATGCAATGGAGGATGAAATATTTACAATGGAAAAGTTAAAAGGCTTCAAAACATAAAATGGATCAAGAAAAGTAATGCTTAAGCATCCTGCCATTGACAGTACCCCCAAACAATTCTGTTCCATCCAGCTCTTGTAAGAAGAATGCATTGTTTCCAGCAACTGAATGAATAGCATAAGGGCCCAGCCATAGATTGTCAAATTTTCCATGCTTTCCCTTTTCTTCCCTTCTTGAGTCCCACTTTAAAACTTTGTCCCCAATCGTGAAATTGCTGGCCTTTGTTCTTCTATCAAATATCTTCTTGATACTATCTTGCTTCTGCAATGCTTTGTTATACACTTCCTCTCTGGTTTGCTGAAGATGAATGGTTTGATTTATTCTTCTGATTATGTCATTTTCTTCAGTGTGCAACTCTTGAATTAACTTCATAACTGGTACACCAAGGCTGTTAGGAAAAATTGCATCTGTACCATACACAAGCTAGAAGGGTGAAATTCCAATAGATTTATTTAAAGTTAATCTGTCAGCCCAAAGTGCATGGATCAGCTTTGTGTGCCAAGACTTTTTATTGTCCTCCAGCAGTTTCTTGACTATGTTCACTAAGCTTTTATTGGAAGATTCCGCAAGTCCATTACCTTGAGGGTAATAGGCTGTGGAGTGTCCCAATGTTATCTGATACTTGTGACAGAATTCAACCATTTTCTTTGATCCAAATGCTACTGCATTATCTGTGATGATCTTGTTAGGACAGCCAAATCTGGAGAGGATGTTAGTCTCCAAAAATTTTATGATAACTGAATCATTGGCCTGCCTACAAGGAATGGCTTCTATCCACTTAGTGAAGTAGTTTGTGGCAGTAAGAATCCACCTGTTTTGAGCAGAAGATGGTGGATGGAATTCTCCTATGAAGTCAAGTCCCCATTGTTGAAAAGGGGCTTCAACAGTGATTGGATGCAGAGGCAGGGGTAGTAATTTTCTCTTGCCTTCAAATAGTTGGCATTTATGGCAAGTGGTGGTCATCTTGTGCACATCAGGAAAAAGAGTAGGCCAATAGAAACCAGCCCTCAGAATTTTGTTGGCTGTTGACTTCCAGTACAAATGGCCTCCACACTCTCCTTCATGGAATTCCTGCTTAATTTTTCTGCATCAAACTCAGGCAAACATTTAAGCAATACACCACTTGCATTTTTACAATAAAGACATTTATCAATAATGCAATAGTTTACAGCCTTTAATTTTAGAAATCTTGCCTTTTTTTTTGATAAACCAGGAGGTGTATTCAGATTAAGCAAAACATAAATAATATCAGTATACCAAGGAGAATTCACAAAATGGTCTTCAATAATGGGAGCTGAGAATTCTTCTTGGTCATCCAAAGCATCAATCATATTAATATCAATAACTTCACAATTTTACTCGGCCATCAATCTAGCTAGACCTTGGCCTTTGATGAGCTTAGTGGGTTTTATCTCTAAATCATATTAAAGAATAACAGTAATCCACTTACCTCTCTTACCATCTGGGTCATGTGTTAGAATGTCTTTAACAACCGAATTTGGGACAAAGGCAATAATGTGTGAGTGAAGGATGTACACTCTGAAGTCTTTCAAAGCCTTTACCAAAGCAAAAGCCTGCTTCTCCATAATGTTATACTTCAAAGGGGCATCCCTTAACGCCTTGCTAAAGAATGCAATAGGCTGCTCTTGTCCTTGTGGATTTTTCTGTAAAAGGACAGCAGCTATGGTATGTTCTGATGCAAATGAGAAGATATAAAAATCCTTTGAAAAATCAGGACTTATGAGAACCGATGTTTTGGTTAATGCTTGTTTTACCATCTTAAAGGATGTATTTGCTTCCAAGGTCCACTTTACCCCTTGCTCCTTCTTCAACATGTTTGTGATATTCCTAAGGAGCTCAACCAAGTTAGGGATGAACCTTCTCAAAAAGTTTATCTTCCCAATGAAAGACTGCAACTCTTTGATGTTTCGAGGATGAGAGATTTGCAATATGGCCTCAATCCTCTTTGGATCTATCTTTATACCCTCTTCTGAAATGATGTGCCCAAGAATTTTACCTTCTTGGAGACCAAATAAAGTCTTCTTAGGGTTTAAAAGATATTCCAAACTTTCTGCACTTCTCGAAAAATTTCCTCAAATGTTCTAAGTGTTCTTCATCTGTTTTTGAAAACACAGTGACATCATCAAGGTATATAATGATGAATAAGCCCAGTTCTTCCGAGAATGCTATGTCCATGGCTCTCTGAAAGGTTGCTTCAGCATTCATTAGACCAAAAGGCATTTTCACATACATGAAGGTGCCCCAAGGTGTAGTAAAAGTTGTCTTTAATTGATCATCAGGGTGGACTAAGACTTGATTATACCCTGAATAGCCATCTAGCAAAGAAATTCTTTTAGACCCCACCACCCTTTGTAAAATATGATCCATCTTGGGCAAAGGGTAATTGTCCTTTAATGAAGCTTTGTTCAAATTCCTAAAGTCTATACAAAGCCTAATTTCTCCAGTCTTTTTCCTAACCGACACCAGATTAGATACCCATTCAGAATATCTAATTGGGATAATAATGCCAGCATCGTGCATCTTCATGATCTCCTTCTTAACCAATGGCAACTGGACAGGGTTTATTCTGCGCAATTTCTGTTTGAATGGTTTTTGGTTTTCTTTAAGAGGGATTTTGTGCTGTATTATTTCAGTCTCATAGGACTTAAGATCTTCGTAACTCCACGCAAAAACATCAGAAAATTCTTTGAACAACTCTATGTATTTGCGTTTAATGTGAGCTGGCAAAGTTTTGGACAGTTTGATTATTTTCAGTTTTTCCTCACTGCCTATATTGCATTCCTCCACTTCAGTTTCTACAGGTTCCAGTTTAGGTTTATTGGCCACATCATTAAAATCAAACAATTCTTCTATAGGGGCCAAACCCTTGGGAAAACTATCATCCTTAGAATGCATAGTTTCCAAATCCTCTGTTCCAGATTCTGCACTCAATTCTGTTTGGTTTTGAAGTTTTCTAGTCTGAAGGTTAATATCTACAAGCTCAGGAGAAGGTTCTTCTTCACCAAGAAAATTTTATTCACTGCAGTCTGTATCATAGTCTGAATCTGAGTTATGGAGTTCAAAATCATTTCTGAATTGCATGAAGTCTTCTATTTGTTTATCTCCATCAAACACCTACCAATATTTCTTGTTATTTGGGACAGCTGGTCTGAATTTAATCTGAGATGTGTCATCATATAGCATTGGGCAGGTTCTAGCAGCAAAGGCTAAATTGCGGGCTGCAATGTTTCTTTTCCTTGGGACAAAAGTCAGGTTGGTCTCCTCAAATGTTTTCAAAAGATCTGTGACATCATTCCTGTAGGCCCTAAGTCTAGGGTGATTTTCATTATACTCCCCATTGACTTGCCTAATGATTAACTCAGAATCCCCATACACATTGATTTTCTTGGCACCTAAATTTTTCAAGAGATGCAAGCCTAAGAGAAGGGATTCATATTCTGCTATGTTGTTGGAACACTGAAAGTTTAATTTACATGAAATACATTTTGTATGATTGTTTTCAATGTTAGTAATCCAGACACCTGCACCAGCATTTGTTCTAGTGCACGACCCATCAAAATACATAGTCCAGAGAGGATCATTTTCAGTTTTATCAGTTTGGTGCATGTTATTTGTATGATTTGACTCCTCAAGTTTTTCATCAGGTTGAGGATTGTTCTCTTGACTGTCAAGATTTAAGTTTAATGGATCGATGATTTGTAGTTAAAGACCTGTGTTTGGTTTGCTAGGATTTTCAGATACAGTAAACTGTCTTGCCAGTTCAGTGTTGTACTCCTCTTCCACCGTTTCATCCATTAACCCTGGTAACGTGATTTGTTCTGTGAGGGTTTCATCGTTAAACATGATAAAAGATTCAAGGCTTGAACTTACAGCATACAGAGGAGAGTTTTGAGGCCTGTCTTGACTTGTCACTGTGTATTGCATGTGGGACTCCCTGTAAAGTCTTCTAGTCTGATTGAAAACAGGGATAGTCGCATAGGTCATGTCCATTTGCATGGTCCCCTGTAACTTAGCCCCCCAAGACCTTGATAAAAGCATTCCATACTTTGGGGGTACATCAGCCACAACAACATCCATGACCAAACACTTGGCTGGAATTTGGGCTAAGTTAACACAGAGGTCTTTGATCAATCCTAAACACTTGACTCTGCTTGAGTCAAAAGAGTACAAGTCTTTATAAGGTCTGGTAATTTCAAGACCCAGGCTTTCCATCACAGCTTTTGGCATTAAATTATGGGAAGCGCCTGAGTCATGCATAGCACTGTGAAAAATTTTGTCATGAACGTTCAAACTTACATAGAAGGGAGGGACAGGTCCTTCTTGAAACTTACCTTCAATCTTTGGGCCAAAAATAAGCTCTGGCTGGTCGTCATTAAGATTGAGTGTATCCTCATTTTCTTCTAGGTTCAAAGCCTTCAAAATTTTGGACCTATATACATGTTGGGCAGCTAACTCAATCAAAGGAACAGAAATTTTAATCTTTGAGATTTCCTGTTCCAGACTGAAAGGAATTTGATTCTTTAAGGTGTTGGTTTCAGCCTTGTTTACCGCCAATTTATCAGCAACAACAGCTTACTGATTTGTTCTATCTACACTTGATACAATGGTTGTAATAGGAGTACTAGCTGAAGTGTTAGTACTACTGATGTTTGCATTCTGTTTTTCAAGATTTTGAGTGTTTTTCTCTTTTCTTGTACCAGAATTATTAGCCACTATTTTGTCTTTTTGTTTGACTGTTTTAGGCTTGGTTGCAGTGCTGCTTTGAGAGGATTTGTCAGAGGTTTTGTTTTTGGGGGTTTGTTGATTAGATTTACTTCTGAGTTCATATTCCTTTGAAGGCTCCATGACAACATTTTCCATGTTTTGATAATAATTTTCATTATCATCTCTTTTGTCATCGTAAGGTGTATAAAGACCTTGTTTCCTATCATAATGAACCTCGAAGTCATCTTCATCAACCCCAAATAAGTTTATATCATCCTCCTCTGTTATTTGATCTGTTTCCTCAACCTCACTTAAATATTTTTGATGAAAGGGAGGAGTGATCTGTTGATCATCTTCCCCGGGTCGGTTTGGAGGTTGATTCCTTCTCACATTCTGATTTTGGTTTTGGTTTCTGTTTTTAGGAGCGTTTTGATTTAGACTTGCTTGCGCTCTCTCAAAAATGCTCATTTTCTTCATCATCTCTTCCATCATCCTTTCCATTTTTGAGCTTGAAGTAGTAGGTGTGGATTCCTCTTTGAAAGACACTCTCTTTTCAGCCTTCATTCTTGCCCTTTTTTCCATTAAGTTTACTTCCACAGAAAGAGCACCTCTTTGCATATCTTCAAGAGTTGCAAAAACTCTTTCTCTGAGTGAATAGGTCATGTCAGCATCAAACCCTTCAGGAAAATTGTTTAAAGCTGAGCCCTGCGGAGGTTTTAGTTCAGGAGAAAGTGCATTATACACACTGTTAAATCTGGTACAATAGGCTTGTACACTTTCCCCTGGGTTTCTATGGAGATTGTTATAGTTAGCAAGGATTTGGAGAGGGTTCTTTTTTACTTCCCACTTGTTTAAGAATGTTTGATGGAAACCTTGAAGATCATTAATACTATGGGGGGCTAAGCCCTTGAACCATTTTCTTGCTTCTCCCCCCAAACTTTGAACGAATAATCTAAGTTTGACAGAATCATCATCAATTTCATTTCTATCAAAGTAGTCAGTCATCTTGTCCACATGTTGTGATGCTGTTGTAGTATTGCTAGCATCATACAATGGAATTTTGGACTGATAGTCCTGTGGAAGGTTGGCTAATGGTACAGGAAGGACTAAGGGAGCATACCATGCCACCATGATAGGTGGTGGGTTAACAAGAGGTGGGGTGGGCTGAAATAAAGTGGTTTGAACAGTGGATGAAAGATGAACAGAAGTGGATGGAAAAACAGTAGATTGCTGAGCTGATCTTGGATGAGAGACACCTAGATTATGAAGAAAATGTAAATCAGGAGGTGTTGATTCTCTATTCCCAAGGTGTTCACTTGTTTCCGGAGATGAATGTGAAGACTCAGAATCTAACTGATCTAAATCACCAAATGACCTGGTCCTAAATGGATTGACTAAATCAGCTTGTGCTTGTTGTAGAGCTGAAAGATTTTCAGGGACTGAATTAGCTCTCAAGGATGATATGAAAACAGTTGAAGAAAGTACCCTAGGAGACTTCCTAAGGATTCTTTCAGGGTTATCAACTATCTCGGGTGGATCAGGGTTAGGCCGGGCTCTAGTATGAATCTTTCTAGGAGCCACTATGCTAGGTTTTTAGACCCAAATAAGTAGGAAAAGTTCAACCAGATATGACAGTCTTTGAGAGGTTGACTAATCTGTTTGCACAATTTAAATCCTACAGCCCTCTAACTGAGTTTGAAGGATATTACAATGATAAGGGTTTTTCCCAGTGGAGTCTTAAGGTCTGTTTAGGATTTGTGGAGTCGCCAGGTGGAAAGTTTAGAGTGTGTTGAAAGAAGTACACTGTCCACCACAGTGCTTGTGATACATCCCTTTTCAAGGATATCTAAAAAAAAAACAAACTCTAACTAGAGATTGACTGGGAGGGCGTTCACCAGATATGTCACCTCTAAAAGAGGATGAGATCCGGAGGCTACCTGGCCCTTTCCAGAATCTGTCTAAGAGTATGAAGTAAAACACATCCAATGGTAAGTGAAATGTAAGAGCGAGTGTTTTACTACCAATTTGAAATTCTTTTTGGTATTTTCTGAATTGTTTTTATCTGTGGTTTCTAAGAATAAGCTACCTTTACTTCAAAACTTAGCTACTGTTGTGAGACAAAGACAGTCTACTCTTATGGCTAAGCTAGCTGATTTTCCAAGGTTAGATAAAAACTTAAGAAGAATCCTAGAATGATCATAGTCTTGTCACTGATTCAAACAAGTTTCATCATGATTACCATTTCTTGGTAGTGCTTGAAAAGGCTACTTTTAACTCTCAAATTTTTGTTGAATAAAAAGGTTTTCTGGGGTCTCTAAGGTTTTATACAAACACTCAGTCCCCAGCGGAGTTGCCAGAAATGTTAGGTGACTCCAGCTGGTTAATAAAGAAAATGCTCTATGAACCAAATCTCTGATGTCATATGATTATCTTTAAATGAAAATTATTCGGGGTTCTTCCCCAGTGGAGTCGCCAGAAATGTTAGGTGACTCCAGCTGGTTAATAAAGAAAATGCTCTATGAACCAAATCTCTGATGTCGTATGATTATCTTTAAATGAAAATGATTCGGGGTTCTTCCCCAGCGGAGTCGCCAGAAATGTTAGGTCTCTGTAATAAGCAAGATTGGCAAAAGTCCGATCACAGAGTTAACATAATTTCAACCAACTTTGGGATTCTAGGATCTAGCCCTCCTGAATCCGGAGAGGGATCTCTCCAATATGTACAAAGATGGATATTGTCTTTGAAAGCTTAAGGTAATGATATTAGGCTAGTTATGAAGACCAAGGGTTTGTTTGGTTTTTTGGATGGTTGAATATATTTGCTGTCTGAGGCGGAAAGATCTATATGCAAATAGGTTCAAAAGTGAGAAGTTGCAAGAAAAAAGAATAAGCTTTGATCAAGAAGAAAGATGATGGCAGATTTTCAGTCCATTGGGCTATGGAGTCATAAGAGGATTTAATTGGAACAATCAAGTTCAAGAGTGGTCTATGGGGCAAGTCATCTATGCCTAAGGATCTCTTTAAAGTTTGATTTATGGAATGGAGTGGTACAATAAGAAAGGGAAATTACAGATGCAGAACAAAGAGCAGCCTAGGATCTGGTAAGTACTTTGAAACTAGCCAGCCTTTGACTAGGCACTTAAGAAAAACATAGAAGCAAACTAGGATTTGGTAAGTACTTTGAAACTATCCAGCCTTTGATACACTTCTGATAGAAAACATATAAAAAAAGGGGAAAATACAAAGATAACACAGAATGGTCTAAGATCTGATAAGTACTTTGAAACTAGTCAGGTTTTAACACATCCTAAGGGAAACAATTGAATAGTTGAGCAAACAAGAAAGGGACTCAGGGTTAACCTTAATTTCCTCAGTTCATCTTCAAACAATCATATATTGAAAGTAACATTTAAAAATAACATTCATCTAAGACAAAAAGATGAGGGAACGCCAGCATCCCTGTACTTAAACTGAATTAAATCATTTTCAAATAACACAATTGAAAGAAAACATTTAAATAAAGGTTTTTCAGCCAGAGAAGGTTACTGATATACAATAGGTCTTGACCCTGTTTAAACTGTTCTTTATAGTAGAAAATGAAAAAAATCGAAAACAGAAACAAAATACAATTTACAGAGAGAATAACATCACCATCAGCATAGACCAGGATCCCATAAATCAGCTTGTATTGATGCTTCAAACCAGTTACAATCTTCAGATCCAGTGTTTTAATCCATCTTTCTTCACAACCTAACCTATCTATTACAAGCAGAGCTCCAAGAGCCAGTGAAATCCTATCTACAATCAAGAGTCTTCAGCTCAGTCACAATACAATGCTTCAGAAATTTACATTAACAACCAACCCCTCACTCATCTTCTACTGAAGTATTTATAGAAAGATGAGGAGGTGAGATCTGATGAAAAGATCTCAAATATAATTAATGCAGAATTAATGTCTTCTTGGCCCTTGGGGGCTCGATGAAGAAGCCATACAGGTGTTCCATTGCATTAATTGGTTTACACTTATGAAGTAAGCTCGGAGGGAGCTTTTTGTTGACCTTTGTGGCTCTGTGTGATGATAGGGTTACTCTGCCGACCTATTTTCATTGAATCCTTCACAGAAATAACTCTTTGGCTGCTTTTAAGGCAAAATATCTGACTCTAATCAATAAATTCGGTTCTTGATTGAATCTTTTGAGGCACAGGTGGCGTTGTGGTCATTGGGAGGAATCAATTCGCCTCCATCTGTGGCAGTGAAGGTTTTCCTGATAAAACACTTTATATTTTCCTTTAATCTGTGTTTTAGATCTGGGGATTAGGCGTTTTATAACTGTCTTAGCCTTAATCCCCATAAATATGTCCACCAATCTGCTGTTCTGGTTCATTCTTGATCTTAAATCTCTGATACTCTTTTCCCTGCATTGATTTTGATGGTTTTATCAGTTGTGCAAGGCTGCGCAGGTAGGGAAAGGCATCAATGTCTGTGGAAACATTGAAGAGACGTGAAAACTAACTTTTTAAGTGATTTCCTTGGAGAAATCAGAATGTAGAGGATCGTCACCCTCCTGGTCTGAAATTTCCTTAAAAACACGAACAAATGACTTTAAACCCTGCAAAATACCAAAAACACGTTAAAAATATGGTTTTATAGGCCAATCTGCTTTGGGAACTGTGCAGAGGAACGCGGGCCATTGGATGGCATCATCCAACGGTCGAGATCAAATCTGGGCGGTCGTGGAAAGAGTTGTAGAGACATTAAATCCGGACCGTCGATCTGCAGAGATCGATGGTAGAGATCGGGCAATGGAGAGTCAGCGGGAAGGAGGTTGACCGGGTGATGGAATCAGGAAAATGAATGTGAGCCGCTGATCTGCAGAGATCGACGGCGGAGATTGAATCTTGGCCACGCGGTGGATGAGTTAACGGGCGTGCATGTCCGTTAAAGGTCGAGCAGGTGAAGTGATCGGCAACCGTCGGATGGGAGGGCCCAGATCGGACGGTGGAGGTGGATTCCACCGCGTGGTCTTGGTACGAAGATTAGCGCGCAAAATGATTTGATAGAGCAGTGGTTTTGAAACAGTTTCGGGGACACGTGTCGGCCGGCGTAGGGAATCGCTGGCCGACGGGAGAAAACCACCTTGGCTTGGAAGGTGGTGCGGAACGGAAACCGGCGGTTTTCTGGAAAATGGCGCGGGGTAAGGGGGGTCCACCAGGTGAAGCGTGCTCCACTCTGTCGAATCTGGGGAGCAGATCGACGACCCAGGTTCATCGCGGCAATCAAACACGTGACTTCAAATATTTCCTGTTAAACTTTATAAAATGGGTTTTTCGGGTTTTTCAAAGGAAAATAGATGAAGGAAGGGGGTATTCTTTGGTTTAGCGTCTAAGGATTGAGCAGTGAGTCCCAGCGCTCGGGTATATGGAGAAAAACGGTCCAGGGGCTTAGCCCGAGAGGGCTAAAACGCCAAATGCACATAAAATATGCCTTTTATATGATTTTTAATGATTTTCAAAGGAAAAAGGTCTGATAGGTTAAAAAATGGGTTTTTAACTTTAGGAAGTGAAAGTATGAAGGGTTAAAGGGAAAAATAATGGATTGTAGGGATTTCATGGGAGAAAAGGAAACAGAGAAATGAGGTAATGTTGGAAGAAAGGGAGGAGGAGAAGGGGGAAAGCAGCAGTATTTGACTTGGATTTTTGCAGGATATCAGAGGTTTGAAAGAGGAAACAGCTGTGAAGATTTAACCAGTAGTTTATGGATTCACCAAAAAGACTTCAAGCACCAACAATTTCAGGACTGAATTTGTTTCTTGAAGGCTGCAAAAAATATTTAGCCACCAGCTGATATGATAGGAAAAATATGGGTGGCTAACAGGTGGGATGATCATTTAGACCAGTTCATTGCTCAGCAAGCGGAGTTGATCAAGAAAAAGGAAGTGGCGATCAAGGATCTCGTCCTTTGCTCAGATTCAGCCAGTGATAAGTATGAAATATTCTGGGGAAAATTCCCTAACGACCTCTACAATTGGTTGCGGAGGTTGCAGACAAAGGTGCCCCGAGACGGCCCGCGGAAGATAAACCGCCAGTGGGTGCACGAAGATCTAGTGGCTCTGCATCGGTTGAACACCAAGTTGACCCGCGCAGTGGATTTTTGGGTAGAGACCACGTTGGAAGGATACATTGTGGAGTTTGCTGCCGAATGCTATCAATCCTTCTCGAAGGTTGAGGCTATCTTCCGCTCCGGGCTAAGAGGGAAGCTGCTTAAGGAGATTTCGCTGTGGATTAAAGCTCTGATGGCGGATGAAGGGTTGATAGAATTCCACAAGACGAGTATGGAAGCGTAAACCACCGGTGCTGGGGGAAGGGCTGAAGGGACAGATGCCGCATAGAATTTTATGTGGGAAGTGGGGAATGGATGCTGAGGCCGCAAGGACGTTGCGGGAGCGACGTGCACATCGGCAGGCACAGATTGCCGATAGGTTGCGAACACGGGTGATGCGAGATTTGAGACGACGAGAGATTGAGAAGAAGAAGCAAAAGGAGGAGCCTCAGAGGGTAGGAATTATGGACGCGGATACGCAGGGACGAAAAGGGACCGCTGTAGGAGTACGATGGGTGCATGGGAGCCCAGCTTAGCGAGCACGTGAGATGGTGACTGACAGAGATGATGAAGGTATGTGGCCCAAGGGAAGTTCCGATGGTGAATGGTACGTTGTGATGCAATAGTTGTTTCAAGAGCGGACATCACTCAGTTCTCTAGGTTGCTATACTCCCCCCAATCTGCATGGCTAGGACCTCGACCTTCCCCTGGTACTTTATCAACCTTTGAGTAATATTTTCATTAAGTTACAAGCTTAAGTCAATTGCACAGTAGTTCAGTGGTGACAGCGACACCCGTGAGTAGTAGCATCGCTAGTAGTATTTTCTTTCCTAGCGGAACAGTTACGCGACCAGGACCCGAAGGATTTATCCTCGTCAACCCGCCGCAAGTGAACATGGCTGGGTCTTTTACCCGGTATCCCGATTTCTCGGGCCGGGGTAATGATGATGTAGAGCAACACTGGTATCTGTGCGAAGCCATCTGGAGGGCTCGGCAGACACCAGATGCTGGGAAGTTAATAGAGTTCCAAACCACGCTCAGAGAGAGGGATCTACGATGGTTCATCAAGTGGTCTGAGGCCCACCCGAATCTGGTCATTGCGGATGTGAAGCGGGATTTTTTCCGGGAATTTAAGCTTCCCCAGACGAACCAACAGGGTCTATCCGAGCTCTGGGAAATTAAACAGAAGGAAGGAGAGACTGCATGGGAGCTAATGTGGCAATTCAAGGACGTGATTGGGAAGCTTAGTTACCCGATCGATCCAAACCATCAGAGGGACTGGTTCATCAAGGCTTTGCTTCCCTTGACACGAACCCCCCTCACCCAGCAGAAGATTGACAATCTGCAGGACGCTCTGGAGCAGGCCATGAAGATCGAAGCCATGGCAGGCTACCCTTAGGAATACAGGGGAGGGCCAGCCCCACAGGATCCCTCCTTGGTGGGATTGCAGCATCAGATAGCTAGTCTGACCAAAAAGCTCAAGGAAATATAGCCGGTCAGACCAGCCAGGCCGAACGTTTGGTGCACTCACTGCCTGGTTGAAGGCCATGTCACAACTGAGTGTCCTCGGTTGCGCGGCGCGGGGGTGGGACCCTCGGTCGCGGAAATTCAAGGGGGGCCACCCACGGGGGGTGGCGTGGCGCTGAATCCGCAGGGGGTATACTAGCCGCAACAGCCTTATGCGGGGTTCCCTTCACAACTCAACCCAGCAGCCACGGAGTATTGTGAGATTTTCCAGACGGTGGGACATCTGCCTCGGATGTGCCCAATCCTGCAGAAGTATTCCAATGTGCCAAACAATGTGTATTGTGAGTTTTTCGCTTCCACGACTCACAACACTGAGCAGTTCCGGGCTCTCGACGCACTCGTAGATCGGTTGGACTGACCCTCCTACAGGGTGAACGAGGCGCCCAGAGGACGGGGTGGCGTCATGTGGGGCGGCTGCACGGGAGGACGCGGTCCAGTGAAATGTTATAACTGTGACCAGGAGGGTCACGTGGCTCGGGAATGTCCCCTTCCCCGATGGCCCTGGTGTTCTCAGTGCCGCGTGAACACCCATGCGACGGAAGACTGTCCGGAGCTCATTAAAAAGTGGGAAGAACGTGCACGACAGAGGGGCACGAATTTGGTAAACGCCGAGCCGCGCGAGGCTGCCACTCCGGCGATGTAGAACGTTGCTATTGTGACAAGGGGCGGTAAGAAAATGGGGGAGGATGCTCGCGGGAAGGAGCTGGCACCCATTGTCAGGCTAGCATCTCCGCACCCAGTAATCCGGCCCGAGGCGCTGAAGAAGTATTTTCAGGAGGTAGTAGAGGCATTTGCTCAGCTGCGCGAAGAGGGAGGCTTGGAGGTGACATTACCGATAGAGCCTGGGGTGTAGAGCGCCGCGGGAAACCAGGTTGAAGAATGGCTCCAGCTGTTCCTCAAGATTGTTGACAGCGCTGCTCTGCGGCAGCAGCTCAAGTGTACTTTGGAAGAGGCACTGCAGGGGAGGACAGGATTGGGGGAACCGGCGGACACAGCCCCCCAATCGGTGCAGCGCGTTAAGCGAAGTAAGTGCCGAACGGGAAAAGAGTTTCGGCTGAATACACAGGTTGGGGGATTCCAAATCAGCGACACCATGCTTGATTTAGGGTCCGACATCAACATCCTGCCAAGGAAAACGTGGGAGGCTCTTGGCAGACCACAACTGGCCTACTCGCCCATCCAACTCAGGATGGCGAACCAGTACTGCATTTTGCCGATTGGCCGACTTGAAGGCGTCGAGGTCGACATTGCGGGAGTAAAGACTTACACCAATTTTGAGGTTATTGATATTATGGGAGACAAGGATCCTTACCTTGCCTTATTAGGCATCGATTGGGCGTTTTAGAATTACACTATCATCGACCTAAAAAAGGAGTTGATGATCTTTGAAGATGGGGAGGTACGGGTCACTCAGCCTCTTGACCCGTATCAAGGCCCGCGGTATACCGAGACGGTGGATTCCCGGGAGGACGCTTAGCTGATGGACCACCTTTATCAGATGACTGCAGGGAAGCGGGAAGACTATATTAACCCGACCGCGAATGGTTCTGTCAGTTGGCGCAGTGTTCAGAGCTCGGACTTGGGATCGGAACTTGCATGGGAGGATTGGCAGCAAGGGGGGTATGAGACCAGCACGCGGAGATGCGCTCAGGTTGGCCATGTCAGTTGGATTGGGGCTGAGTTCAGAGAATACCCCATCCTGTCAAATATGCAGGATGTCAACACCTTCATTGCTAAGGTTGAGGACATCATGCCGGAAGGGAGCAGACTACCCCTTTTGGACGTTGCACTATAGTCTACAGCAGCCCGGTGGTGGAAAAATCACCGCAACATCTTGTCGCGATGGGGTAGTGTGGCGGAGTCATTGCGGGCACGGTTCAAAGAAGATGAAGGCCCTCAAAGCCGGCAGCGGTACTCGGGGACTTCCAATCTGCAGAACCACTTGCGGACCTATGAAGAACAGTGGCGGAGTATAGGATACCCGGAAGAGCTGTGGGTGCATCCGTTTGTCCACTCTTTAGACACCATCCCACACGCATGGTACTTGGAGGAAGAACGGAAACGGGGAACTAGTTCTTGGACCGAAGTAGCGAGAAATCTTGTGTGGTGCTTCTCTTTCGCAGGAGAAACAAAGTTGGAATCTCAGGTATTACATGCTATCAGAGCGGTACTGTTCTTTCACGAACCACAAACCGACGGCTGCACGCTGGTCTCCCATCCTGAGGCCGTGCGAGAATTGGTTTGCCAATGGGTTGACGGCGACCCAGAGGACGATGGTCTGGGGGACCTGAGGCATCTGTATTTCGAAGAGAAGGAAGGCGAGCGGAATATCAGCGAAGAACCGACCACCGAAGGCATCCATTTACAGCCGCTGTGGACCAAAAATCTGAACATTGGTACGGACGAAAAGCCTAAGTTGGCTACCGTGGGTGATTATTGGGACAAAGAAATGACCAAGGAAATCTTCAGCCTTCTGCAGGAATATGAAGATTTGTTCCCATCATCGGTGGCAGATCTGAAGGGCATCAAGGGTGACCTCGGCGAAATGCACATTGTACTAAAACTGGATGCCAGGCCCGTAAAGCATCGGCCCTATCGGTTGAACCCCCGGGTCAAAGAAAAGGTCAAGATGGAGATTGACAAAATGCTGGCCGCAGGCCTAATCTTTCCCGTGGAAGAAGCAGAGTGGGTGAGCCCAATATTCATTCAAAATAAGAAGGACAAGGCAGAGATACGTGTTTGTGTCGATTATCACAGTCTGAACAACGCCTGCATTCATGATCCGTTTCCCACCCCGTTCAGCGACGAAGTGTTAGACCATGTTGCGGGGAACGAAGCCTACTCCTTCACTGATGGCTTCTCAGGCTACCATCAGGTGCATATTGCGGAAGAAGACAAGTCAAAGACCACATTCACCACCGAATGGGGGTCGTTTGCATACCATGTCATGCCATTTGGCTTGAAGAATGCCTCGGCCGTGTTTTCCCGGATTGTTATCGCCGCCTTTCGAGAGTACATTCACAAGTTCCTAGAAGTCTACATGGACGACTGGACCATCTACAGCTTGCTAAAGAAACAGGCAACCCTATTTCATATTATGTTTGATAGGTGCCGCCAGTTGCAGATTTCCTTGAACTTAAAGAAATGCATTTTTGCAGTCCCTTTTGGCACGCTGTTGGGACACGTGGTATGCAAGCAAGGGGTCTGCATCGACCCCGCCAAGGTTGCAGTGATAATACACATGGAAGCCCCCGAGACAGTGAAACAGTTGCGGGCATTGCTCGAGCACACAGGGTACTACAGGCGGTTCATTCGCAACTATGCCAAGATCACCGCTCCGTTAGAACGACTTCTGAGGAAGTCCACAGTCTTTCAGTGGACGAAGGAGTGTCGGGAGGCCCTAGATACCCTGAAGGAAAAGCTGGCATCGGCGCCTATTCTTGTTCATCCAGACTGGGATAAGCAGTTCCATGTGCATATCGACGCTTCCAGTATTGCACTTGGGGCTGTCTTGGCACAACCAGGTGATACAACAGTTGACCACCCGGTCTACTTCGCTAGCTGCAAGCTGTCTAATGTGGAGAAGAATTACACCATGACCGAGAGGGAGGCGCTGGCGATGGTATACTCTCTTCAGAAGTTCTGCCACTATCTTCTAAGGGGCAAGTTCACGTTCTTCACGGACCACTCTGCACTGAAGTACTTGGTCAATAAGCCTGTTCTGGAAGGACGGATTTGCCGTTGTCTTCTGCTATTTCAAGAATTCACGTTCGATGTAATCGTCAAGCCCGGGAGGTTGAATGTCGGGCCTGATCACTTATCTAGGTTGGAGATGGGGGAGAACGATAGCTCCCTTGATGATCAGCTGCCGGATGCTGACCTTTTCCGCGTTGAAGCTGTACCCGATTATTTGTCTGACATTGCCACCTATTTGACCACAGGGCAATGCCCTCCGGATTATACCCCGCTCCAGAAACGGCATTTGGTCGTCCATGCCACCGACTACCAATTGATCGCGGGGCAGCTGTACAAACTGGGCCTTGATGAGATTTTTCGCAGATGCGTCCTCGACCACGAACGGGAAGCGGTCATGTGGGAATGTCACAGCGGTGTTGTGGGAGGGCATGTGGGTGCAAAACCTACCACAAGAAAGGTGCTCCAAGCTGGCCTGTGGTGGCCGACAGTACACTCCGACTGTAAGGCTTATGTGAAGCGATGCGACGTCTGCCAGCGGATGGGACGGCCCCTCACTGGGATGAACTTCCGCTCCACCCAGTGCATGTGTTGCGGCCGTTCGAGAAGTGGGCTGTTGATTTTGTAGGTCCCATAGCCCCGGTTTCCAGACACTCCAAGGCCCGGTACATCATTAGCGCCACCGATTACCTTACCAGGTGGGCTGAGGCCGGGCGGTGCGCGACTGTACGGCAGACACCGCCGCCCGGTTCATTTTTGAGCACATCATCTGTCGATTTGGCTGTCCGCGAAGTTTAACCAGTGATCAGGGTACGCACTTTATTAATGCCACGGTCAAGTCACTGCTGGACACCTTCATGGTTCAGCATCACAAAAGTAGCCCGTATCATCCGCAGGATAATGGTACTGTGGAAGTATTCAATAAGATTCTTGAGAAAGGCTTGACTAAGATTTGCAATGCCACGCGTGATGATTGGGACGAGTGCCTATCAGCGGCATTATGGGCCTATCGGACTACGGTGAAGCGCTTGACCAATCAAACACCGTTCCAGCTTGTGTACGGCCGGGAGGTTGTGATCCCCGTCGAGTTTATTGTCCCAAGCCTATTGATCGCCACGTCTCTGAAGTTTTCAGAGGAGGCCTCCCTCCAGGAGCACCTCCATGAATTACAGGAACTGGAGGAGGCCCGCTTCTTGGCTGAATTCCACCAGAAGATTCAGAAGGATCGGCAGAAAGCGTGGCACGACCGCCATATTAAGAACAAAACCTTCCAAGTTGGCGGCAAAGTTATTTTATACGACAGTAGGTTCTAGAAGTTCCCAGGAAAGCTACAGATGCACTGGTTGGGACCCTACTTCGTTATTGAGGTTCGCGACTCCGGATCCGTCCGGTTGGCACAGCTGGACGGTACGGTTCTGCCTGGGTGGGTGAATGGCGCATGCCTGAAACCCTACCAGGAGTAAGTACATTTCATTTATCATCAATAACTCTCGCACCCGAGAGCACCCGTAGTATAGCGTAGTTGAATAACTCTCCCGCAACCGAGATGAGCATAGGAGGTATTATCTGTTCATAGGTAGTGTGTCAATAACCGCTCAGTTGCGATGACCTCACCGCAACCGACTGTGGTCGGGGCGGCGCTGGTCCAGCGTGTCATCCCTGTAGGATCCGTCCCAGTCTCCACGTCAGTTCAGCTCAGTCCACCCACGCACTTGTGTCAGTCCGTAGGATCGCCTAGATCTGCGTCTTTAATTACCATAATTGGCAGTAACCCCACCGTCATCATTTGGCCATCACCCGCGTAACCTCAGCCGTCATGTCCTCTCATTTCCCCATGCCACTGTCAGCAACTGTCACAACACTCATTGGCATGCGATTGATCGCACGATTATCGCAGAGAGAATGCCAGCGGGAATTAACTCGTTAGAGAGTCTCATCAACTCCACTCGTGCCAGGTGCTGACATAACTTGCATGGCCACCAAAAGCACGAGAATGTCAGACCCGTTCGAATTAGCAATTGCAGTTGCACCAGAGCGATTGCATTCTCGGAACGCATTGCACCAGCAAAGGCGCCCAAGGACAATTTTACAGGTTTATCAGCGCCAGGAAAAAATGCCAAAGGCCGTTCCCACCGTCGTTGAACCAGAGCTCGACACTCAGATTCACAAGACCAAGTCCCTGGTGGGCAAGTATGATAACGCAGCCTTGATTGATGCCAACCTCTCAAATGTTGCCGAATTTCCATCCCTCCAGCGGCAGGCATACATGGAACACTATTGCACTACAGCCGGCAACCCCGCCAGTCGCCTGTTGCCTAAGTTCAGGGGCCTTCATACCTCGTCCCTGATAAAATTGAGAAATCTTCCGGTTTTTGGCACCACCAGACTAGTTCTGCAGTGTACGCGCTTCCTCATCAGCCGAATTCAGAATGGGTCCCTGTGGTTGACTCAGGAAATCCCCATTCACGCAGAAGATATTCATCGCCTCACAGGGCTTTCGCAGATGGGCGCAGACGTCTCCATGGCCTGTCAGACATATTCCAAGCGCGCACGAAATTCGGGCGATGCGGACTTCTATACCAAATATGGCACTCGCAGGGGGGGGAAAGGAGCCAAGATCGACCTCATCAACAAGCCAGAGATTCGCTTCGCCTGTTACCTCATTGCCAGTAAAACAATGAGGCATTACACCAAGGGTGAATGCACTCTTGATACTATTTCCATTGCCGAGCATTGTGTCCAAGGCACCAGACTGAATTGGTGTTCGTTCTTGTTAGAGGAGTTTTTCAATGCGTGCGAGGAGAATTACAAGCGCACAACTACTTTTATTTATGGTTATTTGATTATTGCTTTTACCATGTGGAAATGGCACACTCCACACATCCGGTTCCCAGCCGAGATCCTCGAGGGCCAGCCCCTCGCAATGAAATTCACTCCATGGCAGGTCTCAAATGACCCCAGCACCAAATTGGTGAATGCAGATGCGTTTCGGTCATGGTACCGACTAATGCTGGATGTTGTGGCATGTCAGCAACGGGTGCCCAGGCACCTGTTGGATGAATATAGTGAGCAAGTATGGTTCGGGGTAAGTCACAAGCATACTTACCTCCAACCCGCTTGCATTCCGGCGGATACCTTCCGAATGATGCCACTGAAATTTCAGTTGGATGATGCTACCTTCCATCGTGAAGTCTGCTCATGGCCGGGGGTCACAAAGCATACGCGGGACGGGCTCCCCAGATACAATTTTGACAGGATGGCGCCAGTGCAACAGCCTGCCGAGACGGAGGTGGCAGCGCCCTCACAAGAAATCCCAGCTCCACTCATCCCCGTCGTCCGCCACTTCAACACCCAGGTATGGAATCTTAATGCGGCGACTCAGATTATTTCTAGTGGTGCTGCCCCCTTTCCTTTATTTTCTGAATTTCAGCTCATTCGCTCCACTTCGCACTCCTGCACCACTCTGCTCACCTCCCCCATTCCCACTCCTCTGTTTACCTCTACTGATCCACTCACAACCCCAATGGGCGAGGCAAGCCAGTCTAGGGATCCACCCGAGGCCCCTCAAGCTAAGAGGGCCCGCACTGCCGAGACAAATTCTGTGGTGGACCTCACTGTTGACGATCCCCCGCTGGCCCCCAGCATAGAGGTGCTGCATCAAGATGAACCTCTCATCGACCCATCTGAGTTCATCAATATCCTCCTTCCACATTCCTCCACCTCACCGTTCACTACTCCGCTCACCGTTTTCCCACCTGCCACTCCATCCAGCCCATCTACTTCATCGGCCATTGTATCTGACCCCCTGGTTCGGGAACTCCGGGGTGGGGACCGCGGGGCTGAGGTTGACTCTTGTACTACCTCAGTCATCCCACCGGTCGACTCCGAGGTCGAACCCCACCCTCCCCTTACTGATATACTCACACAGCAGACACACATTGTGTCCACTTCTGCAGAGGCTCACCTCGAGCCAACAGTTCCTCCACAA
This sequence comes from Pinus albicaulis, assembly GCA_034641835.2. Classification (NCBI taxonomy): domain Eukaryota; kingdom Viridiplantae; phylum Streptophyta; class Pinopsida; order Pinales; family Pinaceae; genus Pinus; species Pinus albicaulis. The sequence goes on along the minus strand of CM076579.1, from coordinate 1,639,218,709 downwards.
CCGGCCTGCATTGATCAGCAAGCACCGTCGGATCCGAATATGGTGGACTCTGTGCATCTCGAGGCCATGATCTTACCACCTCCTGAGCATTCCACTTGACCAGTTGCCGATGGCCAACCATTGCCGGAGCGGATGCCAGCGCAGAGTGCTTCTGGGACCGCCACCTTCCAGCCTGAGAATCCAGCTTAGCTGTATTTACTGATTCAAAGGGCGGCCCAGCAGGCCGAAAGACTACATTTGGGACTACAGCAGTAGTGTGCCAAGCAGCAAAACCAAATTTTCGTGCTTACTGAACAGCTCGACCAACTCCACACGGCACGGGAGTAGACGGAAGCCATGATCAACAACGCCACCCAGCTGTTCTCCAAGTTCTAGCCATCTCTGGAACCGCACTATCCCATGCTGCCCCCCGAAATCACTATGGTCAGTTTCTCCGAGCAAGCGATCCACCTCCCAATTGTCTTCCAGGAACTATGTCGGGAGAATCATGAGCTTCGGACAACGTTAGCAGCCCGTGCAGAGCCGGTCGAGCCCGCGGTTGACTATTCCACCCAGGTGGCCGACAAGCAGGGCCAGGCCGCTCAGATGCAGGAGACACTTCATGCCACGGCCCGAGCAGCTCGAGACCTCCTGAACGGCCTTCAGGAATGCTCCCTGGCCCCCACTTTCAAGACGCAGCTGATTTCAGCCCAACTCCAGTAGGTTTCCAGGGACATTCAAGAGGCTACTGATCCCGCTAGGCTAGATGAATTATACGCCCAGGTGGATGACCTTGAGGCACATATCCAACATACAGAGGCTTGTTCGGCGGAGGCCAAACGCGTCATTCGTGAGCTCCGGCCACCCCTCCAATATAGCGCCCGGACGATACAACAGCTCGTAGTTATGGCCGAACCTCAGATCAGCACGATCTTCAGAGCTGTCCCATCGCCCCTCGACGAGGCTACTGTCACCAAGCTTGCTGAGGACACGGACTCGCTTATTCAGGGGTGGCAGCAAGCCGTGTCAGCATTTACTGAGCTCAGAGCTACCGCGTTTTAGAAGGTGCCAGAGTTGGGGCCCTTGTTTGAACAGCCGCCCGAAGATGCACAGCAAGGATAGGACCAAGCTGAAGGTGCATAGCAGGAACGAGCACAGGATGCAAGTGCACAGGGCGAACAGGGCACGGAGTCAAGCAGGGAAATGGAGATCGAAACCGTAATTTGCGATTGACTCAGGGATGAGTCAAAGAACTGTGGTTAGGGCCTGTTGGGGCCCTTGTTTTGAATATTTTGAATTTGAATTTGGAACAACGGCCAGATTTTGGGTTGCGGAACGAGGACACCCGGCAGCCGCAACCAAGTCGCAACCACATCAGACGGCGGAGCTATCAAGGTTGCGACAGTACAGGCACATAACGGAGGAAACTAGATGCATAAGTGCAGATAAGGAGAAGATACAACATAAAGAATGCAAGCGGAACACACAGATAATCAGAGAAAAGCTAGAAGCAGCTACAGAAGGACAGAAGAAGAACTAACAGTTGCGACAGCGGGTAAATAAATAGCAGTCACCCGGATGAACGAGGAGAGGATTTTTCCATAGCAGAAGAGAGAGGAGCGCGACAAAAGAGAAAACGCATGCTGCAGCAGGAATCCGGAGCATGGATGAGGTCTCTGTATTTCCTAGGGTCTATTGATGTAGAATCTCTATTCTGCAAGGCATATGTATCAGATCTGGAAGCCCATTGAAAAGCTATGTAACTGGAAGTTGGCCAAGGAATTAATATAATTGCAGGTTACTGTCTATTTGGGTGATTCACATGCATGTGTGTTAATTGCGATGCTTTAAAATTTTATTTACTTAATGTCTGCATTATCTCGGAATGATGTTGCATACGTAATTCTATCTATGTGATCAGATCTTTGATGATAATGAGTTGTGGATCCGTTCCTTGCCATTGGTCTATTCCCCTCCTGCATGTGGTCGCGGCATGCCTCGGGTGAGACTCTCTACTCTCTAGATTAGGGTGATAATGCCGACATAATCCTAGACTACAGCGGATTCCTTTGTTGGCCACAACTGCTGAACCTGGGTCTTGCCCGCGAGACCTGACCGCTCGCCAATAGGAATTTGGGTTTACAATGCATGTTGGAGGTTTCCTTAACATTACCAACACTTACAGCCATGGTTGGTTGGTTGACTTCTTTCTTATCTTGCTTCTTCTTCTTCTTCCCTTTCTTCTTCTTAGCCACCTAGTTACTAGCATCAAGGTTTTTACCAAGCGAAGAGGAAGAAAGGAAGGAAGACATGTTGGGCGAAGAAGGTAAAGGATCAAAATGAGGTTGGTGATGTTGAGATGGTGAACTCTATTGAGATGAAGCATCTGGTTGAGGTGGAACAATTGAAGTATTCAAGGCCATCGAAGTTGAAAATAACCATACCGGTAAACCTATTGTAAATTCAGGTAATGATAATATAGCCATATAAGGAGGACGAACATTTCCAAAGAAAGGAAAAGTACTAGGATTATCATTAAGAGGGGTTCCTTGGTTGGTAAATTTCAGAACATTTTCCATTAGATTCAACTTCAGTGAATTTTATTAACAATTTTAAAATATTCACAATTCACAATTCACACCTAACAATTAAAATTCACAATTCACACCTAAGGTCTCTAAAAAGTAAAAAAAAAAAAAATGAACATGCGCTATCAAATCTAAGAGTCAAGCCACACACAAACATTATATTCCCACACTAAAAACACTAGTTGGTGATGAAATCCAACATCGTATAATTTTAATGCAGAAATGGCAGTTGGAATAGTTACCCCGGTAGCCTGCTTAATGAAACAAACAGGTTCAAGTTTCTCCACTTAAACCATCTCGGGTGAAGATAATCCTCCGAAGAGTCCAAGTGAGTCTATTCGACGTCTACTCTAGGTATAGTGGGACCTTCCCTCCACCGTCACCTTATGAAAGAATCCTAAATTTTACAGTCACTAAGGTCACGAATGGGAACACATATACCTGGGGGAACAATCTATGATCCGATATACACACAAGGGAAGAGTAACAAACTCAATCCCCTTGAAGGCTCCTTGACATAATACAAGGTTTACCGACAAGTGACCCCAGGCTCCTCGACAATGGTCTATCTGAGGTTTATCGTTTGTAATACGTGCACATTTGCTATCGTTCCCAATGAGATAAGTATCAACCTCACTGGTTCAGATATGATCTCGTGCTTAACTCCTTTAGGAAGAGCTTCCCAGAGCATACATGCTACAATCGAGTTTTCCTACTGCAAGATTGACTACTTGTTTGTTTGAACTGCCTTGGAAAGTTAACTACAACCTATTCCAAAGCACTAGCCTAATCTAGATTGGTGGAAAGAGCCCTAAAAATGTAAAAATTTCTAGATGAATTTTATTAAGCACTATGTTATTTGGTTTGTTATTACTCAAAGGGTAAATGGATATGAAACCAATGGTGTTGTGACCTGACCCAAAACTAAATGCAATCTAATATGATAATGTAATCCTTTCAATTCGATGAATCCTAATTAAAGTAAGGAGAGAGTTTTCATTCACTTCCAACAATGCAAAGGTTGATAAATAAGAGAAAATATAACAATTTCTCTAATGCTCTAATTTCAGCATGAAAAAATAATGCCAATCAATTCCAATTTTTATTTTTATGTTTTTAAAACAAGCATAAAAATATGTAAGTCCAAATCAAAGAAACTGATCTAAATCTACAATTGATTTTTTTTAGAATGTAAGCTATGCAGTTGTAATCTATACAAATGTAATCTATGCACAATTTTCATTCATATTCTAAAAATGAGAATTATAATTATGTAATTGTGATCTATCCAAGATAACTATAAAGAAAATTGGGTGAGAGTTCCAAAGGTCAAAAAATAAAAACACTCAAAGGCGATTAACACTCAAATGAAAAATTGTTAAGAGACTGAGACAAACCTCGAAGTAATGACCAAAGGAAATAAAATTAAGAATTTCTCAAAAAAGAGACTCAAAACACCCAATTAACTTAAGAGAGACTGATTAGACTGTAAATAAATTCACACACAAGATTTTGACAATGAAGACAAATTGGGGCAAACACAGAGAATCTAGTAATTTGGTTCCTAAAAATAGAATTCTTAATTTTTCAAAAATTTTCCATAGATCCGTAGGTTCTAATGGAGAAAATAGAGGTACTGCATTATTCTGAACTAAAAACTACGGAGGCTACCCCACTGTTTTCAAATGAAAACTGCCGAGGCAAGGAAAAGTATAGAAAAAATAAAAATTCAGCTTTTCTTTTTAGGGATTCTTAAAGTTATCTACCCAACCCAATCTCAGATAAGTCAAAATAAGAAAACTCTTAAAATTCAAACTGAAAAATAAAAAGAAAAACTAAGTTCTATGTCCCCAGCGGAGTTGCCATTTTGTTATGCGGATAAAATCCTTCTTATGGACAAGAACGATCTCCCTAGTATCCTAAGGATATCTAGAAACAAACAACCAAATGAAAACCATTTTCTCTAGACTATTGTGATTCAGAATTATTAATTAACTAAGTAAGAGGAGATGCTCCTACCTGAAGTCCAACGCTTGTTGTAATATTCAATCCAGTCGCTCCAAAAGAGGTCAATTCAACATGTAAGACCTGCATTCAAAGACAGGAAAAAAGATTAAAATAACCTACAAGATATAATAATTCAGAAACAGTAATCTATCTCAGTGATCAAGGAATCCAAGAATTAAATTACTCAAATAGATACATGAAAAACTTAATGAGAAAATAGAATCCATTTGTATTAACTTGTATGATAAGAAGTAACCTTACAACCTTGTCGCCTTGATGTCACACAGGTTCTTTCTGGGTCATGAATAGTTGTTTTCCTTCAGTTTAACAAGCCCTATCCTCTATGAACTAGCATAAAACTATAGATATGAGTATGTGATCATTCTCATACCAATGATGCCAAGTATAGAGAGTATGATTTCTTCAGCAATTTTCTAATCCACCAAAGTATATCAATCTACCATCTAGTCTCTACCGTTGAGACTGAAACATGAGTTCAATTTATACAAGAATGAAGGAGGTTTCAGTTCCATAAAGAGGGGGGACAAAGTCCTCTCATAAAGGGATATAGCTCCAAATACCAAGGGATAATATCCATTAATGAAGGGATAGAGGTTCATGGATGAAGGGGCAAAGCTCAACCTGATTACGCTTCTAGAAGCCTCCAGCTGGGAGAATATTTGACCAGCTGGGCTTCTAGAACTTACTTTTTCTTTTATTTTACCTTTTATGGGTATCCGCAGTTTTAGTAAGCAGAACGTGTGGGATGTGTCGTAGGTTATAGAGCAAGAAACCACGGTACCGCGGGTAAGAACTATGAAAAGTGCAGAGTTAGGCTTTTTAGGGTTTTAATGAGCTTTTCTCCAATTCCAAGACTTGTTTTAGGAACTTTATGGTTTTGGACCTATAAGGGAGCATAATATAGGTAATGATGAACCCATATAGACAGTTAAATGTCATGGTGACAAATTTTAGTGTAACAAAACCTGCTAAGATTTACACTGGTCGAGTGTTGGGTGACCCGTGGGGGTTTCCAATCACAGATTCCCTGATAAAGGATGAACTGATAATGGTGGAAACATGTCTTCCTCAACGCCTAAATGGCAGGAGACTTGGAACTCCTCCCTCTAATGGGGGAGTTCCAATAAACACCTAGATTGACAGGGCCCTGTTGGGTCCATTATGGTGTCGACGAGTTTGATATTGGTGATATTTTTTGTTTGTTGGAGGGAGGAATATTTATATCAAATAAAATATGACCACATGAATAAAGTAAAGAGAAAAAATAAGAGGTAATGTTTCCTTTCATTTAAAGTTATGTGATCAATCAAGAAAAAAATGTGGTTTTGTTTTCTTTGCATATGATACTCAAAATCCTATATAGACCTACTCGTCCTTACACTCTCAACGTAACTGGGTCTTGCAAAGATATCTCCTGATGGGTATTGGGGCTAATGTTTTGAAAGAACTAGTGACGCCTTCTAGTAGCCGAAGAATCGACCAAGGTAATGGTATGAGGATCAACTGTTTCCTACACCGTCACCTAGAGGGAAAGATGTTGTAGTTTTGGCCACTATAGTATCGTCATCCCACGTGAGCATTCAAGTATTGATATTCTTGGTAATAAGCTACCATTAATGAGTACTAGATGGATCAGTTAGCCCCAGAAAGTACCGCACATGCTGGGCCTAATCTTAACCCCCTTTGAAACGAGTCTCTGGGAATGCTTGGGTATTTGTTCCATGGGTGGATAAGCGAATTTGAAGCTCCCTGAAAAGTCAAGATTTATGTTTCAAAATGTATTATGACCATGAAGGCTTATTGTATGCCTACTCCTGATGGTCCTAACCTAGACTATAATTTATTTTGTGAACCCTGTGGGGAGGACTTAGTGAGTTAGGTTAATGATTATTTTTAGAGAGTTTCAATTTTTCTTAGTGTGTGCTTTGGTGAAGTAACTGTAAGAAGAGGATAAAGGTCCCAACATACTAGGTTCCTTTTGGTCCAATTCTAGCTGATGCTTCATGTGTGCTTTGGAGTGTACAATCACAAGTGTTATGAGATGCGGATATGCACTAATACTTTACAATCCTTTTCTAATTACCCTATGTGTGATTGTTCCTTGAAAAAAATTAAAAATGATGTGTGGATTATGGGTCGCTTACACCTTTCCTAGTTAGACTAAGTTTGCACTATAGGGAGATGGAAAAATGTCTTAGGAAAAATTTCATATGCATACCCACGCTCATCATGAGGTGCAAGGGTGGTAGATATTACTTTCTTTCTTTTTGGCAGTTTGGTCCTAGTCTCGATTCCTGATGCAAAATTGAACTAATCTAATGAAAAAATTGGAAAACTTGAATTAGCTAAAGATATGTGTATATATGGGCCACTTAATTTTATGGTAATTAAGCTACATGTTTTGTATCTTTTATCAACAAATCATTTTTTCAGACAACCTATGTGGATTCAAGGCCACTTACGTTTTCCTACTTAAGCTGTTACACCAATTTTTAGTCATCTAACCTGTTACTATTAGATGGACCAAAGTACACCATGTAAGACCAATTTTACCCTAAGTAAAATTGCTTTCACTACGAGAAACAACTTAGTAATCCTTAATTTATTAAGTTGTTTATGGTCTAAACATGAAACCCCATGAGGAAATATTGAATAAATCCACATTTTTTTTATTTTCCTCAAGGAATAATTAGTTAAACGACAATTTAATTAATATTCTTGGTCATATTTAACCCAAAACAAGAAAATTAATTAGATAAATTATTATTTATCTTATTATTTTCTAGGAATAATTATTTAAACCTTATTTAAATAATATTCTTTATTAAATTTGACTAAATCATTTATAAATAATTGAATAAATCATTGTTTATTTAATTATTACTCAACCACATCCTTAAAATAATAAATAAATTATTTATTTATTTATTATTTACAAACAAAGGGATTTGACCAAATTCAAATTCTTTTTCCCTGCAACAAATATAATAAAATATTCCATAAAAGTTGGATCTAGATTTGGTTAATAATATTTTAATTATGCACCAATTGTATAAATTATATAATTGATATGTTATATGTCTAATATTATCCTAATCACTGTTAGTATGAATTCTTTGTCGAAGCGTACGAAAAAGAACCACTTTAGCTACGCATAACTAATAGCCCTAACAACAATAATGGCTGCAAAACATCTTCAGATCTGCAATTAGTAGTTAAAGTGCTGCAACAAACAGATCTATAAATGGAAAGACATTAAGCAGTAAAGTAAAGAGTTTGCTCCATGCATCCAACAGAAAAGACAAGAACACGATTTTTGAATGAATTTTTATATTACAGGGCACCTGGGAGGAAACAAGAAGGTGTATCCAGATCTCCTCAATGGGATGGGTTCTTTGTAGTCCTCAGCACTTCAGATCTAAGCTTTCTCTCTTGTAGATGTAGAAAACCCAATGTAGAAGGTAGAGCTCAATGGGAGCAACAATGGCAGAAAATGAGACCGAGTGTATAGATCCAGAGTGATCTAGTATGCAACAAAAGGTGAAGAATGAAGGGGAAAAACCTCCTATTTATAACAAAATATTGGGTCATTCTAGATCTTGGTGCATGATTAAAATAATGTTAACCAAATCTAGATCCACCTCTATGGAATATTTTATTATTATTTGTTGGAGGGAAAGGGTGGTTGACTTGGGTCAAATCCCTTGATTAGTGAAAAATAAATAAATAAATGATTTATTTATCTTTTTAAGGAAGTGGTTGGGATATAATCAAATAAATAATGATTTATTTGATTAATGGTGGTTGATTTGGTCATATTTAACAAGGAATATTATTTAAATAACTATTCCTAGAAAATAATAAGATAACTATGGGTTTATCTCATTAATTTCTTTGTTTTTGGGTTAAACATGACTGGGAATAATAATTAAATTATGGTTTAATTAATTATTCCTTTTGGGGTTTCCTAATTAACATAGTGAAAGCAGCTTTACTTGGGGTAAAACTGGTCTTACATGGTGTACTTGGGTCCATCTAATGATAAAAGGTTAGATGACCAAAAAATGGTGTAATAGATTGCCCCCCAGCGTGCGAGTGTCAGGAGCAAATCGTATGACCGAAGTACGTTGTAAGAATACAATCACTAGACAGCAAAAAGGGATGTCAGAGAGAGAAATGTGAGGTAGATAGTGTGCTGAAGGACTAGACCCTGAGGAGACGAGACTCGCAAGTGCAACAAGTCTCTGTTATGAGAGGGTACCTGTGCTGAAGGCGGCGGGGGAGGCATACCTATGCCCGCCGTGACAAAGTACAAAAGAATAGTGTGTCCAGTGAACAAGGGACCGAACCATAGAGTACAGCTGGCATAATCAAGAGCCAGATAAAAATACAATGAATAGTCTCACATACATGCCGTGCCTGGGATAACAGCCAGGACTAGTACAATATCATCTGAGTACATGAGATAAATACAACCCAAATGCCCCCTGTAAATGGGGAAGGGCTCACAAAATCTGACTCATACATGCAAATCATAGAGGTGCTGCAAGTGGCTAAGGCCAACATCATCAAAATCTGGAGCGGCATCAAAGGCTGCAATGAAGAGGTCATCCGGGCATGTGGGGGGCTACCTGCAGGGCCACCCCCTCATGAGGGCCGAGACATCTCACACACGCCCGGGAATCATCACGAGCTGCTGCTGGGTCACTGGACTGTCCAGTATACGAATCTCGGTCATGCTGAAAGGAGCTGGAGAAGCAATCAAGTCAAAGGGAGGTAAGAAATCCCCCTGCCTGATCCGAGGCACCGAACAAAAGTGGAAGCTGGAACCAAGGTACACCGCCCTCTAGACCTTGCTTCTGGAATAAGTGTGTTGAGGTCGACAGAAGGAGGCCCGCCTTAGGTGAGGCAATGAGAGATCCTCAACTAAGGCACGAGAGAAAAGAAATAGAGTGACGGACAAACTGACACTAATGATGATGGCGGAAATGGGAAGGGTGGAGTGGCGAATGGACGACTTCCCTTGTTAGAGCATAAAGGGCATGAATGACATGGCAGCGACTGACACAATATCGAAAGGGACAGGGGACAGTGGGGCTGAGGGTCATGAGATGCGACACAAGAGAGGAACCAAGAAAAATGAATGGAGGGCTATAGTAGGGTGTAAAAGGATGCAGGATAGACTCCATGAATGCAATGATGACTCAACTCGGATGCTCTAAGCAAGGGCGACTAGATAGTGCTGCCACACAATAAAGGCCCCAATGGGGGGTCATAGAAGCATGAGTACAAGGTGGGTACTCATGACGAAAATCAACACTAACATGGACAAGTAAGGGGGCGATATGGTGCCCCAAGTACAAGTGTCGTAAGTGAGGAAATTCGATTTTAAGTGGAGGTGAAGTGGCCCTTCTTGGACAAAATGGGTCCGGGTGAAGTAGCAAATCAACAAAAACTTATATTTCCATTTGAGAGCTCTGGTGGCCAGGAGATCTATCTAATGTGCTTAATACAAATGTCATTTAATCTGGGCTACAGCAAGTGTGGTCGCAATGCAAAGAAGAAACAGGTAATGCCCTTTTTATTGAGGCTTCGGTTTCTCCAAAATCATTCTCATTTGCTATTGTCATTGCAGATTATGTGAGAGAGGAGAAGGCCTCCTAAATCTCTTATGCGAACGAAAGTGGGACAAAACCGGACCGCTGATCCGAGATCCACATTGGAGGTAAGAGGCCCATATTGCTCTTGCATTTCTGATGTAGTAGATTTGTAGCTTAGGGCCTATCATCTCTGCAAATTTCCCTCCCTCCTCCTACTTGCCGGTCGTGCACCTTTTGGGGCAGTAAGGTGCGACCCAGGATGCAAAAAAGGCTGGGGCAAAAGGTGCGACTCCGGTCTGCATGCGCGTAAAGTCATACACCTGGGAGGGGAGGGGAGCTTGATGCTGTTTGATGGCTGGGAGTTGGGTTTTTTGTGTGTGGTTATGGGTTGCCCGATCTGTACCCTGACAAAAAGAATGTGTTTGTGCAGGTATGGCAGAGTTACGAGTCAACTGGAGAGAGAGGGATCTGGGAACACTTCGGGCAGAGATCCAGGCGGATCAGGGCGTCCGTCGTGTATTGGCCAGATTTGGGGTGCTCAAGTTTGTGGAGAACCCGTTGATGAGAGCAGGGGAATCATTACTGGCCCGGATTATCAGTTACTGGGATCCAGATCAGGAGATCTTTGTAGTGCAAGGGCACAGGATCGAACTGACGGTCCAGGATGTGTACTTCCTGACCGGCCTCCCACCATTGGGGATAGTGGGAGACACACAGCCAGTGTTGCCGCGGGGGCGGCATATCATGGAGTTTGTGGAACGCCATTGTCGACCGGGTTTCCAAGTCAAGGGGACTCGGATATCGATCGGGGATCTAGAGAGGCTAGAAACCTGTGCAGTGGCCGCAGCTGTGCTGCGAATCCTGGGCACCCAGGCGTTCCATCACATCACCGGTGGGCAGATGATGATAGTGGAGAGTGTGTTGAGTGGGACCTACTTTGGGTGGGCCCAAATGATGTTGGTGTCGCTAAAGCGACAGCTGTCGCTATGCAAGCGGCAGGTGAATCATGATTGCTCATATGGGACTTTGTTGTGCGCCTTCTTCTTTGAGAAGATCCCGACCTTGAGGCCTCGCGTGCAGCTTCCAGATGGGGGCCCGAGAGAGCCCAGGATGCGTCGTTGGGGACGACTACTCTGCAAAGGAGGAGGAGGGGCTGTCGGGCGAACATTTCGACCGGAGTTTTTTGCCCATTGGGATCAGATGCCGTTGTACATAGACGACTACCCTTATAGTGGGATGAGCTACTGTGGGGATCCGGATCTGCCACTTCCGCCTGGTCGAGTCTGGGGGCCCGATGGTAAGTGACAAATTGCTATTCTTATATGGGCATGTTTAAAGTTTTTGAATAGTAAATAATGATACCGATTCATGGACTTTTGGTATGCAGATATAGCACCGGTAAAACCGGCCGGATATATGGGACGACCGACAGCGTCTGGAGCTACGGGTCCGAGTGGATCGAGAACAGCACAGAATGATGGTGCAGCCGCCCTACTGGAGGACATCCGCCGTAGATGTGAGCAGTTGTTGACCGGAGTATCAGAGCGCGGGTGGCAGGATTTAGACGACCAGTACATAGAGCCATGTGTTGGTCTCCCCTCGGAGTGGCGAGGTATCATGCGGCGCATGGCGATGGCCGGTCAAACTAGGCGTGATCTACATGCTGCAGGGGCAGAGCCATTGGCCCGGGAGCCTCCAGATAGTGATTAGGGACATATGGTGCCCCCTTTGATGTATGTAGGGGCAGGGGGTGCCTCCTATAGTGTAGGGAGGGGCATATGGTGCCCCCAGTTTTTGTTTTTGGTTTGTAACATGCTATGGGCATGTCGGATGTATATGTGTGGGGGGGCGTATGGTGCCCCCAGCTTTTGGAACATGCTATGGGCATGTCGTATGTATCAGAGTAAATGGACTCATCAATATATGGTTTGCGACACATATTATGGATATGCATCGTCTTTTGATGGTTGATTTAATGTTATTGTCCTGTATGAATTGTGTGTGATAAATGCCAATCTAGAACATGGTTTGCAATACTATCTACGTAGTGGTTCTAGTCTCTGGGTACATGGTTGAAAGTGATGGTTTCAAACGCACGTATTAAGACTTTCACTCGTAAGTAGCGTCGAAACAGCACAGGGTTATGCACACGATAAACACCATTTAGTTGCATGACAAGAAGCAAGAATCCGCTTAACGCAGGTGGCTTAATGCGATGCAAAGAAAAGCATCGGCTAATAGGCCACGCACTGCATCGTATTCGGCCTGATTGTTGGTGGCAGAACCAATGCATACCCCGTTAGACAGAACGAGCTCATGCAAGGGGGTGAAGATGGCCCACCCTGCCGAGGCAAGATTCCTGGAGTAGCGACTTGCACCATCGGCGTAACCGATAAAAGATGTGGACGGGGGGATGCGCAAGGTGGTGTGACAAGACAATACATGAGGGGATGAAAGGAAAGGACGGCAGCGTGAGGGGGCAGAAGTCATCAAGCGGAAATGGCAGGGGGGAAGGGCAGGATGAGCAAAACTCAAACAAGGTGATGTATGAGGGCTATCGGAAGCATGGCGAGGACTCGGGCTGCGAAGGTCAACAGAGACACCAGTGGAGTGATCTCGAGTATCAAGGGACACAATGGGGGAGGCGGCAGACGGGCTAGGTTCCAAGTGTCGTGCAGAGGAGGACAGGTAAAGAATGGTGACCGTAGACTCCGTCATCTGGACATCAGGGGGGGGGAATATGGATGGGATCAGTGGAATCCTCAGGCTGGGCTGCAGCATACTGCGCGAGAATGGGAGAGGCGGATTGATTTTGTTCAACCTCATACTCGCGGATTACCTCAAGGGAGTCACGGTAATGCGTCAGGTGAGTACAATGATGGGAGTAGTGGCCATGGACACCGCACAAAGCACAAGGCTTGTTGGTGCGGAGAGTCTTGGGGTTCTTGGAGACGGTCGAAGCAGGAGTGGGAGTTTCAGGGACCGTAGTGTCGGGGAACGCGACTTTTACCATGGGGCGAATACGGGGTAACTCGGGACAAGCATGAGTGGCATGACCGATGACATCACATAAGGAACAAGGCTTCGAGGGTGGGGGAGGAGCCGAGGTGGTTGTGGTGGTTTGGTCTTTGGTTGCCCCCCTGCGGGCTTTTCCTTTCTTCCCGGGAGCCGACTCAGCAGGAGAAGGGTCCTGTGGAGGTGCTGGGGGCATGTTGGCTATGGAGGAAGCGAGGGGGATCGGTTGAACCGGTGTCAAAGCCATGTAAGGTTTGGGGTGACCAGGGGGGGTGGCGGCTGGGGGGTCAAGGTACCAAACCGGAATACCCAAGGTCAAGTTAGGGAGAGAAAGGGTGGCCATGACTGGGACGGAATATACTCCGGGAGGGGGAGCCAAGAAGGGGATCTGTCCAGCAGGGTAATGACCAGGAGGAACGGCTCCAAGATGGTTAAGGCCAGGGGGGACCGAGCCTGGAGGATAAAGAGGTGCGGGGGTGCCAGCTGTAGGGGGAGGGCCAGAAAGAGGAGGTCCGGCTGGCTGAGATGGATGGCTAGGAGCGGGTTGCGGAGGGCGGGGAGGAGGGTGCGGGCTAGCCGAGGCAGGCCGTTTATGGGCAGCCTGAGACGATTGCATCATGAAAACATTCGACAAGCTGGGATCAGTGACGGGAGGGGGAGGAAGGTGAGGAAAAGTACCAAGCAAGGTGGAATCTTTATAAACGCCGGGGGAGACACTGGTCAAGGAATCGACAGTTTGCTTGTTGGCTACAGAAGAGATGGTCGTCTCGGAGGAGGACTGAGACGATGACTCATGATACGATAGCCGGTCAATGGTGACTATCTTCCCGTTATGTGGAAAAGACATCTTACGGAAGACCGCGGATGGGACAGCAGACATGGCATAGGTGTAGCTTCGCCCAAATAGGATGTTGTAGTCTAGAGGGGCGTCAATGACTTCGACATCAACGCAAACAGTCTTACCGGCGAGGGTGATGGGACACATTGGAAACAAGCGAACAGGGTCGGGAGGCATGACCATCCCACGCTCGAAGGGTGATCGTGGAAGGGGCCAACTCAGATCCGAGTTGTTTCCAAACCGAAGCGGACATCACGCATGTGGATGCCCCCTCGTCAATTATACACCGGGACACGTTGGCGTTCCGGATTTTGACTGGGATTTGGAAGGCGACGGAAGGAGGGAGGGGAGGATGGTCCGATTGAGTTGCGTCGAAAATAATCATTTGGTCATCAGCAGGATCTACAGCGCCCATGGCAGATAATAGAGCCTTCTTTTGGGAAGGGCACGACTGGAGGAGTTCCAGTGTGGAAATGGCAGCAGGAGACTGCGCCAGATCATCTACTATGCTATACGAATGACCAGCTCGACCAGGAGTAGCATTTCGACGTAATGGTCCCTTAGGAATCTTGGGATGGACCTCAACTTTGGGTTGAGGAATATGTAAGGGACCACCGGATGTCGAAAGAGGCTCTGTAGAACCTGAAGAGGGAGGCTCAGGGGCAGACTGAGCAGGAGGCTTGGGGTACTGACGAGACCGAGTTTGAAGGTGAAGATCGACGGGCGGGTTAGGCTCAGAGTGCATCATGAGGATCCTCAGCCTCTTGCAAGAGGAACCGTAAATGGACGAGGGGGTGGCGGCATGGCTGTCAGTGGGGTGGGTAGCCACGAATCCCCTCGTTGGGGGAAAGGATCGCTGAACACACTGGCCGGGTAGTGGCCAAGCATTAGGGAGGAGCGTCAGGGGGAGGTGTGCCGTCCGCGCAATGTGGTTTCGAGACTCCCACACATCTGTCGCATCCGGGGTAAGAGAGGGCAATCGTGAGTGTAGTGACCGTGAACACCGGCACCATCACCAGGGCTTGCTGTGAAAGGCCGGGTCGTCCGCCCGGGGCTTAATGCTCAGTGGCCGGTTGTTAGTGTTAGGCTCCCGACCTCGTAATTGGGGTCCCTGGCACGCCAGTGGGCAGAGGCCTGCCGCTCTCCGCTTTCTTTAAGAAAGGGGACTAAACGCACCCTCGGGCCGCGCAAATACTCTGCTCCGGGAGGGGGTTGTAAGGGTCAGCAGGTGTGGTGAGGAGGCAAGGGAGGAGGAAGCACATATGCTGGAGGAGCTGGCGCACCAGGCTGCGGATAAGGGTAATGGGTGGGTTGGGCAACATTGGGGTAAGCATGAGGTTGGGCAAAAGGAGGAGGCATGCCGTATCCTGGATACATGCTACCGGGAGGGGGAAGAGTGCTGGAGGGGCTGGCCCCTCCCTGAGGGAGACCATCGCCCATAGGAGGTTGAGCGTATGGATGGGAAAGGGATCCAACAATACCGTCGGCGGAATGAGATGCCCCTGGGGCGTTAGCGCCACCGGGCCTGGGGATGTCAGGAAGAACGGTATAAACATAACCAGATTGAGCGTAGATCAGGTCATATTTCAAGGCTATTTGGAGGGCGGCTTTCCTGTCATTGGGGAAAATGAGAGGCTTACATCTATCAGGATTTGCCGATGGGAGACGGGAGGGTGCGAAGGAACCAGTCCATGTAAACCCGATCTTCAAAGGGAGGGCCTCGACATAAGCTCCGTCTTCGTCGCCATTCCTGAACATGGGCAGAAAGGCGTGTGGAAGAGGATTGCTTAAATGAAGTCAAGAGCTCCGTACCAGTGTCGTATCGGAGAGGGAGCCGGAAGTACGACAAGAAGGCTTGGGCAAGAGTCTCGAACGTGGTATGGGAGGAAGTGGCCTGTTCGACATACCATTTAGAAGCTTCGCCGGTAAGCGTGCGTTGGAACAAACGAAGACGGATGGAGTCATCGGTAATGGAGTTGGTGGAACACCACATGTGGAAAGACCGGACGTGATTGGTTGGGTCTTCGCCATTAAGGCCCTCGAACTTAGGGATATCGGAGGGTAACTTGGTAGGCATAGTGGGCCAGGTAGTATTATGGTGAATGGGGTCGTTAATCAACTGATGGAAATCAGGGAGGCTGAGGCCTGCAATGTACGGCAGCACAGGGGTGGCCGGAGTAGTGGTTGTGACGGTTCCGCTAGAAGTAGGGCCGGTATTGGGGCCACTAGCATTAGGCCCTGATCCAGACATGGTGAAGGTAAAAGGGGGAGAACCGGGAGGGGAAGGGGGACCCGAGGAATCAGGAGAGGAGTCGGAGTGCGGACTCGAAGGTGGACTGGCTCGACGACGACGGTGCGGAGCAGGTCGATCAACCGGGAACTGAGGATGAAGGCCAAGAAGTCTCCGGGAAAGGCGCCTTGGGGGCGCAATGATGACAGAAAGAAGGAAACCGACAAGGGCAGAAAGGGACAAAATCAAGAAGGTCAAGGGCAGATAAGGTGCAGTGACGATTGATTTTAGAGTCTTTGCCAGGCGGTGTAAACCAGGCGCTTCTTCACTTAAGGTCAGTGTGTGGTGTGCGTTAATTTTAATTTTTAAAACCTTTCCGTTGTTGAGAGCAAAAAAGTGTGCAACGTAGCTGAAAATAAACCTACAGAGAACAGAATAAAAATGCTGAAATAACAGAAAAATAACAGCTACATATGCATCTATCAAACCCAAGAAAGTGGGTCTCTCAAAACTATGCTGAAAAGAAAGGAAAAACTATGGAAACACACACAAAGGAAGCTCAACAGATCTAGGGTCAAAGGGGACAGAGATCCGGAGGATAAAGCTGCAGATAAGGGGTGCAGATCACAGCCAAGAGACAGGGGCAAGGTGGCTGGAAAAAAGGGAAATCAGCAAAAAGCCGGGAGGGGCAAGGCAGAGGCCTTTAGGGGAGGTCCAAACAAAACGACAAGAGGTGATTTTAAAGGAAAAGAGGCTGATTTCGATGGATCTGGAAGTGAGGTCACAGATCTGGAAAAAGAAAGGGCTGAAGCTCTGAAACCGACGGCTGAAACAGCTGAAACTCTTCCACAAAAAGTGGAGGGTACTAAAGCCCTAAGGGGCTGGGTTCCCACTTAGATGAGTAAAAAACAGATCAGATCTTGGTCAAGGCGGGCTGAGACAGAGGCTGGAAAACCCTGGCAGAGGCTGCAGCAGAACCCAGAAAAATTACAGAAAAAATGCTGGAAAAAGGCAGGTCGCAGGTTCTGACCTGATTTTGGTTGAGGTCGCAGTGCAGCAGGGCCTGGGGTATGGCGCTCCAGTCGCAAAGCCTTGGGCCAAAAGGTGCGACCCGTGAACAAGCTTTGGCCAAGCAGATTTTCTGAAAAATTGCTGCCTGTGTGCTACTGGGTGTCGCTACCTCGCGCAATAGGGCCAAACACACTAAGTTAGAAATTTTAGGTTTTTAGGTTTTATGTGAGAAAAATGACATGTGAAAAGAGTAGGTAAAAAACTAAGAATGAAAAAGAAGCCCTTGAAGCCCTAGGGCCTCAAGTAGCTGGATATGCAGGAATATGAAAAACGACAGCGGTCGTAATTTAAAACCCGTGTGGAGTCGCCATTTGTTAGTATGAATTCTTCGTCGAAGTGTACGAAAAAGAACCACTTTAGCTACGCATAACTATTAGCCCTAACAACAATAGAGGCTGCCAAACATCTTCAGATCTGCGATTAGTAGTTAAAATGCTGCAACAAACAGATCTATAAATGGAAAGACATTAAGCAGAAAAGTAAAGAGTTTGCTCCATGCATCCAACAGACAAGACAAGAACACGATTTTTTGAATGAATTTTTATATTACAGGGCACCTGGGAGGAAACAAGAAGGTGTATCCGGATCTCCTCAATGGGATGGGTTCTTTGTAGTCCTCAGCACTTCAGATCTAAGCTTTCTCTCTCTTGTAGATGTAGAAAACCCAATGTAGAAGGTAGAGCTCAATGGGAGCAAAATGGCAAAAAAATGAGACCAAGTGTATAGATCCAGAGTGATCTAGTATGCAACAAAAGGTGAAGAATGAAGGGGAAACCCCTCCTATTTATAACAAAATATTGGGTCATTCTAGATCTTGGTGCATGATTAAAATAATGTTAACCAAATCTAGATCCACCTCTATGGAATATTTTATTATTATTTGTTTGAGGGAAAGGGTGTTTGACTTGGGTCAAATCCCTTGATTAGTGAAAAATAAATAAATAAATGATTTATTTATCTTTTTAAGGAAGTGGTTGGGATATAATCAAATAAATAATGATTTAGTTGATTAATGGTGGTTGATTTGGTCATATTTAACAAGGAATATTATTTAAATAATTATTCCTAGAAAATAATAAGATAACTATGGGTTTATCTCATTAATTTTTTTGTTTTTGGGTTAAACATGACTGGGAATAATAATTAAATTATGGTTTAATTAATTATTCCTTTTGGGGTTTCCTAATTAACATAGTGAAAGCAGTTTTACTTGGGGTAAAACTGGTCTTACATGGTGTACTTGGGTCCATCTAATGATGAAGAGTTAGATGACCAAAAAT